>JASTWF010000565.1:0-308188 GCA_030390025.1 Squalus acanthias
AAAACCATGCACAGACACAGACAGTTCCATTCACAGACCCAGACAGCTCAATTTACAGACTCAGACAGTTCCATTCACAGACCAAGACAGCTCCATTCACAAACCCAGGCAGCTCCATTCACAGACCCAGACAGCTCCATTCACAGACCCAGACAGCTCCATTCACAGACCCAGACAACTCCATTCACAAACCCAGGCAGCTCCATTCAAAGACCCAGACAGCTCCATTCACAGGCACAGACAGCTCCATTCACAGACCGAGTCAGCTCCATTTACAGACTGTGGCAGCTCCATTCACAGACCCAGACAGCTCCATTCACAGACTCAGACAGCTCCATTCACAGACCCAGACAACTCCATTCACAAACCCAGGCAGCTCCATTCAAAGACCCAGACAGCTCCATTCACAGGCACAGACAGCTCCATTCACAGAGCGAGTCAGCTCCATTTACAGACTGTGGCAGCTACATTCACAGACACAGGCAGCTCCATTCACAGACCCAGACAGCTCCATTCATGACACAGACAGCTCCATTCACAGACCCATGCAGCTCCATTCACAGACAAAGACAGCTCCATTCACAGACTCAGACAGCACCATTCACAGACACAGACAACTCCATTCACAAACCCAGGCAGCTCCATTCACAGACCCAGACAGATCCATTCACATACTCAGACAGCTCCATTCACAGACCCAGACAACTTCATTCACAAACCCAGCCAGCTCCATTTACAGACACAGACAGCTGCATTTACAGACATAGATAGCTCCATTTACAGACTCTGACAGCGCAATTCACAGACACAGACAGCTCCATTCAGAGACCCAGACAGCTCCATTTACAGACTCTCGCACCTCCATTCACAGACATAGACAGCTTAATTCACAGACTCAGACAGCTCAATTTACAGACACAGACAGCTCCATTCACAGACCAAGACAACTCCATTCACAAACCCAGGCAGCTCCATTCAAAGACCCAGACAGCTGCATTTACAGTCATAGACAGCTCCATTTACAGACTCTGACAGCTCAATTCACAGACACAGACAGCTCCATTCACATACTCCGAAAGTTCATTTCACAGATCCAGACATCTCCATTCACAGACCCAGACAGATCCATTCACAGATTCAGACAGCTCCATTCACAAACCCAGCCAGCTCCATTTACAGACCCAGACAGCTGCATTTACAGACACAGACAGCTCCATTCAGAGACCCAGACAGCTCCATTTACAGACTCTCGCAGCTCCATTCACAGACCCAGACATCTCCATTCACAGATTGAGACAGCTCCATTTACAGACTCTGGCAGCTCCAGTCACAGACACAGACTGCTCCATTCACTGACCCAAACAGCTCCAATTACAGACTCTGACAGCTCAATTCACAGACACAGACAGCTCCATTCAGAGACCCAGACAGATCGATTTACAGCCTCTCGCACCTCCTTTCACAGACATAGACAGCTCCATTTACAGACTCTTGCTGCTCCATTCACAGACATAGACAGCTCCATTCACAGACCCAGACTCTCCATTCACAAACCCAGACAGCTCCATTCACAGACTCAGACAGCTCCATTCACAGACCCAGACAGATCCATTGACAGGCCCAGACAGCTCCATTCACAGACCAAGACAATTCCATTCACAGACTCAGACAGCTTCATTAAAAGACCCAGACAGCACATTTCACAGATCCAGACAGCTCCATTCAAAGACACAGACAGCTCATTTCATCGACCAAGACAGCTCCATTTAAAGACCCAGACAGCTCCATTGAAGATAGTTCTTCGATCTGAAAGGTAAACTCTGTTTCTCTCTCCACGGATTGTGCCTGGCCTGCAGAGTTTTCCTGCATTTTCTGTTGTTAGATTCATTCACAGATTCAGACAGCTCCATTCACACACTCAGAAAGTTCATTTAAGATACCTAGATAAAACCATTCACAGACACAGACAGTTCCATTCACAGACCCAGACAGCTCCATTCACAGACTCCGAAAGTTCATTTCACAGATCCAGACAACTCCATTCACAGACCCAGACAGATCCATTCACAGACTCAGAGAGCTCCATTCACAGACCCAGACAACTCCATTCACAAACCCAGCCAGCTCCATTTACAGACCCAGACAGCTGCATTTACAGACATCGACAGCTCCATTTACAGACTCTGACAGCTCAATTCACAGACACAGACAGCTCCATTCAGAGACCCAGACAGCTCCATTTACAGACTCTCGCAGCTCCATTCACAGACATAGACAGCTCCATTCACAGACCCAGACAGCTCAATTCACAGACACAGACAGCTCCATTCAGAGACCCAAACAGCTCCATTTACAGACTCTCGCAGCTCCATTCACAGACATAGACAGCTCCATTCACAGACTCAGACAGCTCAATTTACAGACTCAGACAGCTCCATTCACAGACCCAGACAACTCCATTCACAAACCCAGCCAGCTCCATTTACAGACCCAGACAGCTGCATTTACAGACATAGACTGCTCCCTTTACAGACTCTCGCAGCT
This sequence comes from Squalus acanthias, assembly GCA_030390025.1. Taxonomy (NCBI): domain Eukaryota; kingdom Metazoa; phylum Chordata; class Chondrichthyes; order Squaliformes; family Squalidae; genus Squalus; species Squalus acanthias. The sequence goes on from JASTWF010000565.1 coordinate 2,545, forward strand.
CCATTCACAGACATAGACAGCTTAATTCACAGACTCAGACAGCTCAATTTACAGACACTCGCAGCTCCATTCACAGACCCAGACATCTCCATTCACAGACTGAGACAGCTCCATTTACAGCCTCTCGCACCTCCATTCACAGACATAGACAGCTCCATTCACAGACCCAGACAGCTCCATTGACAGGCCCAGACAGCTCCATTCACAGACCAAGACAGTTCCATTCACAGACTCAGACAGCTTCATTAAAAGACCCAGACAGCACATTTCACAGATCCAGACAGCTCCATTCAAAGACACAGACAGCTCATTTCATCGACCAAGACAGCTCCATTTACAGACCCAGACAGCTCCATTGAAGATAGTTCTTCGATCTGAAAGGTAAACTCTGTTTCTCTCTCCACGGATTGTGCCTGGCCTGCAGAGTTTTCCTGCGTTTTCTGTTGTTAGATTCATTCACAGATTCAGACAGCTCCATTCACAGACTGAGAAAGTTCATTTCAGACACCTAGATAAAACCATTCACAGACACAGACAGTTCCATTCACAGACCCAGACAGCTCCATTCACAGACTCCGAAAGTTCATTGCACAGATCCAGACAACTCCATTCACATACTCAGACAAATCCATTCACAGACTCAGAGAGCTCCATTCACAGACCCAGACAACTCCATTCACAAACCCAGCTAGCTCCATTTACAGACCCAGACAACTGCATTTACAGACATAGACAGCTCCATTTACAGACTCTGACAGCTCAGTTCACAGACACAGACAGCTCCATTCAGAGACCCAGACAGCTCCATTTACAGACTCTCGCAGCTCCATTCACAGACATAGACAGCTCCATTCACAGACCCAGACAGCTCAATTTACAGACTCAGACAGCCCCATTCACAGACCAAGACCGCTCCATTCACAAACCCAGGCAGCTCCATTCACAGACCCAGAAAGCTCCATTCAAAGACTCAGACAGCTCCACTCACAGACCCAGACAACTCCAATCACAAACCCAGGCAGCTCCATTCAAAGATCCAGACAGCTCCATTCACAGACCCAGACAGCTCCATTCATGACACAGACAGCTCCATTCACAGACCCAGACAGCTCCATTCACAGACTCAGACAGCTCCATTCACAGACCCAGACAACTCCATTCACAAACCCAGGCAGCTCCATTCAAAGACCCAGACAGCTCCATTCACAGGCACAGACAGCTCCATTCACAGACCCAGACAGCTCCATTCATGACACAGACAGATCATTTCACCGAGCCAGACAGCTCATTTCATCGACCAAGACAGCTCCATTTACAGACCCAGACAGCTCCATTGAAGATAGTTCTTCGACCTGAAACGTTAACTCTCTTTCTCTCTCCACGGATTGTGCCTGGCCTGCAGAGTTTTCCAGCGTTTTCTGTTGTTAGATACATTCACAGATTCAGACAGCTCCATTCACAGACGCAGCAAGTTCATTTCAGAGACCTAGATAGCACCATTCACAGACGCAGACAGTTCCATTCACAGACCCAGACAGCTCCATTCACAGACTCCGGAAGTTCATTTCACAGATCCAGACAGCTCCATTCACAGACCCAGACAGATCCATTCACAGACTCAGAGAGCTGCATTCACAGACCCAGACAACTCCATTCACAAACCCAGCCAGCTCCATTTACAGACCCAGACAGCTGCATTTACAGACATAGATAGCTCCATTTACAGACTCTGACAGCGCAATTCACAGACACAGACAGCTCCATTCAGAGACCCAGACAGCTCCATTTACAGACTCTCGCACCTCCATTCACAGACATAGACAGCTTAATTCACAGACTCAGACAGCTCAATTTACAGACACAGACAGCTCCATTCACAGACCAAGACAACTCCATTCACAAACCCAGGCAGCTCCATTCAAAGACCCAGACAGCTGCATTTACAGTCATAGACAGCTCCATTTACAGACTCTGACAGCTCAATTCACAGACACAGACAGCTCCATTCACAGACTCCGAAAGTTCATTTCACAGATCCAGACATCTCCATTCACAGACCCAGACAGATCCATTCACAGATTCAGACAGCTCCATTCACAAACCCAGCCAGCTCCATTTACAGACCCAGACAGCTGCATTTACAGACACAGACAGCTCCATTCAGAGACCCAGGCAGCTCCATTTACAGACTCTCGCAGCTCCATTCACAGACCCAGACATCTCCATTCACAGATTGAGACAGCTCCATTTACAGACTCTGGCAGCTCCATTCACAGACTCAGAAAGTTCATTTCAGAGACCTAGATAAAACCATGCACAGACACAGACAGTTCCATTCACAGACCCAGACAGCTCAATTTACAGACTCAGACAGTTCCATTCACAGACCAAGACAGCTCCATTCACAAACCCAGGCAGCTCCATTCACAGACCCAGACAGCTCCATTCACAGACCCAGACAGCTCCATTCACAGACCCAGACAACTCCATTCACAAACCCAGGCAGCTCCATTCAAAGACCCAAACAGCTCCATTCACAGGCACAGACAGCTCAATTCACAGACCGAGTCAGCTCCATTTACAGACTGTGGCAGCTCCATTCACAGACCCAGACAGCTCCATTCACAGACTCAGACAGCTCCATTCACAGACCCAGACAACTCCATTCACAAACCCAGGCAGCTCCATTCATAGACCCAGACTGCTCCATTCACAGGCACAGACAGCTCCATTCACAGAGCGAGTCAGCTCCATTTACAGACTGTGGCAGCTACATTCACAGACACAGGCAGCTCCATTCACAGACACAGGCAGCTCCATTCACAGACCCAGACAGATCCATTCACAGATTCAGACAGCTCCATTCACAAACCCAGCCAGCTCCATTTACAGACCCAGACAGCTGCATTTACAGACACAGACAGCTCCATTCAGAGACCCAGACAGCTCCATTTACAGACTCTCGCAGCTCCATTCACAGACCCAGACATCTCCATTCACAGATTGAGACAGCTCCATTTACAGACTCTGGCAGCTCCAGTCACAGACACAGACTGCTCCATTCACTGACCCAAACAGCTCCAATTACAGACTCTGACAGCTCAATTCACAGACACAGACAGCTCCATTCAGAGACCCAGACAGATCGATTTACAGCCTCTCGCACCTCCTTTCACAGACATAGACAGCTCCATTTACAGACTCTTGCTGCTCCATTCACAGACATAGACAGCTCCATTCACAGACCCAGACTCTCCATTCACAAACCCAGACAGCTCCATTCACAGACTCAGACAGCTCCATTCACAGACCCAGACAGATCCATTGACAGGCCCAGACAGCTCCATTCACAGACCAAGACAATTCCATTCACAGACTCAGACAGCTTCATTAAAAGACCCAGACAGCACATTTCACAGATCCAGACAGCTCCATTCAAAGACACAGACAGCTCATTTCATCGACCAAGACAGCTCCATTTAAAGACCCAGACAGCTCCATTGAAGATAGTTCTTCGATCTGAAAGGTAAACTCTGTTTCTCTCTCCACGGATTGTGCCTGGCCTGCAGAGTTTTCCTGCATTTTCTGTTGTTAGATTCATTCACAGATTCAGACAGCTCCATTCACACACTCAGAAAGTTCATTTAAGATACCTAGATAAAACCATTCACAGACACAGACAGTTCCATTCACAGACCCAGACAGCTCCATTCACAGACTCCGAAAGTTCATTTCACAGATCCAGACAACTCCATTCACAGACCCAGACAGATCCATTCACAGACTCAGAGAGCTCCATTCACAGACCCAGACAACCCCATTCACAAACCCAGCCAGCTCCATTTACAGACCCAGACAGCTGCATTTACAGACATCGACAGCTCCATTTACAGACTCTGACAGCTCAATTCACAGACACAGACAGCTCCATTCAGAGACCCAGACAGCTCCATTTACAGACTCTCGCAGCTCCATTCACAGACATAGACAGCTCCATTCACAGACCCAGACAGCTCAATTCACAGACACAGACAGCTCCATTCAGAGACCCAAACAGCTCCATTTACAGACTCTCGCAGCTCCATTCACAGACATAGACAGCTCCATTCACAGACTCAGACAGCTCAATTTACAGACTCAGACAGCTCCATTCACAGACCCAGACAACTCCATTCACAAACCCAGCCAGCTCCATTTACAGACCCAGACAGCTGCATTTACAGACATAGACTGCTCCATTTACAGACTCTCGCAGCTCCATTCACAGACATAGACAGCTTAATTCACAGACTCAGACAGCTCAATTTACAGACACTCGCAGCTCCATTCACAGACCCAGACATCTCCATTCACAGACTGAGACAGCTCCATTTACAGACTCTGGCAGCTCCATTCACAGACACAGACTGCTCCATTCACTGACCCAAACAGCTCCAATTACAGACTCTGACAGCTCACTTCACAGACACAGACAGCTCCATTCAGAGACCCAGACAGATCCATTTACAGCCTCTCGCACCTCCATTCACAGACATAGACAGCTCCATTTACAGACTCTCGCTGCTCCAAACAGACATAGACAGCTCCATTCACAGACCCAGACAGCTCCATTGACAGGCCCAGACAGCTCCATTCACAGACCAAGACAGTTCCATTCACAGACTCAGACAGCTTCATTAAAAGACCCAGACAGCACATTTCACAGATCCAGACAGCTCCATTCAAAGACACAGACAGCTCATTTCATCGACCAAGACAGCTCCATTTACAGACCCAGACAGCTCCATTGAAGATAGTTCTTCGACCTGAAAGGTAAACTCTGTTTCTCTCTCCACGGATTGTGCCTGGCCTGCAGAGTTTTCCTGCGTTTTCTGTTGTTAGATTCATTCACAGATTCAGACAGCTCCATTCACAGACGCAGAATGTTCATTTCAGAGACCTAGATAAAACCATGCACAGACACAGACAGTTCCATTCACAGACCCAGACAGCTACATTCACAGATTACGAAAGTTCATTTCACAGATCCAGACAGCTCCATTCACAGATCAGGCAGATCCAGTCACAGACTCAGACAGCTCCATTCACAGACCCAGACAAATCCATTCACAAACCCAGCCAGCTCCATTTACAGACCCAGACAGCTGCATTTACAGACTCTCGCAGCTCCATTTACAGACTCTGACAGCTCAATTCACAGACACAGACAGCTCCATTCAGAGACCCAGACAGCTCCAATTACAGACTCTCGCAGCTCAATTTACAGACTCAGAAAGCTCCATTCAAATACCAAGAGAGCTCAATTCACAGACCCAGACAGCTACATTCACAGACCGAGTCAGGTCCATTTACAGACTGTGGCAGCTCCATTCACAGACCCAGACAGCTCCATTCACAGACTCAGACAGCTCCATTCACAGACCCAGACAACTCCATTCACAAACCCAGGCAGCTCCATTCAAAGGCCCAGACAGCTCCATTCACAGACTCAGACAGCTCCATTCACAGACCCAGACAGCTCCATTCACAGACCCAGACAGCTCCATTCATGACACACACAGCTCCATTCACAGACACGGGCAGCTCCATTCACAGACCCAGACAGCTCCATTCATGACACAGACAGCTCCATTCACAGACAAAGGCAGCTCCATTCACAGAAACAGACTGCTCCATTCATGACACAGACAACTGCATTCACAGACCCAGGCAGCTCCATTCACAGACTCAGAATGTTCATTTCACAGAACCAGACAGATCATTTCACAGACCCAGACAGCTCATTTCACAGACCCAGACAGCTCCATTCACAGACAATGACAGGTCCATTCACAGACCCAGACAGCGCCATTTTTGACACAGACAGCTCCATTCACAGACACAGGCAGCTCCATTCACAGACCCAGACAGCTCCATTCACAGACTCGGACAGCTCAATTCACAGACCCAGGCAGCTCCATTCACAGACACAGACAGCTCCATTCACAGACAATGACAGGTCCATTCACAGACCCAGACAGCGCCATTTTTGACACAGACAGCTCCATTCACAGACACAGGCAGCTCCATTCACAGACCCAGACAGCTCCATTCACAGACTCGGACAGAACATTTCACAGACCTAGACAGCTCCATTCACAGATTGTGTCAGCTCCATTCACAGACCCAGACAGCTCCATTCACAGACCCAGACAGCTCCATTCACAGACCCAGACAGCAACATTCACCGACATGGAAAGCTGATTACAAAAACACAGACACCTGATTTCACAAATTCATTAAGTTCATTTCACTGACCCAGACATTTCCATTCACAGACCCAGAAAGCTCATTTCACTGAACCAGACAGTTCCATTCACAGACCCAGACAGCTCCATTCACAGACCCATTCACTGACCAAGACAGCTCCTTCCACAGACACATACAGTTCCATTCACAGACCCAGACAGCTCCATTCACAGACGCCGAAAGATCATTTCACAGATCCAGACAGCACCATTCACAGACCCAGACAGATCCATTCACAGACTCAGACAGATCCATTCACAGACTCAGACAGATCCATTCACAGACCCAGACAGCTCCATTCACTGACCCAGACAGCTCCATTCACAGACCCAGACAGCTCCAGTCACAGACCCAGACAGCTACATTCACCGACCCAGACAGCTCCATTCACAGACCCAGACAGCTCCAGTCAAAGACCCAGACAGCTCCAATCACAGACCGAGACATCTCCATTCACAGATCCAGACATCACCATTCACAGACCAGACAACTCATTTCACAGACTCAGACAGCTTCAATCACAGACCCAGACATCTCCATTCACAGACTCAGACAGCTCCAAACACAGACCCAGACAGCACATTTCACAGATCCAGACAGCTCCATTCACAGATTCAGATAGCTCATTTCACAGATTCAGACAGCTCATTTCACAGACCCAGACAGCTCCATTCACAGACACAGGCAGTTCCATTCACAGGCCCAGACAGCTCCATTCACTGACACAGACAGCACATTTCACAGACCCAGACAGCTTATTAACAGACACAGACAGCTCTATTCACAGACTCAGACAGCTCAATTCACAGACTCAGACAGCTCCATTCACTGACCCAGACAGCTCCATTCACAGACCCAGACAGCTCCAGTCACAGACCCAGACAGCTACATTCACCGACCCAGACAGCTCCATTCACAGACCAGGCAACTCATTTCACAGACTCAGACAGCTTCAATCACAGACCCAGCCAACTCCATTCACAGACTCAGACAGCTCCAAACACAGACCCAGACAGCACATTTCACAGATCCAGGCAGCTCCATTCACAGATTCTGACAGCTCATTTCACAGATTCAGACAGCTCAGTTCACAAACCCAGACAGCTCCATTCACAGACACAGGCAGTTCCATTCACAGGCCCAGACAGCTCCATTCACTGACACAGACAGCACATTTTACAGACCCAGACAGCTTATTAACAGACACAGACAGCTCTATTCACAGACTCAGACAGCTCAATTCACAGACCCAGACAGCCCCATTCACAGACCCAGACAGCTCCATTCAGAGTCCCAGACAGCTCAATTCACAGACCCAGACAGCACCATTCACAGAACCAGACAGCTCCATTCACAGACCCAGACAGCTCCATTTGCAGACTCAGACAGCTCCATTCACAGACCCAGACAGCTCAATTCACAGACCCAGACAGATCCAATCACAGACCGAGACAGCTCCATTTGCAGACTCAGACAGCTCCATTCACAGACTCAGACAGCTCCATTCACAGACACAGACAGCTCCATTCACAGTCTCAGAAAGCTAATTTCACAGACCCAGACAGCTGCATTCACAGACTCAGACAGCTCCATTCACAGTCTCCGAAACTTAATTTCACATATCAAGACAGCTACATTCACAGATCCAGACAGATCCATTCACAGACTCAGACTGCAACATCCAGAGAAACAGACAGCAACATTCACAGCCATGGAAAGCTGATTTCAAAAACAAAGACAGCTCATTTCACAAACTCAGAAAGTTCATTTAATAGACCCAGAGAGCTCCATTCATGACACAGACAATTCATTTCACAGATCTGTACAGCTCCAATCGCAGACTCAGTCATCTAAATTCACAGACCCAGGCATCTCCATTCACAGACACAGACAGCTCCATTCACAGACCCAGACAGTTCCATTCACAGACTCAGAATGTTCATTTCACAGAACCAGACAGATCATTTCACAGACCCAGACAGCTCATTTCACAGACCCAGACAGCTCCATTCACAGACTCTGACAGCTCCATTCACAGACCCAGACAGCTCATTTCACAGACCCAGACAGCTCATTTCACAGACTCAGACAACTCCATTCAAAGACCCAGACAGCTCCTTTCACTGACACAGATAGCACATTTCACAGACCCAGAATGTTTATTAACAGACACAGACAGCTCTATTCACAGACTCAGACAGCTCAATTCACAGACCCAGACAGCACCATTCACAGACCCAGACAGCTCCATTCAGAGACCCAGACAGCTCAATTCACAGACCCAGACAGCACCATTCACAGACCCAGACAGCTCCATTCACAGACTCTGACAGCTCCATTCACAGACCCAGACAACTCATTTCACAGACCCAGACAGCTCATTTCACAGACCCAGACAGCTCCATTCAAAGACCCAGACAGCTCCATTCACAGACTCAGACAGCTCAATTCACAGACCCAGACAGCTCCATTCACAGACCCAGACAGCTCAATTCACAGACCCAGACAGCTCCATTCACAGACCCAGACAGATCCATTCACAGACTCAGACAGCAACATTCACCGACATGGAAAGCTGATTACAAAAACACAGACAGCTCATTTCACAAATTAATTAAGATCATTTCACTGACCCACACATTTCCATTCACAGACCCAGAAAGCTAATTTCACCGACCCAGACAGCTCCATTCACAGACCCAGACAGCTCCAGTCAAAGACCCAGACAGCTCCAATCACAGACCGAGACATCTCCATTCACAGATCCAGACATCACCATTCACAGACCAGACAACTCATTTCACAGACTCAGACAGCTTCAATCACAGACCCAGACATCTCCATTCACAGACTCAGACAGCTCCAAACACAGACCCAGACAGCACATTTCACAGATCCAGACAGCTCCATTCACAGATTCAGATAGCTCATTTCACAGATTCAGACAGCTCATTTCACAGACCCAGACAGCTCCATTCACAGACACAGGCAGTTCCATTCACAGGCCCAGACAGCTCCATTCACTGACACAGACAGCACATTTCACAGACCCAGACAGCTTATTAACAGACACAGACAGCTCTATTCACAGACTCAGACAGCTCAATTCACAGACTCAGACAGCTCCATTCACTGACCCAGACAGCTCCATTCACAGACCCAGACAGCTCCAGTCACAGACCCAGACAGCTACATTCACCGACCCAGACAGCTCCATTCACAGACCAGGCAACTCATTTCACAGACTCAGACAGCTTCAATCACAGACCCAGCCAACTCCATTCACAGACTCAGACAGCTCCAAACACAGACCCAGACAGCACATTTCACAGATCCAGGCAGCTCCATTCACAGATTCTGACAGCTCATTTCACAGATTCAGACAGCTCAGTTCACAAACCCAGACAGCTCCATTCACAGACACAGGCAGTTCCATTCACAGGCCCAGACAGCTCCATTCACTGACACAGACAGCACATTTTACAGACCCAGACAGCTTATTAACAGACACAGACAGCTCTATTCACAGACTCAGACAGCTCAATTCACAGACCCAGACAGCCCCATTCACAGACCCAGACAGCTCCATTCAGAGTCCCAGACAGCTCAATTCACAGACCCAGACAGCACCATTCACAGAACCAGACAGCTCCATTCACAGACCCAGACAGCTCCATTTGCAGACTCAGACAGCTCCATTCACAGACCCAGACAGCTCAATTCACAGACCCAGACAGATCCAATCACAGACCGAGACAGCTCCATTTGCAGACTCAGACAGCTCCATTCACAGACTCAGACAGCTCCATTCACAGACACAGACAGCTCCATTCACAGTCTCAGAAAGCTAATTTCACAGACCCAGACAGCTGCATTCACAGACTCAGACAGCTCCATTCACAGTCTCCGAAACTTAATTGCACATATCAAGACAGCTACATTCACAGATCCAGACAGATCCATTCACAGACTCAGACTGCAACATCCAGAGAAACAGACAGCAACATTCACAGCCATGGAAAGCTGATTTCAAAAACAAAGACAGCTCATTTCACAAACTCAGAAAGTTCATTTAATAGACCCAGAGAGCTCCATTCATGACACAGACAATTCATTTCACAGATCTGTACAGCTCCAATCGCAGACTCAGTCATCTAAATTCACAGACCCAGGCATCTCCATTCACAGACACAGACAGCTCCATTCACAGACCCAGACAGTTCCATTCACAGACTCAGAATGTTCATTTCACAGAACCAGACAGATCATTTCACAGACCCAGACAGCTCATTTCACAGACCCAGACAGCTCCATTCACAGACTCTGACAGCTCCATTCACAGACCCAGACAGCTCATTTCACAGACCCAGACAGCTCATTTCACAGACTCAGACAACTCCATTCAAAGACCCAGACAGCTCCTTTCACTGACACAGATAGCACATTTCACAGACCCAGAATGTTTATTAACAGACACAGACAGCTCTATTCACAGACTCAGACAGCTCAATTCACAGACCCAGACAGCACCATTCACAGACCCAGACAGCTCCATTCAGAGACCCAGACAGCTCAATTCACAGACCCAGACAGCACCATTCACAGACCCAGACAGCTCCATTCACAGACTCTGACAGCTCCATTCACAGACCCAGACAACTCATTTCACAGACCCAGACAGCTCATTTCACAGACCCAGACAGCTCCATTCAAAGACCCAGACAGCTCCATTCACAGACTCAGACAGCTCAATTCACAGACCCAGACAGCTCCATTCACAGACCCAGACAGCTCAATTCACAGACCCAGACAGCTCCATTCACAGACCCAGACAGATCCATTCACAGACTCAGACAGCAACATTCACCGACATGGAAAGCTGATTACAAAAACACAGACAGCTCATTTCACAAATTAATTAAGATCATTTCACTGACCCAGACATTTCCATTCACAGACCCAGAAAGCTAATTTCACCGACCCAGACAGCTCCATTCACAGAATTAGACAGCTCCATTCACTGACCAAGACAACTCCTTCCACAGACACAGACAGTTCCATTCACAGTCTGTCCCTCTCCCAGTACACACAAACCTCCAGATAACCTTCCCACGCTCTGATACAATGACAGTGGGACTCCTGGCCATTCACAGTCTGTCCCTCTCCCATTGCACACAATCCTCCAGATAACCTTCCCACGTTCTGATACAATGACAGTGGAAACCTGGCCATTCACAGTCTGTCCCTCTCCCAGTGCACACAATGCTCCGGATAACCTTCCCACGGTCTGATACAATGACAGTGGGACTCCTGGCCATTCACAGTCTGTCCCTCTCCCATTGCAGACAATCCTCCAGGTAACCTCCCCACGGTCTGATACAATGACAGTGGGACTAGTGACCATTCACAGTCTGTCCCTCTCCCAGTAAACACAATCCTCCAGATAACCATCCCACGGTCTGATACAATGACAGTGGGACTAGTGACCATTCACAGTCTGTCCTTCTCCCAGTACACACAATCCTTCAGATTGTGTGTACTGGGAGAGGGACAGACTGTGAATGGCCCGGATCCCCCTGTCATTGGGGGATAAAATATAAAAACAGGGAGGTATTGCTGCAGTTGTATAGGGTATTGGTGAGACCGCACCTGGATTACTGCATACAGTTTTGGTGTCCATACTTAAGAAAATACATACTTTCTCTCGAGGCAGTACAAACAAGGTTCACTCGGTTAATTCCGGGGATGAGGGGGTGGACATACGAGGAGAGGTTGAGTAGATTGGGACTCTACTCATTGGAGTTCAGAAGAATGAGAGTCGATCTTATTGAAACATATAAGATTGTGAAGGGGCTTGATCGGGTGGACGCGGTGAGGATGTTCCCAATGATGGGTGAAACTAGAACTAGGGGACATAATCTTAGAATAAGGGGCTGCTCTTTCAAAACTGAGATGAGGAGAAACTATTTCACTCCGAGGGTAGTGGGTCTGTGGAATTTGCTACCCCAGGAAGCTGTGGAAGCTACTTCATTAAATAAATTTAAAACAGAAATAGACCGTTTCCTAGAAGTGAAGGGAATCAGGGGTTATGGGGAGCGGGCTGGAAATTGGACATGAGTTTGAGTTCGGATCGTTCAAGGCCCTGTGGGTGGCGGAGCGGGCCCAGGGGCTGAGTGGCTGAGTCCTGCTCCTGCTTCTTGTGTTCTTTAGAGTTGAGGTTGGATCAGATCAGCCATGATCTCATTGAATGGCGGAGCAGGCTCGAGGGGCCGATTGGTCTACTCCTGCTCCTATTTCTTATGTTCTTATGTAACCATCCCACGGTCTGATACAATGACAGTGGGACTAGTGGCCATTCACAGTCTGTCCCTCTCCCAGTACACACAGTGCTCCAGATAACCTTCCCGTGGTCTGATACAATGACAGTGGGACTCCTGGCCATTCACAGTCTGTCCCTCTTCCAGTACACACAATCCTCCAGATAACCATCCCACGGTCTGACTCAATGACAGTGGGACTAGTGACCATTCACAGTCTGACCCTCTCCCAGTATACACAGTGCTCCAGATAACCATCCCACGGTCTGATACAATGACAGTGGGATTAGTGACCATTCACAGTCTGTCCCTCTCCCAGTACACACAATCCTGCAGATAACCTTCCCACGGTCTGATACAATGACAGTGGGACTCCTGGCCATTCACAGTCTGTCCCTCTCCCAGTACACACAATCCTACAGATAACCATCCCATGGTCTGATACAATGACGAGGTGACTCCTGACCATTCACCGCCTGCCCCTCTCCCAGTACACACAATCCTCCAGATAACCTTCCCACTGTCTGATACAATGACGAGGTGACTCCTGACCATTCACCGTCTGCCCCTCTCCCAGTACGCACAATCCTCCAGATAACCTTCCCATGGACTGATACAATGACAGGGGGACTCGTGGCCATTCACAGTCAGTCCCGATCCTCCTTCTCGTGTCTTCTCGCTGCTCCCTTTGAAGATTGATCAATGAGATCCACTACTATTGTATAACCAGGGTCTTGTGTGGATTTGTAATGAGATATCTACAGTACAAAGCAGTGCTGATGGCATTAACCATCAGAGGGAAAATATCACTCTCAGAAATCTCTATGTTCAGTGAATGTGAGAATCAAGTGAGAATTTGAAACATTTTTTAGCTATTGTTGACTTTCCAGCTAGGTTTGCATTAACTGAGTTTTAATTTCTGCATGCATCTCTATTGAAGCTGTGAATTAAATCTTGCAATATTTTACTGAATAGTGAAATGGTATTGAGCAGTTGTTTTTTGTCACTACAACTAATACTGAGAACCACTTTCTGTCTCTTCTAATTGAAGATGTTCAACAGAAACACAAGGACACACTCCGGGTTCAAACTGAGAGAGTGAACACTATCCTAATAAAGGAGAAGGTTAAGGTTTTCCAGCTGGTTGATCGATACGCTGAGCTAACGGTCATTTCTACTGTTCGAGATCGGACGCTTGTAGAACATGAACTGCTGGCAAGAGGCCGAGACCATGAAGAGTGGAGAAAGAAACATCTCCAGGGAGAACTGGAGAAAATTCGAACTGATCAATTGTTCCACAGCAGTTTTTCCCGGAGAAAATCCAAATCTGGGAGTTCAGCAGCAGTGAGCGGACTCGCGGGGATTGGAAAAACAACAATGGTACAAAAGATTGTTCATGACTGGGCCACTGGGAAAATATACCCAAACTTTCAATTTGTTTTCAGTTTTAAATTCCGGGATTTGAACGCAATTAACGGTAAAATAAACCTGTGGAACCTGATACTCATTTCCTATCCTTACTTGGGGAATGTTCTTGGAGAGCTCGGGAAGATCCCAGAGGGATTGCTGTTTATATTCGTTGGTTTGGATGAATTCAACGACAGTATCGATTTTTCTGACAATCGGAGAAATACAGAACCTCAGTCCATGTGCACAGATCCCGAATGCCGATGTAAAGTGTCTGACATTGTGGACAGTTTAATACAGCACAAGCTGCTCCCAGGATGTTCAGTGCTAGTGACCAGCCGACTCACTGCATTACATTTATTGGAAAAGGCTGAGATCAGTGTCTGGGCTGAAATCCTGGGATTTGTTGGTGAAGAACGGAAGGAATATTTTAACAAGTTTTTTGAAGATCAGACGGTGGCAGCAGCTGTTTTCAAACACGTGGAAGAGAACGAGATCCTGTACACAATGTGCTACAACCCTTCCTACTGCTGGATCCTCGGTCTGTCACTGGGTCCCTTCTTTATACAAAGAGACAGGAATCAGCAGCGAGTTCCCAAGACGATCACCAACTATATTCCTACCAGAGAGATTGAAAGCCCCCGTGATGTGTTACTGAAGCTTGGTGAGATGGCCTTCACAGGAGTCTCCGAGAAGAAGATTGTGTTTGGAAACACATTTGCAGTAAGTGTTGGCTGCTCGAGGAACTCCGGCTCCATGTTGATGAGCTGGAGTCCGAGCTTCAAACACTGCGACACATCAGGGAGGGGGAGAGTTACCTGGACTCCGTGTTTCAGGAGGTAGTCACACCAATTAGAGTAACTAATTCAGAAGTAGCCCGTGGTCAGGGACAGGAAGGTGTGACTACGAGTGAGGCAGGTACAGGGACCCAGGAGGTAGTGTTGGAGGAGCCGCAGCCCTTGCTCTTGTCCAACAGGTTCGAGGTTCTTACTCCCTGTGGGGACGGGAGCGGGGACTGCAGGGAGGATGAGCAACCTGGCCACAGCACCGTGGTACGGGGGGCCATTCAAGTGGGGGGAGTAAAAAGAAATGTTGTAGTGGTAGGGGATAGTATCATTAGGGGGATAGACAGGGTTCTTTGCAGCCAAGAGCGAGAGTCCCGAAGGCTGTGTTGCCTGCCCGGTGCCAGGGTTAAGGACATCTCCTCTGGGCTGGAGAGAAACTTGGAGTGGGAGGGGGAGGATCCAGTTGTCGTGGTCCATGTTGGTACCAATGACATAGATCGGACAAGGAAAGAGGTTCTGCTGAGGGAGTTTGAGCAGCTAGGGGCCAAATTAAAAAGCAGAACCTCGAGGGTAATAATCTCTGGATTACTACCTGAGCCACGAGCAAATTTGGCTAGGGTAAATAAAATCAGGGAGTTGAATGCGTGGCTCAAAGACTGGTGTGGGAAAAATGGGTTTTGCTTCTTGGGACACTGGCACCAGTACTGGGGCAGGAGAGAGCTGTTCCGTTGGGACGGACTTCACTTGGCCAGTGCTGGGACTAGTGTCCTGGCGAATCGAATAACTAGGGCTGTGGAGAGGGCTTTAAACTAATTAGTGGGGGGGAGGTTTCAAGAGAGCAAAAAATAAAAATGACAACAGAGAGGGTCATAGACATAGGTAGCAGTAGGGGAATCACAAATCAGAGCGTGGCAGGAAGGGACAGAGTGTGTGGAGTAAAAGGTAAAGTGGTAAAAAGTGAAAAAGCAGGAACTAAGTGCCACAAAGCATATTTGAAAGTTCTCTATCTGAATGCACGTAGCATTCGTAACAAAATAGACGAGTTAATGGCACAAATAACTACATATGGTTATGATATTGTGGCCATTACAGAAACATGGCTGCAGGGTGACAATGCCTGGGAATTAAACATACCAGGTTATTTAACGATCAGGAAGGACAGGCAGGAAGGAAGGGGAGGTGGGGTGGCTATGTTAATAAAGGAAGGAATCACTGTAATACAGAGTAATGATATTGGGTCAAAAAATCATGATAATGAAACAGTTTGGGTGGAGATAAGGAATAATAAGGGGAAAAAAACACTAGTGGGCGTAGTCTATAGGCCTCCGAACAGTTGCAACTCTGTTGGACGGAGTATCAATCAGGAAATAGTTGAGGCATGTAATAAGGGAACATCTATAATTATGGGGGATTTTAACTATCATATTAATTGGACAAATCAAATGGGGCAGGGCTGCCTTGAGGATGAGTTCATTGAGTGTATTAGGGATGGGTTTCTTGAGCAGTATGTAACTGAACCGACCAGGGGGCAAGCAACCTTAGATCTGGTCCTGTGTAACGAGACAGGATTAATTAAAAATGTCCTAGTAAAGGATCCCCTTGGAATGAGTGACCATAACATGGTTGAATTCCATATTCAATTAGAGGGTGAGAAGGTTGGATCTCAAACAAGCGTGCTAAGCTTGAATAAAGGAGACTATGAAGGTATGCGAGCGGAATTGAGTAGAGTGGATTAGGAAAATAGATTAAAGGGTAAGACGACACATGATCAGTGGTGTACATTCAAGGAGTTATTTTACAACTTCCAAAAAAAATATATTCCACTGAAAAGAAAAGGGTGTAAAAGAAAGGACAGTCATCCGTGGCTAAGTAAAGAAATTAAGGATAGTATTCGACTAAAAACAAGGGCATATAAGGTAGCGAAATCTAGTGGGAGGACGGAGGATTGGGAAAACTTTAAAAGGCAGCAAAAAATAACAAAAAGATTGATTAAGAAAGGGAAGATAGATTATGAAAGTAAATTAGCAAAAAATATAAAAACAGATAGTATGAGTTTTTATAGTTATATAAAAAGAAAAAGGGTGGCTAAAGTAAATGTTGGTCCCTTAGAGGATGAGACCGGGAAATTAATGGTGGGAAATATGGAGATGGCAAAAACACTGAATGAATATTTTGTATCAGTCTTTACAGTAGAAGACACTAAGAATATCCCAACACTGGACAAACAGGGGGCTATAGGGGGAATGGAGCTAAACACGATCAAAATCACTAAGGAAGTGGTACTCGGTAAAATAATGGGACTCAAGGCGGATAAATCACCTGGACCTGATGGCTTACATCCTAGAGTCTTGAAGGAAGTGGCGGTAGGGATTGTAGATGCATTGGTAATAATTTTTCAAAACTCCCTGGATTCCGCTAAGGTCCCGGCAGACTGGAAAACTGCTAATGTAACACCCTTATTTAAAAAGGGCAGTAGACAGAAGGCTGGTAACTATAGACCGGTTAGCCTAACATCTGTGGTAGGTAAAATTTTGGAGTCCATTATTAAGGAAACAGTAACAGGACATTTGGATAATCATAATTTAATAGGACAAAGTCAGCATGGTTTTACGAAGGGGAAGTCATGTTTGACAAATTTGCTGGAGTTCTTTGAGGAAGTAACATATAGAGTGGATAAAGGGGAACCAGTGGACGTAGTGTATTTAGACTTCCAAAAGGCATTTGACAAGGTGCCACACAAAAGATTATTGCTTAAGGTAAAAAATCACGGGATTGGGGGTAATATTCTGGCATGGATAGAGGATTGGCTATCTAACAGAAAGCAAAGAGTTGGGATAAATGGTTCATTCTCAGACTGGCAATCAGTAACTAGTGGTGTTCCACAGGGGTCAGTGCTGGGTCCCCAACTCTTTACAATCTATATTAACGATTTGGAGGAAGGGACCAAGTGTAACATATCAAAATTTGCAGATGATACTAAGATGGGAGGGAAAGTAGTGAGTGAGGAGGACATAAAAAACCTGCAAGGGGACATAGACAGGCTAAGTAAGTGGGCAGAGATTTGGCAGATGGAATACAACACTGTTAAGTGTGAGGTGATGCACTTTGGCAGGAAAAATCCTAGAGCAATTTATTATCTTAATGGCAAGAAACTGGAGAGTACTGAAGTGCAAAGGGATCTGGGGGTCCTGGTGCACGAAACTCAAAAGGTTAGTATGCAGGTGCAGCAAGTGATTAAGAAGGCAAATGGAATGTTGGCTTTCATTGCTAGGGGGATAGAATATAAAAATAGGGAGGTATTGCTTCAGTTGTACAAGGTATTGGTGAGACCGCACCTGGAATACTGCATACAGTTTTGGTGTCCTTACTTAAGGAAAGACATCCTTGCTCTCGAGGCAGTGCAAAAAAGGTTCACTCGGTTAATCCCGGGGATGAGGGGGTGGTCATATGAGGAGAGGTTGGGTAGATTGGGACTCTACTCATTGGAGTTCAGAAGAATGAGAGGCGATCTTATTGAAACATATAAGATTGTTGAAGGGGTTGGATCGGGTGGATGCGGGGAGGATGTTCCCGATGACGGGTGAGACGAGAACTAGGGGACATAGTCTTAGAATAAGGGGCTGCTCTTTCAAAACTGAGATGAGGAGGAACTACTTCACTCAGAGGGTGGTAGGTCCATGGAATATGCTGCCACAAAAAGCTGTAGAAGCTACAACATTAATTAAATTTAAAACAGAAATAGACAGTTTCCTAGAAGTAAAGGGCATTAAGGGTTACGGGGAGCGGGCAGGAATTTGGACATGAGTCTAGGTTCGGATCGGTCATGGCCCTGTGGGTAGTGGAGCGGGCCCAGGGACTGTGTAGCCTGATTCTGCTCCTATTTTGTGTGTGCAATTCTGTTAGATGCAGGAGATGGTTCTGTGATAGATAGTAGATTGGCGGTTAGGATCAGATCAGCCATGATCTTATTGAATGGCGGAGCAGGCTCGAGGGGCCGATTTGCCTACTCCTGCTCCTATTTCTTATGTTCTTATGTTCTTATGTTCTTATGAAATGGAGATTTGATTAAGTACAATCTGCAACCTTCCCAGTTCCTGTCCGGGTTCATGATGGAACTTTTGGAGAGAGATGAATCTGCCCAGAGCGTGGTGTACACATTCCCGCACCTCACCATCCAAGAGTTTGTAGCCGCACTCACACAATTCCTGACTCCAGATCCCGGGGACATCCTGAAACTCCTCAGGGAATCCCACAACAAGGAAGATAGGCGATTTGAGATATTTCTCCGTTTTGTTGCTTGTCTCTCCTCCCCACAGCCAGCTCGGCCCCTGGAGAAGTTGCTGGGTCCATTTCTTCATCAAACCACCTGCCGAGTGATTGACTGGGTGAAGGAGAAGTTTGAAGGACAGATTGGAAACACAGAGAGTGAAACTGGTCAAAGGAACCTCCTGAACACATTCCACTACCTGTTTGAGTCTCAGAATAAAGCACTGGCTCGGAACACAGTGGGATCTGTGGAATCACTTACATTTAGTAGATTGACATTGACCCCGATTGACTGTGCGGTCCTGTCTCATGTCATTGGTCTCTGTGATACAATAAAATACCTCGATCTACAGGACTGCTACATTGAGTGTGAAGGACTCCAGCGGCTGGGACCCGTACTGCACAAATGCCGGGTGTTGAGGTAACTGTTTATTTGTCTGACTGTTGGGTGAATTGTAGAACAGTCACGGATTGTGTTGTTGCTCCGTAATGTAGGATAACAAACAATTCAGTTAAACCAGGGAGAAGCAGATTCAACACAAATATGACCAATAATAAGAGGATCGGTCAGTAATTCCCTAAGGACTGGAGAATCTAAAATGGATCCTTGTGAAAAGTAGGGATTTTACAGTCTTTATCAGATCAGCAAATACAGGTCACTGAGAGTCTGATAATTTAATTACAATAAATCATATTTAATAAGGGTGGACAGTGGAATGTAAACATAAAATATAATCCGGCAGTAAAGATAAAATTAATTTAAAATGTTTTCCACATCCACCATTTCAACTAGAAACAGGAGAGAAACCCGAGTTTAAATCACTAACAGTTCGATATTTACTCCAATACCGTGCAGGGTGTGTCCTGTCGAGGGGGTAGTTTCCTGGATTGGGAATATTGGGGAATCGGGAATTCTTTCAGCTGTTAATGTTTACAATTATTCACAGTCCTGAACATTGAGTAAAGATTGATATTCAGGATCTTAAACCTGCCGGTGAAAAGGTTCCAATCTAACTGGAGTACAGACACACACCGGCCAGCGGTGGGGCCTCGCACACAGCGGGCGGCTCCTGGGTAAACCGGGGGCAGTGAACCCGGGAATTCCCCATAATCCGCCCCCTGTGTGTGAGGCCCCGCTCGGGGAGGGAACTTCAGAAAATTCCCCAAAAACTGTCGGGCCAATTACACCTGAAATAAATGTAGAGCCAGTTTAATGGGAATAAAGTGAGAGACTCCCCTCCCCTATAAACTAGGAGCACAGGGACATTTAAAACTTGTAACTGGACAGAATAAACTCTATTGCTGCTATTGACAAACATTCACTATAAGCCCTCTGACTCCCACATATACCTGGAATATAATTCATCCCACCTCACTTCCTATAGGGACGCTGGTCCATTCTCCCAGTTTTTCTGACAATGCCACGTTCCATACTAGTGCTTCCGATATGTCTTCCTTATTCCTCATCCGAGGATTCCCCTCTACTGTGGTTGACACGGATCTTGACCGTGTCCGTTCTATTTCCCGCACTTCTGCTCTCACCCCTTCCCCTCCCTCCCAGAACCACGATAGGGTTCCCCTTTTCCTCACCTTTCACCCCACCAGCCTCCACATTCAACGGATCATCCTCCGCCATTTCCGCCACTCCAGCGTGATCCCAGCACTAAACACATCTTCCCCTCAACTCCCCTTTCAGCATTCCGAAGGGATCACTCCCTCCGCGACACCCTGGTCCACTCCTCAATCATCCCCAACATCCCTTCCCCTTCCCACAGCACCTTCCCGTGCAAGTGCAGGAGATGCTTCTCCTGCCCGTTTACCTCTGCCCTTCCCACTGTCCAGGGCCCCAAACACTCCTTCCAGGTGAAACAGCGATTTACTTGTACTTCTTGCAATTTAGTATACTGTATTCGCTGCTCACGATGCGGTCTCCTCTACATTGGGGAGGCCAAACGCAGATTGGGTGACCGCTTTGCGGAACACCTCCGTTCAGTCCGTAAGTTTGACCCCGAGCTTCTGGTCACCTATCGCTTTAATTCTCTGCTCCACTCCCACTCTGATCTCTCTATTCTCGGCCTCTTACACTCTTCCAACAAAGTACAACATTAGATCGAGGAACAGCACCTCAACTTTCAATTAGGCACTTTATAGCCTTCTGGACTCAACATCGAGTTTAACAATTTCAGACTATAACCTCGGCCCCTATTGTATTTTTTCATTATTGTTTTTTCCTTTTCCCTTTTTTCCCCTTTATGACAGCTGTTGATGATTCTGCCATTGCCATTCACAACTCATCTAGATTCATCTTTTGATTTTAACTTGTCCCATTACCATCACCTTTTGCTTGCACCATCATCCCTTTTGTCTTTTAATCTCTCCTGTCTTCCACCCTATCACAGACCTTCCCTTTTGTTCTTTCCTCCGCTCCCCCCACCTTTCCCGGCCCCGACACTGGTTTAAAAATCTGTTATATCTGTAACTTTTTCCAGTTCTGACCAAGGGTCCTCGACCTGAAACATTAACTCTGTTTCTCTCTCTATAGATGCTGCCTGACCTGCTGGGTATTTCCAGCATTTCCTGTTTTTATTTCAGAATAAATTCTCCGTGTTATATAAAATCCTGGGTGACTGATTTTACAGCAGCAGTTAGCGTTTCACAATATAATTCACCCCGAGATATTCTACACATTAATATAATGCACAGAGTATAAAGCACAGGGAATCACCACTTTATCATTTCATTCTGGGAAAATCGCCCCATTCCCAGAAAATCCGGGATTTAAGGAGCAGCAGAAATGAGTCAAGTTTCTCCAAACATGACGGGGCCGGTCACTGAGCTCCAGGAGGGTAATTCTGATCATCAGGGAATGAGACCGAACTGAGGGACACCCGGCACGACTCCGGCCCCGACCCGACCCCACCCGCCACCGGCCCCGGCACCACCCGACCCCGACCCGACCCGACCCGACCCGCCACCGACCCCGGCCCCACCCCCGACTCCACCCCCGACCCGACCCGACCTCGCCACTGGCCTGGCCCGACCCGACCCCGGCCCCACCCGACCCGACCCCGGCTACACCCCCGACCCTGCCCGACCCGCCACCGACCCCGGCCCCACCCCCGACTCCACCCCCGACCCGACCCGACCCGACCTCGCCACTGGCCCGGCCCCACCCGGCCCGACCCGACCCCGGCCCCACCCGACCCGACCCCGGCTACACCCCCGACCCCGCCCGACCCGCCACCGACCCCGACCCCGACTCGCCCAGGGGGGAAATCGCGGGGGGAAACCGGGTTATTAATGTCCTGAAGTACTTTCAGTGATTGCTGTAATATCCGAGAGAGAAAAATATATCAGATCCGGGCTTTGATTCAGTTTGTTTCTCTCTGTTTGTGTTTAGACTGAGTGACATTAACCTGGGAGTTTCAGGAGAGAAACTAGTGTCTGCGGCTCTGAGGAACCCGGACTGTAAAATACAGAAAGTGGAGTAAGTACCAGACTGTGTGAGATTGTGTTTATTATAACTGGATGGCTGACACTGAACATTATTATTAGTATCAGTAATAGTGTTATTAATAAACTCTGGGGATTTACTCTGATTCCTGTTATTTCTCCCTCTGATCCCCAGGCTACGGAGAGTGGGTCTCACAGATTCTTGTGCCGAGGATCTCGCCTCCGCTCTCAGTACAAACCGCTCACTGACGGGTCTGGACCTGGGCCGCAATAAACTGGGAGATTCAGGAGTGAAACTACTGTCTGCGGCTCTGAGGAACTCGGACTGTAAAATACAGAAACTGTGGTAAGTACCAGACTGTGTGAGATTGTGTTTATAATAACTGGATGTCTGACACTGAACATTATTATTAGTATCAGTAATAGTGTTATTAATAAACTCTGGGGATTGAATCTGATTCCTGTTATTTCTCTCTCTGATCCACAGGCTGGGTGATGTCGGTCTCACAGATTCTTGTGCCGGGGATCTCGCCTCCGCTCTCAGTAAAAACCGCTCACTGACGGAGCTGGACCTGGGGAATAATAAACTGGGAGATTCAGGAGTGAAACTACTGTCTGCGGCTCTGAAGAACCCGGACTGTAAAATACAGAAACTGGAGTAAGTACCAGACTGTGTGAGATTGTGTTTATAATAACTGGATGTCTGACACTGAACATTATTATTAGTATCAGTAATAGTGTTATTAATAAACTCTGGGGATTGACTCTGATTCCTGTTATTTCTCTCCCTGATTCCCAGTCTAGGGTCTGTCGGTCTCACAGATTCTTGTACCGAGGATCTCGCCTCCGCTCTCAGTACACTCCGCTCACTGACGGTTCTGGACCTGGGATTAAACTCCTTCACAGACCGATCTGTCCCCGCTCTCAGCCGCCTCACACTGACCTGCCGGAGTCTGGAGCGGATCGAGTGAGTGTTTGTGTTAATGTTTAATGTAATAAATAAAATATCAATGGGATCCAGTCACTGTGGGTAATATTGGTCTGTAATTATTATTGAAATATTAACCCCAGTCTCGCGGTTATTTATACTGATGTTCAATCTGTTTATTTCCTGTTTAATCTTTAATCTGTTTCAGGCTGTGGGGGAATCGTTTCAGTTTCACCGGACAGAGACTCCTGAGGGCGCTGCAGGGAGCAAGACCCGGATTGAGAGTGATTGTTACTGATTTAATTTAATTTAAGGGTTTCCCGCTCGAGCTGATCACGTCATCGCCCATTGTGAGGTCAGAGACCCTGCCACAGGGTCACGTGACTCAGCTGCTGCCAGGCTGCACCCCTTTCAAAATGGACGTGAGAGTGTGAGTTTCTGCAAATTGCAGAGTCTGTCTGAATGTGTGTGAGTTTCTGCAAATTGCAGAGTCTGTCTGAGTGTGTCTGTATGTGTGTGAGTTTCTGCAAATTGCAGAGTCTGTCTGAGTGTGTCTGTATGTGTGTGAGTTTCTGCAAATTGCAGAGTCTGTCTGAGTGTGTCTGTCTGTCATTTTGGTTTGAATCTTCCAACTCGGCAGTCATCCCTCTGCAGGCTGGCCAGGCTGTGACTTTGTGTGTGACAAGGCAGGCTGGCAGGCAGAGAGAGACATCAAGACAACATGCAGAATAAAATACTTAAAACTGTCTGTTTGCTTTTAAACTCCCAAACAGAGCAGAGCTATTAAATAAATCAACTTTCTTTCTTTGCTGACAGTGATTTGTGGCAATTTTGCAGGCTGGCTGTGTGTGTGTGAGAGAGACAGAGACAGACAGACAGCAAAAGCTGTTTATGCAGGGCTTGTCTGTGTGCAAGTTATCTGCCGTGTGCATTGGTACTGCATCTCTTGTCTGAAAACAACTGAAAGTATACACCATTTGATCATACTGATTTAATTCCAGGCTGCACTGTGGTGGGATCTTACTTTGCCTTTCTTTCAAGAATTTTGTAAAAAGCAATTCTACATATATACATCAAGCCATTTGATAATTTTCTGGACAGGACTTTATTGGGGAATGTTTGTGGAGTGTTTCATGGCACATCCTGCTGTGGGATCTTACTGTCCCCTTTACCCCAACTCAAACAAGACAAGACATTTGCTAAAAAAAATTATATATATTTTTTAAATTATTTTCAGAATAATCCATTTGATTTTTTTCTGGACTGGGCTTTATTGGGGAATGTGCTTGGGTTGTTTTCAGAGCAAAAGCTGCTGTGCGATCTTTACATTCATTTTATTACACTCCAGGCAAACCACAGACAGGCAGACATTTAGTTAACAGAAGTAAAGTATATATATTTTTATTTATTCCTGATTGTATTTACTGCTCTCACCCTCCCGGGCTTTAATTTCCTCTCGGGGACCCGGAATTCTGGGGCCTCGGCTTCACTTCTTCCTGTTTGATTGTCCTCATCAAACATGGACGCACAGCGAGGAAGAGACATCATCAAAAATTGACACTCCCAGGCTCCACATCTTTCAAAATGGATGCGTGTGTGTGAGGATGAGTTTCTGCAAATTGCAAAGTCTGTGTGAGTGTGTGTGTCATGTTACTGTAACTTTTAGTTCTATGTGGGTGGGAGGGAGACTGTTTGAGAGTGAGAGAGACATGAAATCAAAAGACAAGTAGCTCGAGGAACAGCACCTCATCTTTCGTTTAGGCACTTTACAGCCTTCAAGAATCAATATCAAGTTCAACAATTTCAGATCATAACCCCGGCCCCTACCACATATGTATACATTTTATCCACTCTTTTGGTCCGTGCCTTTTTCCTTTTTCTTTCTCTCTCTCCCCCTACGGCAGCTGTCTCTGATTCTGCCAGCATTTCACACCTCACCTTTTGTTTCTTAACCTGTCCCATTACCATCTCGTCTTGCCTTGAGCATCTCTTAATGTCTCAACTTACTATAGACCATCCCTTTTGTTCTTTTATTCCTCCCCCCGGCCTCCCTCTTGCATTTTTATCTGTTTATTTCCTGCTCTTCCAGTGCCGACGAAGGGTTTTGACCTTAAACGTTAACTCTGTTTCTCTCTCCACGGATGTTGTCTGGCCTGCTGAGTTTTTCCAGCGTTTTCTGTTGTTATTTAGCAGAATAGAAAGCCTGTTTCTGTAGGCCACAACGTGAAAAATAAGATACTGAAAAGTCTCTTGTTGGTTTTAATCTTCCAACACGGCTGTCATCCCTCTGCAGGCTGGCCAGGGTGTGTGTGTGTGTGAGAGAGAGAGAGGGAGAGAGCTGGTGTTTGTGTGAGATGTGGTCTGCTGTCTTATTACCTGCTGTTGTTGTATTAAACCCTAGTGATTTCATTCTGGCCTGGTCCACATGTAATGCTGTTGTGTATCACTTCATTGCACTTTATTTAATTTCACTTCACTTCAAGACCGACAGTCTGTCAGTGAAATACTGAAAATGTCTTTGTGGACTGTCTGACAATAAAAGCTGTCTGGGATCTTTGCATTCTTTTTATTCCACTCTACTCAAATCAACACAAGGCAGACAGGCTGGCAGGCAGTGAGAGAGACTCATGAAATCAAGACAACATGCAGAATAGAAATAAAAACAGAAAATGCTGGAAATACTCAGTATGTTAGGCAGCATCAGTGGAGTTACAGAGAAACAGAGTAAATGTTTCAGCTCGATGACCTCTCGTCAGAACCTTGCCAGAATCTGACAAAAGGTGATCGAGCTGAAATAGTAACTCTGTTTCTCTCTCTCTCCACAGATGCTGCCTTATCTGCTGAGTATTTCCAAAACTTTCTGATTTTATTTCAGATTTCCCACATCCGCAGCATTTGCTTTTGATGCAGAATAGAAAGCCTGTTTCTGTAGGCCGCAAACTGAAAAGATAAAATACTGGAAACTGTTTGTTTGCTTTTAAACTGCCAAACAGCGCAGAGCAATGATATAAATCAACTTTCTTTCATTGCTGACAGTGATTTGTGGCAATTTTAAGACTGGCCTGTGTGTGTGTGAGTGAGAGAGAGAGACAGACAGCAAAAGCTGGTGTGTATGCAGGGCTTGTCTGTGTTCAAGTTATCTGCCGTATGCATTGGTACTGCATCTCATGTCTGAAAAAAGCAGAAAGTAAACTCCATTAGATCATACTGATTTAATTCCAGACTGCAATGCAGTGGGATCTTACTTTGCCTTTCTTTCCAGAATTTTGTAAAAAGCAAATCTACATATATACATCAAGCCATTTGATATTTTTCTGGACTGGACTTTATAGGGGAATGTTTGTGGAGTGTTTCATGGCATTTCTTGTGGTGGGATCTTACTCTCCCATTCATCCCAACACAAACAAGAGAGACTTTTGTAAAAAAAAAGGATATATTATATTTTTTTAATTATTTTCAGAATAACCCATTTGATTTTTTCTGGCCTGGGCTTTATTGGGATTGTTTTCAGAGCAAAACCTGCTGTGCGATCTTTCCATTCATTTTATTACACCCCAGGCAAACCACAGACAGGCAGACATTTAATTAACAAATGTAATGTACATGTATTATTATTTATTCCTGATTGTATTTACTTCTTTTCACACTCCTGGGCTTTCATTTCCTCTCAGGGACCAGGATTTGAGGGGCCTCGGCTTCACTTCTTCCTGTTGAATTGCCCTCATCGAATATGGCCGCACAGCCAGGAAGGGACATCATCAAAAATTGACACTCCCAGGCTGCACCCCTTTCAAAATGGATGTGAGAGTGGGTCTGTATGTGTGTGGGTGTCTGTGTGTCTGCAAATTGCATAGTCTGTGTGAGTGTGTGTGTCATGTTATTGTAAATTTTAGGTAAATGTGGGGGGGAGGGAGACTGTGTGAGTGACAGTCAGACAGAGAGTCAGTCAGAGCGAGAGAGACATGAAATCAAAAGGCAAGTAGCAGAATAGAAAGCCTCTTTCTGTAGGCCACAAAGTGAAAATATAAGATACTGAAAAGTGTCTTTTTCGTTTTAATCTTCCAACAAGGCAGTCATCTCTCTGCAGGCTGGCCAGGCTGTGAGTGTGTGTGTGTGTCAGAGAGAGAGAGAGGGCAAAAGCTGGTGTTTGTGTGAGATGTGGTCTGCTGTCTTATTACCTGCTGTTGTATTAAACCCCATTGATTTCATTCTGGCCTGGTCCACATGTAATGCTGTTGTGTATCACTTTATTGCACTTTATTTCATTTCACTTCACTTCAAGACAGACAGTCTGTCAGTGAGATACTGAAAATGTCTTTTTGGACTGTCTGACAATAAAAGCTGCTCTGAGATCTTTTCATTCTTTTTATTCCACACTACTCAAATCAAGACAAGGCAGGCAGGCTGGCAGGCAGTGAGAGAGACACATGAAATCAAGACAACATGCAGAATAGAAATGAAAACAGAAAATGCTGGAAATACTCAGTATGTTAGGCAGCATCAGTGGAGATACAGAGAAACAGAGTAAATGTTTCAGCTCGGTGACCTTTCGTCAGAACCTTGCCAGAATCTGAAAAAAGGTAATCGAGCTGAAATATTAACACTGTTTCTCTTGCTCTCCACAGATGCTGCCTTACCTGCTGAGTATTTCCAACATTTTCTGATTTTATTTCAGATTTCCCACATCCACAGCATTTGCTTTTGATGCAGAATGGAAAGCCTGTTTCTGTAGGCCGCAAACTGAAAAGATAAAATACTGGAAACTGTTTGCTTTTAAACTGCTAAACAGAGCAGAACAATGATAGAAATCCACCTTCTTTCATTGCTGACAGTGATTTGTGGCTATTTTAAGGCTGGCTGTGCATGTGTGTGTGTGAGAGAGAGAGAAACAGACAGACAGCAAAAGCTGGTGTGTATGCAGGGCTTGTCTGTGTTCAAGTTATCTGCCATGTGCATTGGTACTGCATCTCATGTCTGAAAAAAACAAAGTACATACCATTAGATCTTGTTAATTTAATGCAAGACTGCACTGTTGTGGGATCTTACTTTGCCTTTCTTTCAAAAATGTTGTAAAAAGCAAATCTACATATATACATCTAGCCATTTGATATTTTTCTGGACTGGACTTTATTGGGGAATGTTTGTGGAGTGTTTCATTGCACATCCTGCTGTGGGATCTTACTCTCCCCTTCAGCCCAACCCAAACAAGACAAGACATTTGTTATAAAAGGTATATATTTTATTTTTAAAATTATTTTCAGAATAATACATTTGATTTTTTTCTGAACTGGGCTTTATTGGGGAATGTGCTTGGGATATTTTCAAAGCAAAAGCTGCAGTGCAATCTTTCCATTTATTTTATTACACTCCAGGCAAACCACAGACAGGCAGACATTTAATTAACGGAAGTGAAGTATATATATTCTTTATTCCTGATTGTATTTACTTCTTTTCACCCTCCCGGGCTTACATTTCCTCTCGGGGACCCGGATTTCTGGGGCCTCGGCTTCACTTCTTCCTGTTGGATTGTCCTCATCAAACATGGTCACACAGCCAGGAAGAGACATCATCAAAAATTGACACTCCCAGGCTGCACCCTTGGATGTGTGTGTGTGAGTTTCTGCAAATTGCAGAGTCTGTGTGTCATGTCACTGTAAGTTTTAGTTCACTGTGGATGGGAGGGAGAGTGTGTGAGTGAGAGACAGACAGACAGATAGCCAGTGAGAGAGCGAGGTATGAAATCAAAAGGCAAGATGCAGAATAGAAAGCCTGTTTCTGTAGGCCACAAAGTGAAATGATAAGATACAGAAAAGTGTATTTTTGGTTTTAATTTTCCAACATGGACGTCATCATTCTGCAGGCTGGCCAGGCTGTGTGTGTGTGTGTGAGTGAGAGAGAGAGGGAGGGAGGGAGGTCAAAAGCTTGTGTTTGTGTGAGATGTGGTCGGCTGTCCTATTATCTGCTGTTGATGTATTAAACCCTATTGATTTCATTCTGGCCTGGTCCACATGTAATGCTGTTGTGTATCACTTTATTGCTCTTTATTTCACTTCACTTCAAGACAGACAGTTAGTCAGTGAGATACTGGAAAATTCTTTGTGGACTGTCTGACAGTAAAAGCTGCTCTGGGATCTTTGCATTCCTATTATTCCACTCCAAACAAATCAAGACAAGGCAGGCAGGCAATGAGAGAGACAAATGAAATTAAGACAACAGGCAGAATAGAAATAAAAACAGAAAATGCTGGAAATACTCAGCAGGTCAGGCAGCGTCTGTGGAGAGATGGAGATGCATAGTTAACATTTCAGTTCGATGACCTGTCGTCAGAACCTTGCCAGAATCTGACGAAAGGTCATCAAGCTGAATTAACTCTGTTTCTCTCTCTCTCCACAGATGCTGCCTGACCTGCTGAGTATTTCCAGCATTTTCTGTTTTAATTTCAGATTTCCAGCATCCGCAGTTTTTTGCTTTTGATGCAGGATAGAAAGCCTTATTCTGTAGGCCGCAAAATGGAAAGATAAGATATGGGAAAGTGTTTTTTTACTTTTAAACTGCCAAACACAGCAGAGCAATGAGAGAAATCAACTTTCTTTCATTGCTGACAGTATTGTGTGGCAATTTTGCAGACTGGCCTGTGTTTGTGTGTGTGTGTGTGTGAGAGACAGACAGACAGACAGTAAAAGCAGGTGTGTATGCAGGGCTTGTCTGTGTTCAAGTTATCTGCTGTGTGCATTGGTACTGCATGTCTTGTCTGAAAAAAACCAGAAAGTATACTCCATGAGATCATACTGATTTCATTCCAGACCGCTCTGCTGTAGGATCTTACTTTGTCTTTCTTTCAAGACTTGTAAAAATCAAAGCTACATATATACAACAAGCCATTTGAATTTTTTCTGGACTGGACTTTATCGTGGAATGTTTGTGGGAAGTGTCAGAACATATCCTGCTGTGGGACCGTACTCTCCCTTTAATTCCCAACCCAACTAAGTCAAGACAAGACTTTTGTAAAAACAAAGTATATATATATTATATTTATTTTATTATTTTCAGAATAATCTATTTGATGTTTTTCTGGACTGGGCTCTATTGGAGAATGTTTGTCGAGTGTTTTCAGAGCAAAAGCTGCTGTGAAATATTTCCATTCATTTCATTCCACTCCACTCAAATCACAGAATGCAGACATTTCATTTACAGAAGTAAAGAACAAATGTTATTATTATTATTTATTCTTGATTTTATTTGCTTCTTTTCACCCTCATTCCATGCCCATCTCTTGGGGCATCAATCACCCCCTACATGCATTTCACCCCCTCCAATCCCCCAGCCCCTTGTGGTCCTGAGCTCCACACTCAGTCACTCATACACAGGAGCCGAGCTGGCGAGCTGCAGCCACCATTCCTTCCTTCCTTCCTTCCTGCACCATGTGCTGCCTGCCTGGGTATGTGTGAGCAGCAGCACAGCCGGTGAGCGGCTCCAGACAATGGCACAAAGCAGCGGGGCGGGAACCCACCCTGCAACACAAGTGGCGCACATTTAAAATCACAGTCCACCGCAAAGCGCAATTATACTGCAAAGTGCTATTCCATTGCAAAGGACTATTATATTGCAAAGGAGTATTATATTGCAAGTTGCTATTTCATGGCAAAGGACTATTATATTGCAAAGTGCTATTCCATTGCAAAGGACTATTCCATTGCAAAGTGCTATTTCATTGCAAATGACTATTATATTGCAAAGGACTATTCCATTGCAAAGGAATATTATATTGCAAGGTGCTATTCCATTGCAAATGACTATTATATTGCAAAGTGCTATTCCATTGCAAAGGACTATTATATTGCAAAGGACTATTCCATTGCAAAGGACTATTATATTGCAAGGTGCTATTCCATTGCAAATGACTATTATATTGCAAAGTGCTATTTCATTGCAAAGGACTATTATATTGCAAAGTGCTATTCCATTGCCAAGGACTATTATATTGCAAGTTGCTATTTCATTGCAAAGGACTACTATATTGCAAAGTGCTATTCCATTGCAAAGGACTATTCCATTGCAAAGTGCTATTCCATTGCAAATGACTATTATATTGCAAAGTGCTATTCAATTGCAAATGAATATTATATTGAAAAGATCTATTCCATTGTAAAGTGCTATTCCATTGCAAAGGACAATAATAAAATTAAATAAATTTACCGCATAGAAGGAGGCCATTCGGCCCGTCGGGCCCGTGCCAGCTCTCTGCAAGAGAACTCCAACTAGACCCACTCCCCTTCCCTGTCCGCATAACTCTGAGATGTTTTACTTCACGTACTTATCCAATTCCCTTTTGAAAACCACGATTGAATCTGCCTCCACCACCTTTTCAGGCAGGGCATTCCAGATCATAACCACTCGTTGCATCATTTTTTTTTCCAAATGTCGTCTTTGGTTCTTCTGCCAATCACCTTAAATCTGTGTCCTCTGGTTTGCGACCCTTCCGCCAATGGGAACAGTTTCGCTCTCTCTACTCTGACTATACACCTCATGATTTTGAACACCTCTATCAAATCTCCTCTCAAACTTCACTGCTTTAAAGAGAACAACCCCAGCTTCTCCAGTCTATCCATGTAACTGAAGTCCCTCATACCTGGAACCATTCTTGTAAATCTTTTCAGCATCCTCACTGAGGTCTTCACATCCTTCCTAAAGTGTAGTGCCATGAATTGGACACAATGCTGCAGTTGAGACCGAAATAGTGTTTTGTAAAGGTTCATCATAACTTCCGTGCTTTTCTACTCTCTGGCTCTATTTATGAAGCCCAGGATCCTGCTTTCTCAACCTACCCTGCCACCTTCAACGATTTGTGCACATATAACCCCAGGATTCTCTGTTCATGCACCCCCTTCAGAATGGCACCCTTTAGTTTATATTGCCTCTTTTCATTCTTCCTACCGAAATGTATCATTCGCACGTTTCTGCGTTAAATTTCATCTGCCAGGTGTCCAGCGATTTTGTCAGCCTGTCTGTGTCTTCTTGAAGTCTATCACTATCCTCCTCACTGTTCACTATACTTCCAAGTTTTGTTTCATCTGCAAATTTTGAAATTGTGCCCTGTATAACCAAGTCCAAGTCATTAATATATATCAAGTAAAGCAGTGGTCCTGGTACCGGCCCCTAGGGAACACCACTGCATACTTTCCTCCAGTCTGAAAAACAACCATTCACCACTACTCTCTGGGCCAGAAATTCGGCTCTCCGGCTTCCTGTGGGTGCAAGCATCGCGCACGTACTTACCTACCGTGCCTGCCGTTGTGCTTCGAGCCACGAGGAATTCGGATCCTGGGCCTCCTGCAGCTGCCGGCGCGCAGTGCTCGCGTATCACAGGGGCGCAGTTAGTTCGAAGCGTCCCCTGGGATCACGTGGGCCATGGAGAGCCAATCCTAGCAGGGAATTTTCATTCATAGATTTCACAGGAAGACCTGTCAAATCTATGAATAGAGATCGGCCGCTAAACCAGACTAAAACTTCAAATAAATTTTAAAAAATACATCACATTTTTAAAATAACTATAAATTACATAAATTAACTACTTTAAACAAAAGTTAAAATTTTTGAAAAAATTAATTACACTTTTTAACGGTGCTAAAAATAAACTTTCCTTTCTTTAAAGTATGTAAAAAACATAAACCTGTTGAAAAAATGTTTAAATTGTACTTAATTAGCCACTTACCTTGTTAAAAACAGGTCTTGCACCTCCTTTTTAAATGTGCAGCTTCTCCATACTTACCCTCATGGAGAAAGCTGAAAAAGAACGAAGTTTGCTGCGTGCGCGCTGCCTTTCCCACGCACGTGTTCAACCTCTGAACCCCTTCCTTCAGGGGAACGGAAGTTCCGGTTTCCCGCGCATGCGCAGTGCATGCAGGAAACCAGCACTTCAGGTGGCCTTACGGGTGAGTACACAGCGCATACTCACCCGACAAGAGCTGAATTTCTGGCCCTCTGTTTACTGTCACTTAGCCAATTTCGTACCATGCTGCCACTGTCCCTTTTATTCCATGGGCTTCAACTTTTCTGCAATCCTATTATCTGGCACTTTATCAAACGCCTTTTTGAAGTCCATGTACACCACCTCAACCGCATTGCCCTCATCAACACTCTCTGTTACCTCATCAAAAAACTACTCAAGTTAGTTAAACATGATTTGCCTTTGACAAATCCGTGCAGGCTTTCCATAGTTAATCCACACTTGTCCAAGTGACTGTTACTTATGTCCCGGATTATCGTTTCTAAAAGCTTCCCCACTATCGGGGTTAAACTGGCTGGTCTGTAGTTGCTGGGTTTATCCTTCCAGCCTTTTTTTGAACAAGGGTGTAACATTTGCAATTCTCCTTTCCTCTGGCATCACCCCTGTATATAAAGGGGATTGGAAGATTATGGCCAGTACCTCCGCAATTTCCACCATTACCACCCTCAGTATCCTAGAATGCATCCCATCCCGTCCTGGTGACTTATCTACTTTAAGTTCTGCCAGCCATTCTTCTACCTCCTCTTTACCTATTTTTATCCCATCCAGTATCTCATCTACCTCCTCATTTATTATGACTTTGGCAGCATTCCTTCCTTGGTAAAGACAGATGTAAATGAATTCATTTAGTACCTCAGCCATGCCCTCTGCTTCCATGCGTAGGTCTCCCTTTTGGTCCCTAAACGGTCCTACCCCTCCTCTTACTACCCGTTTATTATTTATATGCATATACAAGACTTTTGGATTGCATTTTATGTTAGCTGTCAGTCTATTCTCCTGCTCTCTTTTCCCCTCTTATTTCCTTTTTCACTTCAACTCTGAACTTTCTATATTCAGCCTGGTTCTCACTTGTATTCTCAATCAGACATCTGTCATACTCCCCCTTTTCCTCCTTCATCTTATTCTCTATCTCTTTCATCATCCAGGGAGCTCTGGCTTTTGTTGCCCTACCGTTCCCCCTTGTGGGAAAGTACCTCGGCAGTACCCAAACCATCTCCTCTTTAAAGGCAGCCCCTTGTTCAATTACAGTTTTGCCTGCCAATCTTTGATTCCAATTTACCCAGGCCAGATCAGTTCTCAAACCACTGAAATTGGCCTTCCTCCAAATAACTATTTTTACTCTAGATTGCTCCCTGTCCTTTTTTAATAGCTAATCTAAACCTTATGATTCTATGATCACTGTTCCCTAAATGTTCCCCTACAGAAATTGCTCCACTTGACCCACCTCATCCCCCAGAAGCAGATTTAGCAATCTCCCCTTCCTCGTTGGGACGGAAACATACTAATCAAGAAAGTTCTCCTGAACACACTTCAGAAATTGGTTCCCCTCTCTGCCCTTTACACGATTTCTATCCCAGTCTATATTAGGATATTTGAAGACCTCTTTTTCTGTCCTCTATTTCTAATTGAAAAGTTACCGTGTACCTCTTTCTTCCCCATTCTCTATTTCCAAATAAACAGTCACTGTGTTCCGCTAAATTTCCCAGCCCTCTATTTCTATTTGAACAGTTGTTGTGTTCCCCATAATCGTCCTGTCCGCTATATCTAACTAAACAGTTACTGTGTCCCCCTTACTTCCTCTGTTCTCTGTTTCTATTTAAACAGTTACTGTGTTCCCCTTATTTCCCCCGTTCTGTTTCTAATTAAACAGTCACTGTGTTCCCCTTACTTCCCCTGTTCTCTGTTTCTAATTAAACAGTTACTGTGTTCCCCTTACTCCCCCTGTTCACTGTTTCTAATTAAACAGTTACCGTGTTCCCCTTACTTCCCCTGTTCTCAGTTTCATAGAAACATAGAAGATAGGAGCAGCAGTAGGCCATTCGGCCCCTCGAGCCTGCTCCGCCATTTAATGAGATCATGGCTGATCATCCAAATTCAATACCTTGTCCCTGCCTTCTCCCCATATCCCTTGATTCCTTTAGCCTTAAGAAATATGTCTAGCTCCTTCTTGAATATATTTAATGAATTGACTTCTACTACCTTCTGTGGTAGAGAATTCCACAGGTTCACCACTCTCTGGAGGAAGAAATTCCTCCTCATCTCAGTCCTAAATGGCTTACCCCTTATCCTTAGTCTGTGACCCCTGGTTCTGGACTCCCCCGCCATCGGGAACATCCTTCCTGCATCTAGTCTGTCTAGTACTGTTAGAATTTTATAAGTTTCAATGAGATCCCCTCTCATTCTCTAAACTCTAGCGAATATAAGCATAATCGACCCAATCTCTCCTCATATGTCATTCCTGCCATCCCAGGTATCAGACTGGTAAATCTTCGCTGCACTCCCTCCATGGCAAGAACATCCTTCCTCAGATAAGGCGACCAAAACTGCACACAATACTCAAGGTGTGGTCTCACCAAGGCCCTGTACAACTGCAGCAAGACATCCTTGTTCCTGTACTCGAATCGTCTCGCTATGAAGGCCAACATATCATTTGCCTTCTTAACCGCCTGCTGCACCTGCATGCTTACCTTCAGCGACTGGTGCACAAGGACTCCCAGGTCTCGTTGCACTTCCCCTTTTCCCAATCTATTGCCGTTCAGATAATAATCTGCCTTCCTGTTTTTGCCACTGAAGTGGATAACCTCGCATTTATCCACATTATATTGCACTTGCCATGCATCTGTCCAATCACCCAACCAGTCCAAATCATACTGGTGTTTCTCTGCATCCTCCTCACAGCACACACACCCACCCAGCTTTATGTCGTCTACGAACTTGGAGATATTACAACTAGTTCCCTCGTCTAGATCATTTGTATATATTGTGAACAGCTAGGGTCCTAGCACCGATCCCTGTGGTATCCCACTAGTCACTGCCTGCCACTCGGAAAAAGACCCGTTTATTCCAACTCTTTGCTTCCTGTCTGCCAACCAGTTTTCTATCCAAGGCAGTACCTTACCCCCAATCCCATGTGCTTTAAATTTGCTTGCTATTCTCTTATGCGGGACCTTATCGAAATCCTTCTTAAAGTCAAAATACACCACATCCACTGGTTCTCCCTTATCTATTCTACCAGTTACATCCTCAAAAAATTTCAGTAGATTAGTCAAGCATGATTTACCTTTTGTAAATTCATGTTGAATTTGTCCGATCCTGTCACTGTTTTCCAAGTGCTCTGCTATTACATCTTTATAATGGACTCTAGCGTTTTTCCCACTACCCATGTCAGACTTACCGGACTATAATTCCCCGTTTTCTCTCGACCACCTTTTTTAAATAGTGGGGTTACATTAGCTATCCTCCAATGCATGGGAACTGTTCCAGAGTCGATAGAATTTTGGAAGATGACCAGCAATGCATCTACTATTTCTTGGGCCACTTCCTTACATGCCCTAGGGTGTAGATTATCAGGCCCTGGGAATTTATCGGCCTTCAATCCCATCAATTTCCCTAACACCATTTCCCTATGTAAGTGGTTTTTGATCCTGGCCCAACAGCTAGACGGACGGTTCGAATTGCCCCCGCCTTACGATAGTTCTATACCCGGGAATTATTATTTAGAGTGTAAATGAAATAAGTCACGGACAGGAATGTTTCAGTGAAAAATCAAAATTATATTTATTTGGTCTAACATACACTGGCTAAAACATGCACTACTAAACGAAATCATTGTCTCTGTGGAGAATAAAATCCAGGTTACAAGCAACATACATACAGTACAAAACTGGGGACTATCACAAGCAGTAATTCCCTTGTTGCTATGGTGGACTCTAATTCCACCCCTAACAACGAATTACCCAGTCGCATAAGCCCCTTCGCCTGACAGAAACAAACAAAGCCCCCACCCTCGGAATAGCCCAAAAACTTCACTTCTGAGAAAAACTCTGAGCCTTCTGGTTACCGGCTTGGGACACTCGAGACCATGCTTACCCCCACACGCAGTCCGTCTCGATCACTCCGCTTAGCTGCTTCTTCCTCTGGTACTTCTTGTTAGGTCGATCTTGTTGGGGTGAGAGAGAGACAGAGAGAGAGAGAGAGATGGTGGGAAAGGATCTATCTTTATAGGAGTCTTGCTACACTATCTTTCCCGCCAATCTTTAAAATCCTTTTGTTTCTAAGCACTCCGGTGCTTAATCAGTGATGGGGTCATCCTCAGACCCATGTGTACTCCATGTTTGTACTAATGGCCCTAAGTCTGGGACATAATTCGGTCTTTGTGTTGGGAAAAATTGGCTCCTCGCCAGCTGGCTAGGCCAGTGGGTTCATTGTTCTGCTTCTCTTCTGAGATGGAGGTGTGAAGTGCTTTTGCATATTCTGGATGACTGACAGTTATTTTGTCACAGCCAACTGCCATACGTTCTCTGGAGTTTTAACAAACCACTTTTTCACATATCTGCACAGGTGAGCCCATCACAGGGAAAATATCCTCAGAAAAATCCCATAATATAAACAAAATATTCTCGACTGAGTCCATTGTTCAAACAGAGACTTTGCGATCTCTTCAGTCCCCCGTTTGATGTTTGTCTTTCCACAAAGCATCACTCGGTGAGAGAGCAAAGGCCAAAATCTCCCACAAGTGAAGCTGTTTCCCTCATTTTACATTTTAACCCTAGAGCTGTACCCCCTTACCGCGTGTCATAGTTCCCTTCTACCGACTCAAAACATCAGCGAAACGGCTTCTGAACACATTCAAATGGCTGGGTTCCAATTCCCACCGACAAACTTCAAGTCAAAATACAGAAAATTAATAAGATCCACAGGACGTTACCAAAAAGTCACTGCGCACATCACACAGTGCAGCATTGACAGGTGGTAACACATTACAAAAATACAACAGCGCACATCACACAGTACAGCATTGACAGGTGGTAACACATTACAAAAATACAACAGCGCACATCACACAGTACAGCATTGACAGATGGTAACACATTACAAAAATACAACAGCGCACATCGCACAATACAGAGTGTAAAACTATAACCAGAATACAATACACTTGCTTGCAGAACCTTGGCACATTACAAGTTTTTTGCAGGGAGAAACCATCATCAACATAAATCAATGACACATTTCCGGATCAATCTAACACCCCTTGCCACCGCGCTCGGAGCATCTGGCAACATCACCTGCAGCTGGTGTAGAACAAGTAGCTAACAAGCAACAATTGTATGATAACTAATGCATGGGAACAGATGCGGATCCAGGGAGGAATCTCTATACTCAGACCGATATCCCACCATGGTAGTGAGACAATCCCCTTGATCTCCTCCCCCACTTCTACTGTCTTTTGCTCTAAAGTGTAAAAATGTTTCTGGGAGAGTTCAACGGTCTTTATTAACTCAGTGAGATGTTCCGGCAGAAAAGAAATCATCCAGGACCCTCTTCTCTGCCTCCCGGACCCCACACTGTCCCCAACATTCAGATTATAAAGCTGTTCTGTCCTCGGGGTAATATTTGCTAAGGCAGTTCGGGAGGATTTAAACTAATATGGCAGGGGAATGGGAACCTATGTAGCGAAACAGGGGGAAGTAATATGCAGTCAGAAACAAATGTTAGAAGGGTGAGAAACAATAAGGGAAATCCGAGTAAACAAAGGCAAGAAACACAAAGGGCCATACTAAATCATAAGTCTAAAAGGACAAAGGGTGTTAATAAAACAAGCCTAAAGGCTCTGTGTCTTAATGCAAGGAGTATCCGTAATAAGGTGGATGAATTGACTGTGCAAATTGATGTTAACGGATATGATGTGATTGGGATTACAGAGACGTGGCTCCAGAACAATCAAAGCTGGGAACTGAATATCCAGGGGTATTCAACATTCAGGAAGGATAGAATAAAAGGAAAAGGGGGTGGGGTAGCATTGCTGGTTAAAAAGGAGATTGATGCAATAGCTAGGAAGGACATTAGCTTGGAGGATGTGGAATCAATATGGGTTGAGCTGCAGAACACCAAAGGGCAGAAAACGTTAGTGGGGGTTGTGTACAGACCTCCAAACAGTAGTAGTGAGGTGGGGGAGGGTATGAAACAGGAAATCAGAGGTGCATGCAAAGAAGGCGCAGCAGTTATCATGGGTGACTTTAATATGCATATAGATTGGGCTACTCAAACTGGAAGCAATACGGTGGAGGAGGATTTCCTGGAGTGTTTAAGGGATGGTTTCCTAAACCAATATGTTGAAGAACCAACTAGAGGGGAGGCCATCCTGGACTGGGTGTTGTGTAATGAGGAAGGACTAATCAGCAATCTTGTGGTGCGAGGCCCCTTGGGAAGAGTGACCATAGTATGGTGGAGTTCTACATTAGGATGCTGAAGGAAACAGTTAATTCAGAGACCATGGTCCAGAACTTAAATAAGGGCAACTTTGAGGGTATGAGGCGTGAATTGGCGAGGTTAGATTGGCAAGCGATATTTAAGGGGTTATCAGTGGAAGGGCAATGGCAGACATTTAGAGATCGCATGGATGAACTACAGCAATTGAACATCCCTGTCTGGCGTAAAAATAAAAAAGGGAAGGTGGCTCAACCATGGCTAACAAAGGAAATCAGGGATAGTATTAAAAGCAAGGAAGTGGCATACAAATTGGCCAGAAGTAGCAGCAAACCCGGGGACTGGGAGAACTTTAAAACTCAGCAGAGGAGGACGAAGGGTTTGATTAGGGCAGGGAAAATAAAATATGAAAGGAAGCTTGCGGAGAACATTAAAACGGACTGCAAAAGCTTCTATAAATATGTAAAAAGAAAGAGGTTAGTAAAAACAAACGTAGGTCCACTGCAGTCAGAAACAGGGGAAGTCATAATGGGGAACAAATAAATGGCTTATCAATTGAACAAGTACTTTGGTTCGGTGTTTACTGTGGAGGACACAAACCACCTTCCGGAAATAAAAGAGATCACAGGATCTGGTAAGAGGGAGGAGCTGAGGGAAATCCTTATCAGTCGGGAAAAGGTGTTGGGAAAATTGATGGGACTGAAGGCTGAAAAATCCCCAGCGCCTGATGGTCTGCATCCCAGAGTACTTAAGGAGGTGGCCTTGGAAATAGTGGATGCATTGACGATCATTTTCCAACATTCCTTAGACTCTGGATCAGTTCCGAAGGAGTGGAGGGTGGCTAATGTAACCCCTCTTTTTAAAAAAGGAGGGAGGGTGAAAGCAGGGAATTAAAGACCGGTCAGCCTGACATCGATGGTGGGTAAAATGATGGAATTAATTATTAAAGATGTCATAACAGACCATTTGGAAAGTGGCGACATGATAGGTCCAAGTCAGCATGGATTTGTGAAAGGGAAATCATGCTTGACAAATCTTCTGGAATTTTTTGAGGATGTTTCCAATAGGGTGGACGGGGTGGGGGAACCAGTAGATGTGGTGTATTTTGACTTTCAGAAGGCCTTCGACAAGGTCCCACACAAGAGATTGGTGTGCAAAGTTAAAGCACACGGGATTGGGGGTAATGTGTTGATGTGGATTGAGAACTGATTGGCACACAGGAAACAAAGAGTAGGAGTAAATGGGTACTTTTCAGAATGGCAGGCAGTGACCAGCGGGGTACCACAGGGTTCGGTGCTGGGGCCCCAGCTGTTTACATTATATATTAATGATTTGGACGAAGGGATTAATTGTAATATCTCCAAATTTGCGGATGACACTAAATTGGGAGGCAGTGTGAACAATGAGGAGGATGCTAGGAGGCTACAGAGTGACTTGGACAGGTTGGGTGAATGGGCAAATGTATGGCAGATGAAGTACAATGTGGATAAATGTGAGGTTATCCACTTTGGCGGTAAAAATAGGGAGGCAGACTATTACCTGAATGGTGGCAGATTAGGGAAAGAGGAGGTGCAACGAGACCTGGGCGTCATGGTACATCAGTCACTGAAGGTGGGAAGGCAAGTGCAGCAGGTAGTCAAGAAAGCAAATGGCATGATGGCCTTCATAGCAAGGGGATTTGAGTATAGGAGTAGGGAGGTGATGCTACAGTTGTATAGGGCCTTGGTGAGGCCACACCTGGAGTATTGTGTGCAGTTTTGGTCTCCTAATTTGAGGAAGGACATTCTTGCTATTGAGGGAGTGCAACGAAGGTTCACTAGATTGATTCCTGGGATGGCCAGACTGTCATATCAAGAAAGACTGGATCAACTGAACTTGTATCCTCTGGAGTTCAGAAGAATGAGGGGGGATCTTATAGAGACGTTTAAAATCCAGACTGGTTTAGACAAATTAGATGTGGGCAGAATGTTTCCAATGTTAGGGAAAACTAAAACCAGGGGTCACAGTCTAAGGATAAAGGGGAAGCCATTTAAGACTGAGATGAGGAGGAACTTCTTCACCCAGAGAGTGGTGAATCTGTGGAATTCTCTACCACAGAAGGTTGTTGAGGCCAGTTCGCTAAATATATTCAAAAGGGAGTTAGAAATAATACTCTCAACTAGGGGGATCAAGGGGTATGGCGAGAAAGCAGGAATGGGTTACTGAGGTAGCATGTTCAGCCATGCACGCATTAAATGGCGGTGCAGGCTCGAAGGACCGAATGGTCTACTCCTGCACCTATTTTCCATGTCTATGTCTATGTCTACATTTCCATAGTCCAGTTCATAAAATATCCTGAAACATCGCTTTTAACAGAGCTTCATAAAGCTTCTCCGTCTTCCTTGGACACCACACAGGCAGATGGACTTCAGTCAGGTTCAGGGTCACAGATGCCACGGCGTAGAGCACGTTCTGAAACAACACTTTGTCAGTGGGGATTAACACCAACACATTCCCTGGACCCCTGGTGGTGGTGGGACAGTCATCTACAGTCGTCTGTACCGTCGGGGCTCTGGGCGCGGGCTTCCTAGTGTATGAGATGAGCTCTGTGGCGTTGATGGTGCTCGGGGGTATTGGGATCACACAGGAGTCCACACTCCGATCCCAACCGATCCCACCCCCGGCGTCCTGCCATCGCCTGCTAAACGCGATTGACACACCCGCTGGGCAGATCTTTTCCGACCCCAACATATACACATAAATCCCTTCCTCGGATTCCCACCACTTATCCCAACACACAATCACTCCTCCCTGAGAACCTGTGATCGTCCGGTACGTGTCATTACTCAGTCTTTCCCAGTCAGCTGTCTGGTCCCCTGTATCCATGCTCAGTTTCCTGATCCACCACCACCTTCCCAGTGGAATGTGTCCCCTACAGCTAACGCACACCCGTTTACCCTCTGTTACCCTAACCCAGGAGGTGGTAACCCCTATTCTCGGGCATGGGATGGACGCTTCGCCATAGGTGAACTTGTCATGGCTGGAATACCGGGTGGAATTCGACCCCAGCCATCCAGGCCATCTTCCCTCGTGGAGATAGACGCTCGCCCCATCCTTCGAGCCACCTCCAGTGGTCACGGTCGGTCCGTCTCCGCCGGTGCAGCCGAAGATAACCGATTCCTCGGTGTCGCCCCTCTGACTCTCGCTGGCTTCAATCATGACGCTCAGGATTACAATGGCTGACTTCATCTTGTTCTTAGGCCTTCCCTGAAAAGACACAGAATGCAACGTTGTCCTTGGGTGATGCCTCACCTTTCCAGACGCAGCTACACACGATTACTTTTGGTATCCACAGCATACATGTAAATCCAAACTATACAGACAAGCTAAGGCAACAGACAGGAGAGAAAGAAGTTATGTACAGCGCCACACGTCTCCGGGTGGCCACACCAGGTCTCCTCGACCCTGGGCCTCTTACGACTCCGGCTTCCTTCGTTCAACGGTGTGTAAGGAGGCGTCCACGGCTCCCTCGGCTGTGGGATCCTGGCACTCCTTCTCACTCCTGCCCCCACAGGCGGAACGACTGGTCCCTCTGTGGGCTCCTCACTGTCCCAGATTATGGGCTGGAGACCCACACCTGTAGCGCAGCTCACCACTCCCTGCTGTTTCCTCCTCTTCTCAGCTCTTTCCCCAGGGTTGAAAAGCTTGCACTGATTGATATGGAACCACTTAGTGCGTCGAGGCATTTTGATCGCATATACCATCGGACTTGCAATATCCACGATACTGTACGGTCCCATGTATAGCGGTTCAAAAGTCCCTACCCTGGCGAAGTTTCTAACCATTACTTGATCTCCGACCTTCCACTCGTGGTGCCTATGAGGCTCAAGCAATAAACGATTTCTACGATGTTGCTTCCCCATGTTACTGGCAGCCTGCCAATGGATCTGTCTGAGATGCTCAAACAAATTCTTAACAAACCTGTCCCGGTTCACCTCTCTCAACTGACCTTCCGTGAGAACCGGGGCCAGTACATGGCTGGGCATTCTCATGACCCTGCCAGTCACGAGCTCATGCGAGGAATACCCTGTGCTTCTAGACGGGCTGGCTCGGACCCCCATCAGAACTAACGGCAAGACCTCCGCCCATTTTCTAGGCGAGTCTCCCGTCTCCTTCTGTAACCTTTCCTTGATGGTCCTATTCATCCGCTCCACAATCCCCAATGACTGCGGGTTGTGTGTGACGTGCCATTTACCCTCTATACCTAGCATCTTCAGAGTCGCCTGCATGACTGCCCCTGTGAAGTGACTCCCCTGACCGGACTCCACATACCGTGTCAGCCCCCACCTAGAGAACACTTCTCTCACAAGAATCCTTGCGGTCCACAAAGCTGTGACTGTTCGGCATGGGAAGGTTTCTACCCATTTAGTGAACACATCCACCAGGAGCAGGCAGTACTTGTAACTCCCCTGCGCGGTGGGCAGCGGTCCGATATAATCGACCTGTATGGACTGCCATGGTCC
The DNA here is from genome assembly GCA_030390025.1 of Squalus acanthias. Classification (NCBI taxonomy): domain Eukaryota; kingdom Metazoa; phylum Chordata; class Chondrichthyes; order Squaliformes; family Squalidae; genus Squalus; species Squalus acanthias. The sequence goes on from JASTWF010000565.1 coordinate 46,707, forward strand.
CTCCACTCTCCTAGTGTGTCCCATGGATACCTTCCTTTTTTGGGGGTCAAGGTTGTTTGCAGCACACACCAAGCAATCCGCGCAGAAGTCGCGGACGTCCTCCCTCAGTTGCAGCCACCACCTGCCTGTTCCACCCGTTGCCAGGAGGTCTCCGGCCCGGGCTGCCCCGCTCCTGGACCCTCGTGGGCCAAATGAAGGAATTCTCTCCGGTGCTGCTGCGGAACTGCCCACTGTTCCCCTCTGAAAACCATCCCTTCCTTTAGAGTCATAGAGTTATACAGCACAGAAAGAGGCCCTTCGGCCCATCGTGTCCGCGCCGGCCATCAAGCCCTGTCTATTCTAATCCCATTTTACAGCACTTGGTCCGTAGCCTTGTATGCTATGGCGTTTCAAGTGCTCATCTAAATGCTTCTTTAATGTTGTGAAGGTTCCTGCCTCTACCCCCCTTTCAGGCAGTGAGTTCCAGATTCCAGCCACCCTCTGGGTGAAAAAGTTTTTCTTCAAAGCCCCTCTAAACCTCCTGCCCCTTCCCTTGAAACTATGCCCCCTGGTTATTGACCCCTCTACTAAGGGAAAACGTTCCTTTCTATCTACCCTATCTATGCCCCTCATAATTGTGTACACCTCAATCAGGTCCCCGCTCAGCCTTCTCTGCTCTAATGAAAACAACCCCAGCCTGTCCAGTCTCTCTTCATAGCTGAAGCGCTCCAGCCCAGGTAACATTCTGGTGAATCTCTTCTGCAGCCTCTCCAATGAACTCACATCCTTCCTATAGTGTGGCGACCAGAACTGCACACAGTATTCCAGCTGTGGCCTATCTACCGTTTTGTACAGCTCCATCATAACCTCCCTGCTCTTATATTCTATGCCTCGGCTAATGAAGACAAGTTTCCCATATGCCTTTTTAACCACCTTATCAACCTGTCCTGCTGCCTTCCGGGATCTATGTGCATGCTCACCAAGGTCCCTCTGATCCTCTGTCCTTCCTCGGGTCCTACCATTCATTGTGTATTCCCTTGCCTTGTTAGTCTTCCCAAAATGCATCACCTCACACTTTTCAGGGTTAAATTCCATTTGCCACTGTTCTGCCCATCTAACAAACCCGTCTATATCGTCCTGTAGCCGGAGGCTTCCCTCCTCACTATTTACCACCCCACCTATTTTCGTGTCATCTGCAAACTTACTGATCATACCTCCTACATTCATATCTAAATCATTAATGTACACTACAAACAGCAAAGGACCCAGCATTGGACACAGGCTTCCAGTCACAAAAACAACCTTCGACCATCACCCTGTGCCTCCTGCCACTAAGCCAATTTTGGATCAAAGGTGCCAAGTTGCACTAGATCCCATGGGCTTTTACCTTCTTGACCAGTCTCCCATGCGGGACTTTGTCAAAAGCCTTACTGAAGTCCATGTAGACTACATCAACTGCACTACCCTCATCCATACACCTAGTCACCCCCTCTAAAAATTCAATCAAATTGGTCAGACATGATCTCCCCCTGACAAAGCCATGATGACTATCCTTGATTAATCCTTGACTCTCCAAGTGGAGACTATTTCTGTCCCTCAGAATTTTTTCCAATAATTTCCCTACCACAGATGTTATGCTCACTGGCCTGTAATTCCCTGGTTTATCCCTACTACCCTTCTTGAATAATGGTACTACGTATTTAGCGAGATACCTGCCACTCCGTATGGACGCTCTACCTTATCTCCCTTAGCCAGCGTCTCCAGAACAGACTTTAGGACGGGATCCCGTGCCTGGACAATCTTTAGGTCCGGGGCCAATGCTACCCCTGCACTCCCTTAGGCCCCACCTCTGTCTCTGATCGCTACTACCTGACTCGACCCATATGGATCCCAAAACGTGCCCGTTCGAGCACCCTCTTTGGTCATCATGTTGGCCTGCTGATTGCCCTCCGCACGGGGTTCCGCCTGTGAATGGGCCTTAACTTTGTGGATATAGAAATCCCCCTGGGTTCCTATACTTGTTATGATCTGTTGCAACAATGGCTTTGTTGCTCGGGGTTTCCCGTCTGCAGATGTGAACCCGCGACGAGACCAAATGGCTAAATATTCTGCACACGAATTGCAAGTGAACATGCTGTCCGAGCAAATAGTATAGGGCGTAGGGTACACTTCGGGGTGAGTAACCACATACACCACCGCCGACAATTCAGCGTGCTGGGCGCTCATGGTGCTCAGGAGTTTAATGGCCTTGGCAATGCCTTCCTTTGGGTCAAAAATCCCGCATCCAGTGAGTCGCTCCCCTGCCACCACTGTACTGGACCCGTCTACATGGATCCCAGCCCGAAACCCTACGTCTACGTCCCATACCCCTTCAACAGAACATTTGTGGGCCACCCCTGGGTAGATCAAATTTGCGGGGAGCTTAGGCTCACAGAGGCCTTTCACACTCAAATTCGTCTGAGAGAGCGATAAAGTCCAGCGAGCAATGCGTGCACTGCTCACCGTGCCGTCCTTTATCCTCCCATCCAGAAGCATCTGAGTGGGCGTATGATGGTTTAAGAGAGTTAACGGGGACGCCCCCGTGAAGATTTGTGATCTCCTCACGGCCCAATGTGTGGCAAGCAGGTGCCTCGCACAATTGGAGTACCCCCTCTCTACATCTGTGAGGATTCTTGATGAGTATACCACAGGCCTCAGCTTGCCATGCCGCTCCTGGAGCAGCACTGCGCTCAAACTGTCCCCTGTGGCAGCTACCTCCAAAACAAACTCCTTTCCCCCATCAATTGCTCCAAAAGCCGGTGCGGTCTGCAGATCTCTCTACAGACGACTAAAAGCTGCCATGCAGTCCTCATCCCACTCCCTTGTGAAGGAGCCGGAGTAGAGGAGCTGCCGTAGCGGCCGAGTCCGCTATGAAATCCCTGCAATGCCCTGTGAGTCCCAGGAAGGATCTTACCCCCGTTATCGTGGTCAGGGCAGGTAGCTCCTGTACCGCCTTCCTTTTCGCCTCATCGATGGCCCTCTCCCCAGCACGTATGGTCAGCCTGAGGAATTTTAGGTCCTGCTGGCCGATCTGTGCTTTCTTGGGATTAACCTTGAACCCAGCTTCCTTTAACAGACTCAGCAGCTCAGCCAGCAGGGGGCCATGCTCCTCCCCCTCGTTGGAGAACAAAAGCAGATCGTCCACGTACTGCACAAGCCGCTGCGGTCTGCTGAACCCTTTTAAACAGTTGGCCATACATTGGTGGAAAATAGAAGGGCTGTTATGAAACGCTTGGGGGAGGCACGTCCATGTGTACTGCTGACCATTCAAAGTGAATGCGAATTTATTCTGGTCCTCCCTTTTCAGAGGTATAGACCAGAATCCGTTTGAAATGTCCAGCACCGTGAATATTTTCGCGGATGCCGGGATACTCCCGATCAGGTCAGCTACGGCTGTGACGGTGGGGGCACATGCCTAGGATGTTCTTGTTAAGAACCCGATAGTCCACAGTGGCTCTCCACGAATTATCCGGTTTCCTAACCAGCCAAATCAGAGAGTTCACATGGGTCGCTAAGGGTCTCAACACACCCTGCTCAACCAGTGATCCCAATGCCATCTCTAAATCCGCCTCTGCCTCTCTGGGGAAGTTGTACTGTTTCTGTGGTCGGGCCATGGGGTTTCCTTCTACTCTGACCTCCACCCCTATTACCCTCCCACAGTCGTGCTTGTGTGTAGCGAATGCCGCGAGGTTGACTCGCACATCCGCTCTGTACTCCGCCGGGGTAGAAGTCACCAAAAGTTCAAGGTCATAACTACCCTTGGGCTTCATCGTACACACGGTTCCCTTGCCTTGCTTCCCTGGTATAACTACCACCTCCTTCTCCTTTCCCGTGCATACTGCCCCCCAAAGACATTGATTCCGGAAATCCACCAATATCTTGTGGGCCAGTGTGAAGTCTGCCCCCAAAATGCCTATTCCCTCCCGCTCCCACCGCATCAGGACACATTTCCACTCCGTACAGAGTGTACCCAGATCGATGGCTAGCGGGATGGAGAAAGACCCAGCCTGTTCGTTCCCGGTGAACCCTACTAAGTTATATGGGACCCCACTCGATAGAGATGATGTGGTCGGGTTATCCGCATAGAAAACGGTGCTTGAAGCTCCAGTGTCCAGCAGATAGGTCCCTTGCACCTTCTCCACCCCCATCTTCACGCACGGTCTCTTCCAAGCATCATAACTTTGTGGGCACAGGTAAATGGGCTGAGAAGCCCCCAGTCATGGGTCGGGATTGTTTGGGGCGGATGGGAGTACGCTGCCCGCTGCTGCATCCACCCTACCCTGCCCTGCCGTAAAGACTGCGCGGAGAGCAGCCACTAATACCGCGAACGGATCAGTGCTGCTTCCAGCCACAGCTGCGGCTTTCTGCACTGGCGCTGGAGGATCCCCTTTCCCGCTCCTTTTGTCAGAGACTGGGCAGTCTTTCCTCCAGTGCCCTTTACTCCCGCACCCATAACAACCCTGCTTCTTCTCTGAGCTACCCCCTTCCTGGCGCCACTCTCTTCTAACGTTGCCTCCACTAGGCTTTAACTCGTGTACTCTGCCCTTTGGTTTGTCATCCTCACCCCTACCATTCTTAAAAGAGAGAGTCAACTGCCGGATCACACTCGCTTCTGTGGTCTGGGGATCCCTGGAATCGAACCACCCCTCTGCTTTGGCCTTGATCCTGGGCAGGCTGTTCGCCACCAGGGTCCTCAACCAATGAGCCCTAGGCTCCCCCTGCAGCTGCGCCTGGTCGGGCAGCCCCGCACAGGCACTCTGGTAGACGAGCCAAAGCCTGTCCGCGAAAGCCTGCGGTGTCTCCCCAGCTGACTGCAGTGTCCTTTCCACTCGGGAGAAGGGACTTTCATCACTGAGGCCCATAGCCTCTAGGATGTCATCCTTTATCCCCTCTAACGTACCCTGCCCCCTCTTGCTACCCGCTGAGAGCGACTGGTACAACCTACTATCCAGGGAAAATAAAAGTAATTTGTCTGTCTCAGCTTGGTTACAATTATTGATCCCCCCCACCTGCTCCACATCCGTAAAATGGACAGATGGGTCCCCTGTGCTGGTCAGTTTGGTCAGGTTAGTGACCATTGCCTGCAGCTGGGGGGTCGTATACGGGACCACGAAGTCACTCTGCAGTGGTCCTTGCTCTTGACCGTCTACGGGCGCACCGTATTTCCGCTGCCGGACAGGGCACATGGGTCCTGGTCCCGGCACTTCGGGCGGTGGTCGAGCGTCCTCCTCTGCCTCACAGTCCTCCTTATCTCCCTCCTGCTCTTCCTCATCTACCCGGGCCATTCCCGGAGCTACCAAGCAGACCATCCCTTTGGCCTTAGATAGAGCATCGGTCAAATTCCGGATCTGCTCCTGGCCAGGACCATGATTACCCGTATCAAACCCTCTAGTGCTGGCGACTCTGTATGCCACCTGAATATCCTTCAACTGCTCTCCCAGCACCTTTACCTCACTCGACAAGCGAGCGTTCTCCTCCCTAACCACCCTCTCGTTCCCCTTTGCCTCAGTTACCTGGCATTGCAGGAACTCCTTATGGTTACGGAAGGTTTCCTCCTGGCTTATTCTTCCCTGCTTCTCATCCCTTAGCTCCGTGCATAACCTGCTCCCTACTACAGCCCTTGCGTCTGACTGTGCCATTGGACTCCCTGAGCTCTGCCTCTAACTTAGCAACCTGCTTATCTAGCAGTTGGACTTGTCTTTGTAGACAGACGAGCCATATCGCCTTTTCAATGCTGCGCCTATGCTCCTTGCCCTCCGTCCATTCTGCCGCTGCGTCCACCGGACGCTCAGACCGCAACAAGCCTAGCACCCACTTCTTAGTGACGTTAACCTTCTTAAACACATATGAAGAAATCCTTTCCTCCATTTGGGATCTTTCGCCAGAAGCGCTGTCCATGACTGATTTACACTCCTTTAACCCAGGTCCTGCCGCGGTCGCCAAGAGATTTAAGTGGTTTTTGATCCGAGCCCAATTGCTAGATGGACGATTCGAATCGCCCCCGCCTTACGAAAGTTCTATACCCGGGAATTATTATTCAGAGTGTAAATCAAATAAGTCACTGACAGGAATGCTTCAGCGAAAAATCAAACTTATATTTATTTGGTCTAACATACACTGGCTAAAACGTGCACTACTAAACAAAATCACTGTCTCTGTGGAGAATAAAATCCAGGTTACAAACAACAAACATACAGTACAAACTGGGGACTATAAAATGCTGTATTTCCCGTGTTGCTATGGTGGACTCTAATTCCACCCCTACCAACGAATTACCCAGTCGCATAAGCCCCTTCGCCTGGCTGAACCAAAGGAAGCCCCACCCTCGGAATAGCCAAAAACTTCACTTCTGAGAAAAACTCTGAGCCCAATGGTTACCGGCTTGGGACACGCGAGATCATGCTTACCCCCACACGCAGTCCGTCTCGATCGCTCCACTTAGCTGCTTCTTCCTCTGATCTTAATGTTAGGTCGATCTTGTTGGGGCGAGAGCGAGAGAGAGAGAGAGAATGGTGGGAAAGGATCTATCTTTATAGGAGTCTTGCTACCCCTATCTTTCCCGCCAATCTTTAAAATCCTTTTGTTTCTAAGCACTTCGGTGCATAATCAGTGATGGGTCATCCTCAGACCCATGTGTACTCCGTGTTTGTACTAATGGCCCTAAGTCTGGGACATATTTCGGTCTTTGTGTTGGGAAAAACTGGCTCCTCTTCGGCTGGCGAGGACAGTGGGTTCATTGATCTGCTTCTCTTCTCAGATGGAGGTGAGAAGTGATTTTGCATATTCTGGATGACTGACAGTTATTTTGTCACACCCAACTGCCATGCGTTCTCTGGAGTTTTAACAAACCAGTTTTTCACATATTAACAAAGGGTGATCCCATCACAGGGAAAATACCCTCAGAAAAACCCCATAAAGTCCAAAAATATTCTCGACTGATTTTGCGATCTCTTCAGATATTAGGTGGATTATGAGTAGCTGATGATATTAGGTGTGGTGGGGAGGAGCTAATGATATTAGGTGGAGTGGGGAGGAGCTGAGGATATTAGGTGGCGTTGGGATGAGCTGATGATATTAGGTGCGGTGGGGAGGTGCTGAGGATATTAGTTGGGGTCGGGAGGAGTTGAGGATATTAGGTGGGGTGGGGAGGAGCTGAGGATATTAGGTCGGGTGGGGAGGAGCTGAGGATATTAGGTGGGGTGGGGAGGAGCTGAGGATAGTAGGTGACGGGGGGAGGAGGTGAGGATATTAGGTGGGGTGTGGAGTAGCTGAGGATATTAGGTGAGGGGGGGAGGAGGTGAGGATATTAGGTGGGGTGGGTGAGGAGCTGAGGATATTAGGTGTGGTGCGGAGGAGCTGAGGATATTAGGTGGGGTGTGGAGGAGCTGAGGATATTAGGTGAGTTCAGGCGGAGCTGAGGATATTAGGTGGGGTGGGGAGCAGCTGAGGATATTAGGTGGGGTGGGGAGGAGCTGAGGATATTAGATGGGGTGAGGAGGAGCTGAGGATATTAGGTTTGGTGGGGTGGAGCTGAGGATATTAGGTGGGGTGGGGAGGAGATGAGGATATTAGGTGGGGGTGGGGAGGATCTGAGGATATTAGGTGGGGTGGGGAGGAGCTGAGGATATTAGGTTTGGTGGGGTGGAGCTGAGGATATTAGGTGGGGTGGGGAGGAGCAGATGATATTAGGTGGGGTGGGGAGGAGCTGAGGATATTAGGTGGGGTGGGGAGGAGCTGAGGATATTAGGTGGGGTGTGGGCAGGAGCTGCGGATATTAGGTGGGGTGGGGGGAGCTGAGGATATTAGGTGGGGTGGGGAGGAGTTGAGGATATTAGGTGGGGTGTGGAGAAGCTGAGGATATTAGGTGTGGTGGGGAGGAGCTGAGGATATTAGGTGCGTTGGGGAGGAGCTGAGGATATTAGGTGGGGTAGGGAGAAGCTGAGGATATTAGGTGCGGTGGAGAGAAGCTGAGGATATTAGGTGGGGTGGGGAGGAGCTGAGGATATTAGGAGGGGTGGGGAGGAGCTGAGGATATTAGGTGGGGTGGGGAGGAGCTGAGGATATTAGGTGGGGTGGGGAGGAGCTGAGGATATTAGGTGGGGTGGGGAGGAGCTGCGGATATGAGTGGGGTAGGGAGGAGCTGAGGATATTAGGTGAGTTCAGGCGGAGCTGAGGATATTAGGTGGGGTGAGGAGCAGCTGAGGATATTAGGTGTGGTGGGGAGGGGCTGACGATATTAGGTGAGTTCAGGCGGAGCTGAGGATATTAGGTGGGGTGAGGAGCAGCTGAGGATATTAGGTGGGGAGGGGAGGAGCTGTGGATATTACGTGGGGTGGGGAGGAGCTTAGGATATTAGGTGGGGTGGGCAGGAGCTGATGATATTAGGTGGGGTGGGGAGGAGCTGAGGATATTAGGTGGGGTGTGGAGGAGCTGAGTATATTACGTGAGGTGGGGTGGAACTGAGGATATTAGGTGGGGTGGGAGGAGCTGAGGATAATAGGTGTGGTGGGTAGGAGCTGTGGTTTTAGGTGGGGTGTGGAGGAGCTGAGGATATTAGGTGCGGTGGGGAGGAGCTGAGGTTATTAGGTGGTGTGGGGAGGAGCTGAGGATATTAGCTGCAGTGGGGTGGAGCTGAGGATATAAGTTGGGCTGGGAGGAGCTGAGAATATTAGGTGGGGAAGGGAGGAACTGAGGATATTAGATGGGGTGGGGAGGAGCTGAGGATATTGGTTGGGGTGGGGAGGAGCTGAGCATATTAGATGAGGTGGGGAGAATCTGAGGATATTAGGTGGGGTGGGGAGGTGCTGAGAATATTAGGTGGGGTGGGGAGGAGCTGAGGATATTAGGTTGGGTTGGGAGGAGCTGAGGATATTAGGTGGGGTGGGGCGGAGCTGAGGATTTAAGGTGCGGTGGGGAGGAGCTGAAGATATTAGGTGGGGTGGGGAGGAGCTGAGGATATTAGGTGGGGTTGGGGAGGAGCTGAGGATATTAGGTGGGGTGGGAGGAGCTGAGGATATTGGGTGGGGTGGGGAGGAGCTGAGGATATTAGGAGGGTTGGGAGGGTCTGAGGATATTAGGTGAGGTGGGTAGGAGCTGAGGATATTATTTGGGGTGGGGAGGAGCTGAGGATGTTAGGTGGGGTGGGGCGGAGCTGAGGATATTAGGTGGGATGGGGAGGAGCTGAGGATATTAGGTGGGGTGGGGTGGAGCTGAGGTTATTAGGTGGTGTGGGGAGGAGCTGAGGATATTAGGTGGGGTGGGGAGGAGCTGAGCATAATAGGTGGTTGTGGGGAGGAGCTGTGGATATTAGGTGGAGTGGGGTGGAGCTGAGGATATTAGTTGGGGTGGGAGGAGCTGAGAATATTAGGTGGGGAAGGAGGAGCTGATGATATTAGTTGGGGTGGGAGGAGCTGAGATATTAGGTGGGGAAGGGAGGAGCTGATGATATTAGGTGGGGTGGGAAGGAGATGAGGATATTAGGTAGGGTGTGGAGGAGCTGAGTATATTAGATGGGGTGGGGAGAAGCTGAGGATATTAGATGAGGGGGGGAGGAGCTGAGGATAATAGGTGGGGTGGGGAGGTGCTGAGAATATTAGGTGGGGTGAGGCGGAGCTGTGGATATTAGGTGCGGTGGGGAGGAGCTGAAGATATTAGGTGGGGTGGGGAGGAGCTGAGGATATTAGGTGGGGTGGGGAGGAGCTGAGGATATTAGGTGGGGTGTGGAGGAGCTGAGGATATTAGGTGGGGTGGGGAGGAGCTGAGGATATTGGGTGGGGTGGGGAGGAGCTGAGGATATTAGGTGGGGTGGGGAAGTGCTGAGGATATTGGGTGGGGTGGGGAGGAGCTGAGGATATTAGGTGGGGTGGGGAAGTGCTGAGGATATTAGGTGGGGTGTGGTTGAGCTGGCGATATTGGTGGGGTGGGGAGGAGCTGAGGATATTAGATGGGTTGTGGAGAGCTGCGGATATTAGGTGGTGTGGGGAGGAGCTGAGGATATTAGGTGGGGTGTGGAGGAGCTGAGATATTAGATGGGTTGGGGAGAAGCTGAGGATATTTGGTGGGTTGGGGATAAGCTGAGGATATTAGGTGGGTTGGGGAGAAGCTGAGGATATTAGGTGGGTTGGGGAGAAGCTGAGGATATTAGGTTGGGTTGGGCGGAGCTGAGGATATTAGCTGGGGTGCGGGAGAGCTGAGGATATTAGGTGGGTTGGGGAGAAGCTGAGGATATTAGGTGGGGTGGGGAAGAGATGAGGACATTATGTGTTGTGGGGAGGAGCCTTGATTATTAGGATGTGTTGTGGAAGATCTCAGGTTATTAGGTGGAGTGGGGAAGTGTTTAGGGTATTATGTGCGGCGATGAGGATCTTTGGGTGTTCGTTGCATAAACAGACATCGAAAGTGACAAAGAGAGTCTGAGGCAAACAAGTCAGCGTTTCTGTTCGTTGGACAATTGATAACCTCCCTAATTTCTTCGAAAAGCAGTGATACAAATTGATGAGGAAGGAGTTTGCTCTGCAATAAATCGTCAGATGTTCTGATAAAATTCTTAGCCTCTCACAGTTATAGATTATTCCTTTATTAATTCTTATTGTTTTTATTCAATAACGCTGAGGCTTTGCTTCAAATATTGAGGAAACATTTCTGTACATGACATCTCACAATAGACATTAGAAAACATACAGACTACGCAGTTAAGTGGCAAGTGAACTGTAGCATTGATGAATGCGAGGTGATGCACTTTGGTCAGAAAAGTGAAACATCATGAGGGTAGAGTGGTTGATGATGTGTATATGGACTTTCAAACGGCGTTTGACAAAGTACCACAGTATAGAATTTTTCGTAAAATTGTAGCTCATGGGATTAATTGGACTGTAGCAGCACGGATACCAAATTGGCTAATTGTCAGAAAGCAGAGAGTAGTGGTGACTGGTTGTTTTTCAGACTGGAGGGAGGTATACAGTGATGTACTCCAGTGGTCGCTAATAGGAGTAATGCTCATTTTTATATATATTCGTGAACTAGAGTTCGGTTTACATGACATCCTTTTATAGTTTGCAGATGATACAAAACTCGGAAATGTCTTACTCAATGAGGAGGATAGTAACAGACTTCAGGAGGACGTAGACTGACTGGTCAATATGAGTACATAAGAAATTGGAGCAGAAGTAGGACATTCGGCCCTTCGTGCCTGCTCCGCCCTTCAATAATTTCATAGCAGATCTTGGATTAAAAATACATTCGTACAACACCTTTTCACTTACACTCATTCCGGCATATACAGTTATATCATTAACAGTTTACTGGTCTATTTTGCATTAACTGAATGAAATATCAGTGGAACCAAAAATACCCTAAATAACCAGCAAATTTGACTGGGTCTTGACCCTCATACAATGTTCCTCAGACTGGAGGGCCTGTGAGCTGCAAAAGTAGTCCATGACCTGATCCTTTACTTCCCCGATGGCGTTTCTTTCCAAATCCAATCCCTTCGCATATAAAGTAACCTGAACTCTGATTGAAATGGGCAGACACAAGGCAGATTAAATTTAACCCAGAGAATTGTGAAGTGGGGCATTTTGTTAGGAAGAATGTGAGGCAATCTAAACGAACTGGTACAATTTTGCAGTTGTTTCTCTCTCCACAGATGCTGCCTGACCTGCTGAGTATTTCCAGCATTTTCTGTTTTTGTTCCTGATTTCCAGCATCCGCAGTATTTTACTTTCGTTTTGGTACAATTTTAAAGTGGGTGCACGAACAGAGAGACCCAGGGGCGCATGTACACAAATCCTTGAAGGTAGCACGACAGGTTGAGAAGGCTGTTAAAAAGCACATCGGATCATTGGCTTTATTAATAGAGCAGTTGAGAACAAAAGCACGGATGTTATGCTCAAACTTCATAAAACAATGGCTTCAGCTGGAGTATTGTGTTCAGTTCTGGGCACCACACGTTAGGAAAGATGTCAATGCCTTGGAACGTGTGCAGAAGAGATTTACGAGAATTGTTCCAGGGATGAGGGACTTCGGTTGTGTGCAGAGACTGGAGAAGCTGCGGTTGTTCTGATTGGAGCAGAGAAGGTTAAGAGGAGATTTGATAGAGGTGTTCAAAATCCTGAATGGATCTGATAGAGAATTAAGGAGCAACTGTTTCCAGTGGCAGTGGGTTCGGTAACCAGAGGACACAGATTTAATGTGATTGGCAAAAGAACCCGAGACAACATGAGGATGCGTTTGTTTTACACAGCGAGTTGTTGTGTTCTGGAATGCGCTGCCTGAGAGGGTGGTGGAAGTAGATTCAATAGTAACTTTCAAAGGGGATTTGGGAAAAAATACTTGAGATAAAATAAAATACTGTGGAAAGAGCAGAGGAGTGGTATTAATTGGACAGCTCTACCAAAGAGCCGGCACAGGTACGGTGGGCCCAATGGTCTCCTTCTGTGCTGTATCATTTCATGATTCTATAATCACCGATACCTTAGAAAATAAGAAACTGAACGTGGCAGATGAGCAAAGGATCTAGAGACACAGGTGAATAACAATGAAAATCAGTATCACAGGTCAGCACAGCGATTCAAATGCTAACAATGAACTGGGGTTTATTTCTAAGGATATCGAATTCAAAAGTAGTGAAGCTGGCAAATGGTCGGTAGTGGTGTTCCGCAAGGATCGGTGCTGGGAACACTCATGTTCACCATTTAATTAAACAATTTGGTCTCTAGAATCGGAAGTGCAATTTCAAACATTGTGGATGCCACACAAATGGGGGTTTATAGTTAATACAAAGGAGTACTGCGACAAAATCCAGGAATACATTAATAATCTTGCAGAATGGGCTTAAAATTGTCAAATGAACTTCAATATAGCGAAGTGTTAGGTAATGCATTTTAATAGGAAGAATAAGGAGTTCACAAATTCCTTGGAAAATAAGTTTCTAAATAGGGTTGAGGAACAGGGCGATGTGAGGGTACAGATAAACAAATCACTGAAAGTAGCAATGGCGATTGATAAGTCTTTAAAAGCAAAGAAAACACTCGGGATAATTTCTAGAGGGAGAGAATTTTAACGCATAGATGTAGTAGCAGAGCTAGCGGACCTGGGCAGACCCGGAGCGGCAGCGGGAGCAGAATAAAGAGTGTGGAGTGAGGAGGGCTGAGAGCGGGGCTAGCGGACCTGGGCAGACCCGGAGCGGCAGCGGGAGCAGAATAAAGAGTGTGGAGTGAGGAGGGCTGAGAGCAGAGCCAGTGGACCTGGGGGAACCGGAGCGGCAGCGGGAGCAGAATAAAGAGTGTGGAGTGAGGAGGGCTGAGAGCAGAGCCAGCGGACCTGGGGGAACCGGAGCGGCAGCGGGAGCAGAATAAAGAGTGTGGAGAGAGGAGGGCTGAGAGCGGGGCTAGCGGACCTGGGGGAACCGCAGCGGCAGCGGGAGCAGAATAAAGAGTGTGGAGAGAGGAGGGCTGAGAGCAGAGCCAGCGGGGGAGGAGCAGCGAGGCTCCAATTCAGCAGCAAAAAAAAAAAATCAATGTGTGACGTCACAGGTAAGCCGGTATGTGATTGGTGGTGAGTATTTGTTTTCTCTTTGGACTGAAGGCTTAGTTACAGTAAAGACCTACAGCATGTAACTAAATTTATAACTAACTAAACTTATTTTAATACATTTAATAAATTAGAGAAAGCTATAACCTAGTTTACCTAGATCAAATACTATAAATAGACAATTTATTGATATTGACAAAATTAATTAATAAAATACAATAGAGATGGCAGGGCAGGTGATGTTTTGCAGCTGTTGCATGTGGGAGCTGGTGGACACCAGTGTGATCCAGGGCGACCACATCTGCAGTAAGTGTCTGCAGCTCGAGAAACTTCGGCTCAGGGTTGATGAGCTGGAGTCCGAGCTTCGGACACTGTGATACATCAGGGAGGGGGAGAGTTACCTGGACACTTTTGTCCAGGAGGCAATCACACCGCTTAGGTTAAATACTTCAGATTTGGCCCGTGATCAGGGACAGGAGTGTATGACTGCGAGTGAGGTAGGTATGGGGATCCCGGAGGTAGCATTGGAGGAGCCTCAACCCTTGAACTTGTCCAAAAGGTACGAGGTACTTGCTCTCTCTGTAAACAAGCGCAGGGAAAGCAGGGAGGATGAACAAACTGACCACGGCACCGTGGTACAGGGGGCCTATTCAAGTTGGGGAAGTAAAAAGAAATATTGTAGTGTTAGGGGACAGTATAATTAGGGGGATAGATACTGTTCTCTGCAGCCGAGAGCGTGAGTCCCGGAGGCTGTGTTGCCTCCCCGGTGCCAGGGTTAAGGACATCTCCTCTGGGCTGGAGAGGAGCTTGGAGTGGGAGGGGAAAGATCCAGTTGTCGTGGTCCACGTAGGTACCAACGACATAGGTAGGACAAAGAATGAGGTTCTGATGAGGGAGTATCAGCAGCTAGGGACTGAATTAAAAAGCAGAACAACAAAGTTAATAATGTCTAGATTACTACCTGAACCACGAGCAAATTGGCTAAGGGGAAATAAGATCAGAGAGATGAATGCGTGGCGCAAATACTGATGTGGGAGAAGACAATCGTGCAGGGTAGCGATAGGGGTAATGATAATCAGAGTGTGACAGGAAGGGACAGAGTGTATACACGGGCACTTTGACAGGTTTGAGCTAATTAAGGAGAGCCAACACAGATTTGTAAAAGGCAGATCGCGTTTGGTTAATCTAATTGATTTTTTTGATGAAGTAACATGGAGGATTGATGAAGGGAATGCAATGGATGTTGTGTACATGGCTTTTCGGAAGGCGTTTGACAAAGTACCACAAAGAAGGCTGGTTAACAAAATTGAGGCTCATGAAATAGGTGGGTTAGTGGCAGCTTGGATAAGGAATTGACTTTACGACAGATAACAGCGAATTGCGGTAAGTGGCTGTTTTTCAGACTAGAGGATGGTAGACAGTGGTGTTCCCCAAGGGTCAGTGCTGGGGCCACTGCTTTTTTTGATATCTATAAATGACCTGGATATTGAAATGCAGAGTAGAATTTCTAAATTTGCCGATGACACAAAACTTGGGTGTGTCGCAAAGAGTGAGGATGATACCAATCGATTGCAACAGGATATAGAAAGCCTAGCAGAATGGGCAGACAACTGGCAGATGGAATTTAATACGCAGAAGTGTGAGGTGATGCATTTTGGCAGAAGGAACAGGGAGAGGCAACATACACTTAATAGCACAGTTTTAAAGAGTGTGCAGTGAGTTAATGTGCACAGGTCCCCGAAGGGAGCGGGACATATTGAGAGAGTGGTTAACAAAGCATAGGGAATCTTGGGCTTCATAAATAGATTTATTGAGTACAAAAGTAGAGAATTTATGCTGAATCTTTATAAAGTGCTGGTTAGGCCACAACTGGAGTATTGCGTTCAGTTCTGGTCACCACACATTAGGAAGGATGTGAAGGGACTTGAGAGGCTGCAGAGGCATTTGCCAGAATGGTTCCCGGGATGGGGGATCTTAGATACAAGGACAGGTTGGAGAAGCTGAATTTGTTTTCATTAGAGCAAAAGAGATTGAGGGGTGATTTGATACAGATGTACAAGATTATGACGGGTTTGGATAGGCTAGATGGGGAAAGGCTGTTCCCACTATTTGATGGTACAAGGACTAGGGGACACAGATTTAAGGATTTGGGCAAGAGATACAGGGGGGGGGGGATGTGAGGAAAAACTTTTTTACGCAGCGAGTGCTGAGGAACTTGAACTCATTGCCTACGGAATTAGGGAAGCGGAGACACTCAATGTTTTCAAGGGGTGACTGGATCGGCACTTGAGGGAAATTAACTTGCAAGGCTACGGGGATAGAGCGGTGGAATGGGACTGACTAGATTGCTCTACAGAGAGCTGGCACGGACTGGATGGGCCGACAAGCTTCCTTCTGTGCCGTTATGACTCTATGACTATGACTAGAATGTACCTGAACTGAGAGGTTATATGTATCAGGAAAGATTGAAGAGGCTGGTTCTCTTTTGTTTAGAAGAGTTAAGACGGAGGGGTAGCCCGATAGAGGACTTTAGGATTATAAAAAGCTTTGATAGTGTAGAAGTGGAGAAGATGTTTTCACTTGTGAAAGAGACCAGAACTCGGGGCCATTCATTTAAAATAGTCATTAATAAATCCAATAGGCGATTCAGAAGAAACCTGTTCACCCATTGAATTGTTGGATTGTGGAACTCGCTACCACAAGGAGTAATTGATACGAATAATTTAAATAAATTTAAGGGGAAGCGAAATAAGCTTATGAATCATAGAGGGAGAAAGGAATATAAAGATATTTTGATGGGGTTAGCTGAAGGAGGGTGGGTGGGGGCTCGTGTGGAGCATGGACACCAACATGGATATTTTGTTCCGAATGGGCTGTCTCTGTGCTGTAAATAATTTGTAAATTGTGTTAAACTTGTATCGGACCCTGGACAGGTCACACTTAGAGAATTGTGACTAGTAATGCTCTGCATACTATAAAAAGCACATAGAAGCGCTGGAGAAAGTGCAACAAATAATTACAACAACAACAACTTGTATTTATATAGCGCCTTTAACGTAGGAAAACGTCCCCAAGGCGCTTCACAGGAGTTTAATCAAACATAATGTGACACCGAGCCACATAAGGAGATAACAGGAATAATGACAATAAGCTTGCTCAAAGAGGTAAGTTTTAAGCAGCATCTTAAAGGAGGAGGGTGATTTAGAGAAGCAGAGGTTCAGGGAGGGGATTCCTGAGCTTAGGGCCCAGGCAGCTGAAAGCACAGCCGCCAAAGGTGGAGCGATTACAATCCGGATGTGCAATGTGCCAGATTTAGAGGAGCACAGAGATCTCGGGAGTGTTGAGGGGCTGGTGGAGCTGCAGAGGTAGGGAGGGCGAGGACATGGAGGGATTTGAAAGCAAGGATGATAATTTTAAAATTGAGGTATTGCTGGGACAGGAGTCAATGTAGGTCAGCGAGCACAGGGGTTTTGGTTTACCGGAATTTGGTGTGAGTTAGGTTACGGGCAGCAGAGTTTTGGATGAACTTAAGTTATGGAGGGTTGGAGATGGGAAGACGACCAGAAGAGAGTTAGTGTTATCAAGTCTAGAGCTACCAAAGGCATTGATGATGGTTTGAGCAGCAGATGAGCTGAGGCAGGGGCGAAGGTCGGCGATGTTACGGAGATGGAAGTAAGCCGTCCTGGTGATGGAGTGAATATCTGGTCAGAAAGTCATCCCGTGGTCAAATACGACACCAAGGTTGCAAACAGCAAACTGGTGCTAAGGAGAGGGATGGATTCGGTGGCTTGGCAACGGTGTTTGTGAAGGGGGCCAATAGCTTCCGTCTTACAAATATTTAGTTGGATGGCATAAGAACTGAAAGATTGCAGCTATCGGGAAAGATTGAACAGGTTGGGCATCTCTGCTATAGAAGAGAGAGGACTGTGATGAGGCCTGATAGAGATCTTGGAATTATGAATGGGTTGGACAGGGAAGATGTGGAGAGAATGTTTACACATGTGGGAGAATGCAACACTTGGGGTCATAAATACAAGATAGTTACTAATAAATTCAAAAGGGAAATAAGGAGCAATTTCTTTACTCAGAGAGTGGTTAGAATGTGGACCTCACTACCACAGGAAGTGTTTGAGGAAAATAGTTTAGATCCTTTCCGAAGGAAACTAGACGAGTAAATGAGAGAAAAGGGAATAGAAAGATATTCTGAGAGGCTGAGATGAATTGGATGCAATGAGAGGAGACTGGTCTGGAGCATAAACACCAGCACAGACTGATTGGGCCGAATGGCCTGTTTGTGTGCTGTATATTCCATGTAATATAATCCTCTGAACTGCAGCTCAGCTCTGTCTGCCCACCTACTGACCAGGCTCTTACTCTGCAAGCTGCGAATGAACTGCTGCCCTCAATCGCTGAAGGGACTCTTTACAGAAGAGCTCAGAGTGAAAGCAGCAAACTAGTGGTCCTGTCCCGAAAGATAATGTGGGAAATGTCAGTCAGAAACAGCGCCGAGTCCTAAACACAGTGCTCGCCCCGCCGCTGGCTGTATCTTCAGATCTCCAGCGATTGCTGATGTAATTCAGTGGATGGCAGTCTGGGGCTGAATATTACATTCCTGGGGTGGAAACACTGGGAGCCGCCTCTGGGCTGCGCTCAGTTATTTCTGATTATTGATGAATTGAATAAATGAGGTAAGCGGATATTTCACCGCCCTCTTCACCTGCTCTCTGAACTTGGACTGGGTCACCCCATAAATAAATGTGTTTGTGCAGCAACTTAAATTCCGCAGCAGGAATCCGACTTGTTCAAAGATATATAAAGAACCAGTGTAATAAGCAGGATCTGTTCCTGTAATGCTATAATATAAGAAATATATAACATAGACCAGCCACAGCAGTATGAAGCTGGCGGATATGGTGAAGAGTAAAATCACAGACTTCCTTCTGCTCTCCATCCCTGGGTCTCTGCCATTCTCTCCCTTGCTCTGACCCCTCAGTTCCTTACGGACCCGACTGGCCACTAAAATGTGTCTGACTGTCAGAGCGTTGAGCAACAGAATTAAAGCGAATGGGAGCAATGGGGTAAAAACCGTGTCAAACCAGTCAAATCCCACCCACCCGGGCTCTGTATAATAACTTGCGATTCTGACACAGTACCACGGCACATTGTCGATTATCCCCCAGGTTTGATTTGTAAAGTAGAAGGGAACGTTTCTTAAACAGAGCAGAATGCCGGTTGTTCCCAGAACCACAGCCGCAGTTTGCCCGGTGCAATATTTAGTTTTCAGCTTCTGGCAACAAATTGCCACAAATCGATCAAAGGTGAAAGTGACGGTGAACCAGACAGAACAGTCTGTGGCTGCACTGGCCAGGACAGCGGTAACACTACACACAGGGGTGATGTCCAGGAAACTCACTGGGAAATAATGATAATTTATCTGGATCAGTATGACCTCAGTGACAATGACCAGTAGATCCGCCACTGCCATGCCCACCAGGTAGCGAGTGGTGCAGGTGGAGAGCCCGCACTTTCCCCGGGACATGATCACAATCGCCAGCAAATTCACTGTAAAACACAGAAGGGAAAAGAGACTGGAAATTACTGATCACACATTCTCCGTGGCTGAGCCCACACAGTAAGTGCTGAATTTTAACACCCCAAAAACGGGTGGGTTGCGGTCGGGTCAGAGGTGAAAATTGAACAATATCCTCCCGGCCCCAACCCGCCTCCAACCCGCCCGCTTCCAAGTTTAACGGAGACGGGACAGGGGGCGGGCAGCGAACCGCTCCCAGGAGGCGGGTTGGCAAGTTAAATATTTGAATGAGGCGGGCAGCCTCTGATTTCACCTGTTTTACAGGTTTCACTATGGCTGGGCCTCGGGAATGATTTCACCCGCCCCCAAGGTCTACTCTTCGCGCGAACCTCGTGGTCGGGGTCGGACACACCCCCGGGTGCAGTCAAACCCCCGGGACCGGTCAAACCCCCGGGATTGGTCACACCCCCGGGAGCAGTCAAACCACTGGGTCCGGTCAAACCCCGGGTCCGGTCAAACCCTCGGGTCCGGTTAAATCCCCGGGACCATTCAAACACCCGGGTCCGGTCAAACCCCCGGGAGTGGTCAAAACCCCGGGACCGGTTAAATCCCCAGGAC
Source organism: Squalus acanthias (assembly GCA_030390025.1). Taxonomy (NCBI): domain Eukaryota; kingdom Metazoa; phylum Chordata; class Chondrichthyes; order Squaliformes; family Squalidae; genus Squalus; species Squalus acanthias. The sequence goes on from JASTWF010000565.1 coordinate 66,403, forward strand.
TGGTCAAACCCCGGGTCCGTGATCGAACACACTCGCGGGATGGGACGCCCCGTCCCCCCTCCAGATTTGTGTACCGGACCGACCTGGTCCTGCTCCGGCGTCCCCCATCCCCGCCCGACTGGGAGCCCGACTGTCAATCAGGCTGAATTTTGGGGTGGGGTACCCGTCAAGGACAAAGGACTTACACTGTGGAGTTAAGACACCCCAATATCCGGGAATAACCGGAATTCCAGGTATCCGACTGATATTCCGCATTCACCCCGCGCCCGCGTCCCCCCCCCCCCCACCCCCCCCCCCCCCGCGGTCCTCCTAGATAATCCGCCTCTGTTATTATCTCGGCATAATTGTTTGAGCCAAAGCAAAATGCGCAGACCGCTTTAAACCTGATAAAAAAGACATCGCTGAAAACACTCAGCAGGTCAGGCAGCATCTGTGCAGAGAGAAACAGAGTTAACGTTTCAGGTCGATGACCTTTCATCAGAACTGGAAGATATCAGAGATTAACCGTATTAAAGCAATGATAGAGTCAGAGAAAAGTGCTGTAGCATAAGGTAATTAAAGGAGGATTGTCTGTGATTGGCTGGAGGGCAGGAGTGATTCAATGACAAAAGTGATGATGGTGCAAGGCGAATGGGACAATTAAAGAAACAGAAGATGCGTCTAGAGGAGGTGTAAATGGTTACAGCAGAATAACAGAGGGGGGAAGCATGGAAAATGTGGCAGAGAAAGTTGGGTAGACCCCAAATGTTTGGACCAGCCCATCGGCTTTTAAATTCAATGTTGAGGCTGGCAGGCAATAAAATGCCTACTTGAAAAATACGGTGCTGCTCCTCCTTGAGTTTAAAAGGGGAACAGTGCAGGAGGCCGAGAACAGAGAGTTCAGAGTGGGAATGGGATGTAGAATTAAAAAGAATTAAAATGAAACTCAGGGTCACAATTGCCGCCTGAATGGAGGGCATTCAGCAAAGCAATCACCCAATCTGCATTTAGTCCACCCAATGTACAGGAGACTGGATCGAGGGCAGCGAATACGATATGCAAAATTGGAAGAAGTACAAGTAAATTAGTGTTTCACGTGGATGGAATGTTTGGCGCCCTGGCTGGTGGGATGGAAAAAGGGGAAAGTGCAGCTGTTGCATCTCCTGCGCTTGCATAGGAAGGTGCCGGGGAAGGGGAGAAGATGTTAGGGGTGACGGAAGAGTGGACCAGGGTTTCATGGGGACCGGAGGGACGGGATGGCAGGGGAAGATATGTTTGTTGGTGGCCTTAGATGGACATGACGGAAATGGCAGAGGATAATCCGTTGAATGTGAAGGCTGTTGCAGTGGAAGCTGAAGACAAGGTGAACCCTATATGGGTTCTAGCAGGGAGGGCCAAGGGCAATGGCAGCAATGCAGGATTGACACTGTCGAGGGTCCTGTCAATCACAATGGCGGTGAATACTCGGCTGATGAAATATGAAGACATTTCGGAAGCAATGGTGTGGAAGGTAGCATCGTCTGAACATATGTAAGGGAGCTGGAGAAACTTGGGGAATAGAATAGAGCCCTTCCAGGAAGCCGGGTTGGGAGGAAGTATACTCAAGATTCCTGCGAGAGTCGGTGGGATTATAGTATATATTTGTTGACTGCCTAGCCCATGAAATGAAGATCGAGAAGTCGAGGAAGGGAAGGGAAGACATTGTGGTTCACCATTTACATGTTATTCCTGTATTTAAAATGGAAGATAGAACAATTCCAAAGATCTACAGACCAGTTAGCATAACGTCGGTGGTGGGAAAGATAATGGAATCATTACTCAAAGATGTAACAGAAAAACATCTATAAACACAAAATATAAGAACGAGTAGTCAGCAGGTTTTCCAAAAAGAATCATAGACTGGTTACAGCACAGAAGGAGGCCATGCGGCCTGTCGAGCCCGTGCTCACTCTCTGCACATGCACTGCAGCTAATCCCAATCCCCCGCCCTTTCGCCATAGCCCTGCAATATTTTTCCTTCAGGTACTTATCCCATTACCTTTTGAAAGCCACGATTGAATCTGCCTCCACCATCCTTTCAGCCAGTGCATTCCAGATCATAACCACTCGCTGCCTTAAAAAGATTTTCCTCATGTCGCCTTTGGATCTTCAGCACATCCCCTAAAACCTGTGCCCTCTGGTTCTCGACCGTTCCACCAATGGGAACAGCTTCTCTCTATGTACTCTGTCAAATCTGTCGAGACCCCTCATGATTTTGATCATTTCTATCAAATCTCCTCTGGATCTTCACTGCTCTAATGAGAACAACCCCAGCTTGTCTAGTATATTTACGTAACTGAAGTCCCTCACCCCTGGAACCATTCTTGTGAATCTTTTCTGCACCCTCTCTAAAGCCTTCAGCCCTTCCTAAAGTGCGGTGCCCAGAATTGGACACAATATTCAGGTTGTGGCCGAATCAATGTTTTATAAATGTTTATCATAACTTCCTTGCTTTTGTACTCTATACCTCTATTTATAAAGCCCAGCTTCCCGTAAGCTTTTATAACCGCTTTCTCAACCTGACCTGCCACCTTAAACGATTTTTGTACATGTACCCCCAGGTCCCTATGTTCCTGCACCCCCTTTAGAATGTCTTGCTTGAGTAACCTTAGTGAATTATTTGAATAAGTATCAGAAAGTATAGATAAGGGTAATGTGGTAGATGTAATATATTTGGATTTGTTTTTAAGCCATTCGATAAGGTACCACACAGCAGACTGAATCACAGAGCAAGTGGAGGTAGGAGAGAATCAGCCGAATAGATAGCAAGATGGCTGCAAGAACAGAAAATAGGGAGTAGTGGATAAACCTATTTACTCAGATAGGTGGATAATGAGAAGTGATGTTACACAAGGATCGGCGTTAGGAACACTGTTGTTCACCATTTACACAAACGATATTGATTCGGGAAGCAAGCACAAGTTCAAAATATGCAGGCGAATCAACATTGGGAATACAATTAATACAGAGGAAGAATGCAACACAGTACCTGAAGACATTAATAAACTTGCAGAATGGGCGATTAAATGGAAAATTAAACCAATGTAGCTAAGTGAGAGGTACTGCACTTTGGTAGGAAGAATAAGCTTCCCAAATACGCCTTGGAAAATCAGAGTGGGATTGGGGTAGATAGGTACTGATTAACAAATCATCTAAAGTAGCAAAGCATGTTAACAAGGCCAGAAAAATGCAAACAAAGCACTGGGGTTCATTTCTGGAAGAATAGAATCCGAAAGCAAAGTGGTTAGCTTAAAGTTATATAGGACCTTGTTTATACCACACTGAGTGTACTGTGTGCAGTTCTGATCTCCACATTACATAAAGGAATTAAGGCTCAGGAGAACGTGCAATTTTTTTACAAGGATGACACCAGAACTGAGACATTATAACCATCAGGAAAGATTGAACAGGCTGCGGCTCCTTTCTTTACAAAAGAGCAGGCTGAGGGGTGGCCTAATAGAGGTTTTGAAATTTTGAAGGGTCACATATGGTGGATGCTTATAATTGTGACGTGAGTGCAAAATTGGAGATTTTGGATAAAAGAGAGTCACTAATATATCCCATACGGAATTGAGGAGAAATGTCTTTACTCAGAGAGTGGTTAGAATGTGGAACTCGCTACAACTTGGAGTACTTGAGGCGAATAGCAGAGATGCATTTAAGGGAAAGCTGGACAAGTACACGAGATAGAAAGCAGTAGAAGGTTATGCTGATCGGGTGAGATGAAGAGGGGTGGGAGGAGGCTCCTGTGGAGCATAAACACTGGCATCACCTAGTCTGGCCGAATGGCCTGTTTTGTGCTGTAAATTCTAAGGAGTTCTCCGTAACTTTAGTACAAATTAATCACATTCATCAGTTCATTTAATCATTGCGGATTTTGAAGTGTTTTAGTTATTGAAGCATTGCACTATTTATTTATAAAGGTCATCGACCTGAAACGTTAACTCTCTTTCTCTCTCCACGGATGCTGCCTGGCCTGCTGAGTTTTTCCAGCGTTTTCTGTTGTTATTTCAGATTTCCAGCATCCGCAGTATTTTGCTATCGCACTATTTATTTCATTATTATCAATTTATTAATGCTATTATTTACAGCCCCCGGGACTGATCTCTGTATTATGAAAATCTGATATGCATGTTCTTCAGTTATACGTGTCTCTCCTCGCAGGGACTCACTTCACTGAGCCAAGGCCAGAGATCGTTGTAGGTTACCTGAGTAGAAACTCTCAATCATAGATAAGAACTGGTTCGACAAAACTTTATCAGTTACAGAAGTGGAATAATCAATAACCACAGCCCAATATTCATCCTGTCTAACGGTAACATAACGAAATTCAGCTCTCATGACCACAGATTCTCAGGACCGTGTTGGGGGAAGCGGATTAATCAGCACCAAAACAATTAAAGTTTTTACAATAACTATACTTAGAGTAAGAATAAGTCATTCTCGAAAATAATTGAATATTGTAACACTGCTGCCTTTCTGCTTACCTGTCAGTAATTAGTTAACATCTGTTTCTGTTGCTGCAGTTCAATAGGAAACAAAGCATTATCAATACATTTCACCTTATATATGAACATAAGAACATAAGAAATGGGAGCAGGATTAGGCCATTCGGCCCCTCGAGCCTGCTCCGCCACTCAATAAGATCATGGCTGATCATCGACATCAACTCCAATTTACCGCCCGATCTCCAGATCCCTTGATTCCCCTCGCATCCAAAAATCCATCTATCGCAGTCTTGAATATACTAAAAGAGTCAGTATTTACAGGCCTCTGGGGCAGAGAATTCCAAATATACACAACCCTCTGAGTGCAGAATATCCTTCTCATCTCAGTCTTAAATGATGTGGAGATGCCGATGTTGGACTGGGGTGGACAAATGTGAGAAGTCGCACAACACCAGGTTATAGTCCAACAGTTTTATTTGAAATCACAAGCTTTCGGAGCGCTGCTCCTTCGTCAGGTGAAGTCACCTGACGAAGGAGCAGTGCTCCGAAAGCTTGTGATTTCAAATAAAACTGTCAGTCTTAAATGTTCTCCCCCTTATCCTGAGACTATGCCCCCTGTTTCTAGGCACTCCAGCCAGGGGAAACAACCTCTCAGCATCTAACCCTGGCAATCCCCTTCAGAATGTTGTATGTTTCAATGAGATCAGCTGTCATTCTTCAAAACTCCAGAGATTATAAGCCCATTCTGCACAATCTCTCATCTTGGGCAGCCCTCTCATCACATAAATCAATCTCGTGAAATTCGTTGCAGCGCCTCATATGCTTATAACCAAACTTCTTCAACCAACAGCAAAAATCTTCCCCTTTGCCATTGATTACATTCGGAAAACACGAAGCAGCTCCATGAAGGGGACAGATCAGTCATGTAAAACAATAATTTCAAATTGGAACCGACTTGTTCCACTCCGGTTAGTGACCCACACTCAGTGCAGTTCTACAGTGAGAGATACTCCCAGTAATACATGGCCACTGGGGTCAGGTGTTCCACTCCGGTTAGTGACCCACACTCAGTGCAGTTCTACAGTGAGAGATACTCCCAGTAATACATGGCCACTGGGGTCAGGTGATCCACTCCGGTTAGTGACCCACACTCAGTGCAGTTCTACAGTGAGAGATACTCCCAGTAATACATGGCCACTGGGATGAGGTGTTCCACTCCGGTTAGTGACCCACACTCAGTACAATTCTACAGTGACAGATACTCCCATTAATACATAGCCATTGGTGTCAGGTGGTCCACTCCAGTTAGTGACCCACACTCAGTAGTTCTACACTGACTGTCCCTTCCACTACTACCTTCTCTCAGAGAGTTGCTACACTGAGGTCTGATTCAACAGTACACAATATTACACTAAAGGCAATAACTTCATGACACAGCGAGCCCGTGAGTTACCAACAGAGTTTTACTTTCAGTCGAGGCAATGGAATAAAATCTCAGAGGTAATTCAGGACATTTGACGAAACGAAATTTTAACACTGATCGGGTGTCTGTATAAAGGAGACCACTAGTTCAGGATGTAATATTATCAGTCACAGAGCAAAACCATAGATCAGCTAACACACAGATTTACACAACTTCTTTGGTTATAGTCACTTACCAGTTACACCAATGACGGCAATGATCATGTAGTATATTTTCTCCACACTGTGATATGAGTCCCGCATTTTCTTTGTGAAGCGATGTGTCCCTTCGTGCTGCAGGCAATCTCTCTGAATTAAACTCTGAGGCGGGACATTCCCAGAGCCTTTAATTTATACGTTGCGGGATCTCCACGGGGACATTGAGGTTGCAGCATCGCTGAAAATACAATTAAAAAAAGCATTTGAACAAACAGATTACGACAGCCGAGTTAATTCCCTGTTGTGATAGAATATATTTAGTGCTGAGATTGTAATTGAAAACCCCAAAGACCGGACAATTCTGATCACATGAATTAACTAATGGAAATTGCCAGCTGTATTCTCCCAGCAATGGGGTTGATCCTTCAAATTTCACCACGCCCATCTCTAGACCTCATCTTGTTTATGTGATGTCCTTCACTCTGCTGAGTCCTTTCAGTAATTAAGTTCAACATGTTACACTGCCCTTTCAGGGATGTTCTGCTGCACTCTGGGATGGGGCTTTCCTCTTTAACTGTGGCCATTCAGTAATTAAATTCAAAATGTCACACTGCCCTTTCAGGGATGCTCTGCTGCACTCTGGTATGAACATAAGAACATAAGAACATAAGAAATAAGAGGAAGAGTAGGACATTCGGCTCTTCGATCCTGCTCCGGCATTCAATAAGATGATGGCTGATCTTCTGACTCAACTCCATTCACCGGCACCACCGCCATATCACTTGATGCCCTTACTAGTCAGAAATCTATCGACTTCTGTTTTGAATATACCCAATGAGTGAGCCTCCACAGCACTCTGGGGTAGAGAATTCCAAAGATTCACCATCCACTGTGTGAATAAATTTCTTCTCATCTCAGCCCTGAATGGCCTACCCTTTATCTTGAGGCTGTGACCCCTGGTTCTAGACTCCCCAGACAAGGGAATCATTCTCCCAGTATCCATCGTATCAAGCCCTGTAATAATTTTGTATGCTTAAATGAGATCCCCTCTCATTCTACTGAATTCAAAAGAATACAGGCCTAGTTTACTCAATCTCTGCTCATACGACAGTCCCGCCATCCCAGGAACCAATCTCGTGAACCTTCGTTGCAATCTCTCTATGGCAAGTATATCATTCCTTAGGTAAGGAGACCAAAATTGTACACAATACTCCAGGTGTGGTCTCACCAAGCCCCTATATAATTGGATTAAGACATCTTTACTCCTGTACTCAAATCCTCTTGTAATGAAGGCCAGCATACCATTTGCCTTCCTAATGGCTTGCTGCACCTTCACATTCACTTTCAGTGACTCATGTACAAGCACACCCAGGACCCTTTGAGCATCTGTATTCCCCAATCTTTCAATATTTAGGAAATACTCTGCCTTTCCATTTTTTCTACCAAAGTGGATAACTTCTATTCATTCACGTTATATTCCATCTGCTATGTTCTCGCCCACTCACTGAGCCTGTCGAGATCCCCTTGAAGTCTCTTCACATCCTCGTCGAAACTGACGCTGCCACCTAGCTTTGTATCATCAGCAAATTTGGAAATGTTACAGATTGTGAATAGCTGGGGCCCAAGCACCGATCCTTGCGGTACCCCACTAGTCACAGCCTGCCATCCTGAAAAAAGACTCGTTTATCCCTACTCTTTGTTTTCTCTCTTTTAACCAATTCTCAATCCATGCCAGTATATTACCCCCAATTCCATGTGCCCTAATTTTGTTCACCAGTCTCTTGTGTGGGACCGTATCAAAGGCCTTCTGAAAATCCAGATACACCACATCTACCGGTTCCCCTTTGTTTACTCCACTAGTTACATCCTGAAAGAACTCCAATAGGTTTGTCAAACATGATTTCCCTTTCAAAAATCCATTTTGAATCTGCCCAATCTTACTATTGTGTTTCTAAGTGCCCAGTTATTGCACCCTATATAATAGATTTCAGCATTTTCCCAACTAATGATGAGAGGCTAACAGGTCTGTAGTTCCCCGTTTTCTCTCTCCCTCCTTTCTTAAATAGCAGGGTTACAATTTGCTATCCTCCAATCTGCAGGAACCGTTCCAGAATCTATAGAATGTTGGAAGATGGCAACCAATGCGTCCACTATTCCAATGGTCACCTCTTTCAAAACCCTAGGATGTAGGTAATCCGGTCCTTGGGATTTATCGACTTTTAGGCACCTTAATTTTGCTAGTACTGTTTTTTTACTAATAATATATTCTTTAAGGTCCTCTTTCTACTCACTCCCTTGGTTTTCTCGTATTTCTGGGAGGTTTTTTGTGTCTTCCCCCGTGAAGACAGAAACAAAGTATTTATTTAATTTTTCTGGCATTTCCTCATTCCCCATTATAAATTCTCCCGTCTCTGACTGGAAAGGACCTACATTTACCTTCGCCTGTCTTTTCCTTTTCACATACCTATTGAAGCTTTTACAATCCGTTTTTATATTTTTCGCTAGTTTGTGCTCATATTCCATTTTCCCTTTCTTTATCAATTTCTTGGTCCCCCTTTGCTGATTTCTAAAAATTCTAATCCACAGGCTGACCGCTTTTTCTGGCAACTTTATAAGCTTCCTCCTTTGACTTAATACTAGCTTTAATTTATTTTGTTAGCCATGGTTGAATCACTTTTCCTTTTGGGTATTTATGCCCTAGAGGAATGCATGTTTGTTGCAAATTATGCATTGTTTCCATGAATGTTAGCCATTGTATGTCCACCTTCATACCTTTTAGTGTAGTCTCCCAATCTACCGTGGCCAACTTGTCCCTCATACCCTTGTACTTTCCTCTGTTTAGATTGAAGACCTCAGTTTCAGCTTGGACGTCATCACTCTCAAACTTGTAAAATTCAATCATATTATGGTGACTTGTCCCTAAAGCCCCCTTTACCACAAAATTATTGATTAGCCCTTTCTCATTACACAGTACCAGATCTAGGATAGCCTGTTCCCTGGTTGGTTCCGCCACATACTGATCCAGGAAACCATCTCGCATGCATTCCAAGAATACGTCCTCCACACCGTTCGTGGTAATTTGATTTGCCCAGTCAATATGTAGATTAAATTCCCCCATGATTAACGTAATGCCCTTGTTATATGAACTTCTAATCTCTTGATGGGTCTGTCCTCTTTAACTGTGGCCATTCAGTAACTCAATTCCAAATGTTAGAGTGTCCTCTTAGCGCTGCTTTCCTTCACTCTGGGATGGCTGCCCTTTTTAACTTTGATCATTCAGGAATTAAATTCCAAATGTTAGAGTGTCCTCTCAGGGCTGATCTGCTGCACTCTAGGATGGATCTGTCCTCTTTAACTGTGGCTAATCAGTAATTAAATTCCAAATGTTAGAGTGCTCTCTCAACGATGTTCTGCTGCTCACTGGGATGGGTCAGCCCTCTTTAAATTTGGCCACTCAGTCATTAAATTCCAAATGTTGTAGTGTCTTCACACTGCTGATCTGCTGCACTCTGTAATGGGTCTGTCCTCTTTAACTGTGGCCATTCAGTAATTAAATTCCAATTGTTAGAGTGTCCTGTCAGTGATGCTCTACTGCACTCTGGGATGGGTCTGCACTCTTTAACTGTGACCATTCAGTAATTAAATTCCAAATCTGAGAGTGTCCGCTCAGGGCTGTACTGCTGCACTCTGGGATATTACTGCCTTCTTCAAATGTGGCCATTCAATAATTAATTTCGCAATTTTACAGTGTCCTCTCAGGCATGCTATGCTGCAATCTGTGATGGGGCCGGTCACTTTAACTGTGGCAATTCAGTAATTAAATTTCAAATGTTAGTGTGTCCTCTCAGCGCTGTACTGCTGCACTCTGCGATATTATTGCCTTATTAAAATGTGGCCATTCAATAATTAGTTTCGCAATTTTAGAGTGTCCTCTCAGGGCTGCTCTGCTGCACTCTGGGATTTTACTGCCATCTTTAACTGTGGCCATTCAATATTTAATTTCTAAATTTTAGAGTGTCCTCCAAGGGATGCTCTGCTGCACTCTGGGATGGGTCTGTCCTCATTAACTGTGGCCATTCAATAATTAAATTCCAAATCTGAGAGTCCTCTCAGGCTGTTCTGCTGCACTCTGGGATATTACTGCCTTCTTCAAATGTGGCCATTAAATAATTAATTTCGCAATTTTACACTGTCCTCTCAGGGATGCTATGCTGCAAACTGTGATGGGGCCGGTCACTTTAACTGTGGCAATTCAGCAATTAAATTCCAATTCTGAGAGTGTCCTCTCAGGGCTGTACTGCTGCACAGTCGTATTTTACTGCCATCTATAACTGTGGCCATTTTGTATTAAATTCCATTTGTTAGAGTGTCCTCTCAGGTTTGCGCCGCTGCACTCTGGGATGGGGCTGTCCTCTTTAACTGTGGCCATTACTTAATCAAATTACAAATATTAGTGTGTCCTCTCAGGGCTGTACTGCTGCACACTGGGACGGGTCTGCCCTCTTTAACTTTGGCCATTCAGTAATTAAATTCCAAATGTTAGAATGTCCTCACAGAGCTTCTCTGCTGCACGCTGGAATGTGGCTTTCCCCTTTAACCTTGGCCATTCGATAATTACATTCCAAATGTTAGAGTGTCCTCTCAGGGCTGCTCCGCTGCACTCTAGGATGGGCCAGCACTCATTAAATGTTGCGATTAATAATTAAATCCCAAATGTTAGAATGTCCAGTCAGTGCTGCACTGCTGCACTCTGGGATGGGGCTGCCCTCTTTAACTGTGGCCATTCAGTAGTTAAATCCCAAATGTTAGAATGTCCTCTCAGGGCTGCTCTACTGCACTCTGGGATGGGGTGTCCATTTTAAATGTGGCCATTCAATAATTAAATTCCAAATATTAGAGTGTCCTCTCAGGGTTGCTATTCTGCACTCTGGGATGGGGCTGTCCTCTTAACTGTGGCCTTCAATAATTGAATTCCCAATGTTAGAGTGTCCTCTCAGGACTGCTCTGCTGCACTCTGGGATGGGGCTGTCCTCGTTAACTGTGAATATTCAATTAAACAGTTAATGTGGGGAGTTTGTTTCTATGGATCCTCAGACTAATACTGTACCTCAAAGTAGTGCAGTACCTCAATCTGATGCAATACCTCAAAATAATACATCACCTCAAATTAATACAATATCTGATACATATACAGCTCCTCCAATTAATATCCACTCCTCCCCACCTCTCTGGTCCAAAGTTTTGTCAACTCTTGCTCGCAGAACGAGATCTCACCTGCCAGACACCATGAGGTCTTTACCAGGGTAACAAGCACTGACTGTACAGTGTATCTGTACACTTTATCGATGCGAACCTAGTGATTATTTGTCAGTAAATATTTTAATGTCCGTTGATGCTGGTTGAGCAGAAGTACCAGCACAATATCAATTAAAAATATAGAATCATAGTAAAATAGAAGCAGGAGTAGGCCATTCGGCACTTTGAGCCTACTCCGCTAATTCAATATGATCATGGCTGACCCTCTATCTCAATACCATATTCTCGCTCTCTCCCCATACCCCTTGATGCCTTTTGTGTCTAGAAATCTATCTATCTCCTTTTTAAATATATTCAGTGACTTGGCATCCACAGCCTTCTGTGGTAGCGAATTCCACACGTTCACCACCCGCTGAGTGAAGGAATTTCTCCTCATCTCAGTCTAAATAGTATTGAGATAGAGGATCAGCCATGATCATATTGAATGGCGGAGCAGGCTAGAAGGGCCGAATGGCCTACTCCTGCTCCTATTTTCTATGTTTCTATGTTTCTAAATAAGTCTTGATGATCAGAAACACATGATGTCAGCGTGTCGTGTGATGGGGAGCTGACAGGGGCAGGTGGGCTCATTAAGTTCGTGGCATCCCTGTAATTGGTTTCTGGTGTAAGGCAATGATTGGGTTAGCTGGTCCCCATAGGCGTTGCTGGGATGAAGAAGTATAAGAAGGAGTCTCTCAAACACCGAGAGAACCCACAGGCATCACAGCGGGCGGACGAGCAAGCCGAGAGGCCAGTAGAATGTGGGCAGACCTGAGGAGATCGCGTCTTCTGCCCAAGGGGTAACAGGTAGTATTACCCTTGAAGGCGCCTTGTTTTATTGCTGCTCTTAATGCTGTAATGCATCAAGTCTCACTTTCACTGAATAAAATATAAGTACTATCACCAATATGGGTCAAGTCGAAGCTTTTGGAACTGAGGAGTGAAAGGTTAATTGGCAAAGACCCAGAAATTCAACAGTCCATCTGTGTCTGTATCTGTTTCTCTGTCTGTCTGTCTGTTTCTATCTGTCTGTCTCTGCCTCAGTCTGTCTATGTCTGGCTGTTTCTGTCTGCCTCTGTTTCTCTATATCTGCCTGTCTCTCTCTATCTGCCTGACGATGCCTGCCTGTCAGTCTCTGTCTTTCCATCTTTGTCTTTGTCTCCCTCTGTCTCTTTCTCTCACTCTGTCTCCCTCTATCTCTGTCTGGTTCTGTCAGTATCAATCTCTGTCAATCTGTTTGTCCCCCTCGATCTCTGCAGGCTCTGTCTTTGTCTGTCTCAGCCTCCGGGTTTGCCTCTTTCTCTGTCTCTCTGTTTGTATTTGTTTATCTGTCCCTGTCTGTCTGTCCATGTATTCCGGCTCTGTCTTTGTCTGTCTCGATCTGCGGGCTTTTCTCTTTCTCTGTACCTTTGTTTGTCTCTGTATATCTGTGCCTGTCAGTCTGTCCATGTCTGTCTGCTCTGTCGTTGTCTGTCTCGGCCTGCGTGTCTTCCTCGTATTCTGTCTTTCTGTCTATCACTGTCTGTGTCTCTGTCTACCCCGTCTCTGTTTGTCTGTCTCTGTCTCCCTGTGTCTGTCTGTCTGTCTCTGTCTCCGTCCACCCGTCTCCTTCTCTCTATCTAATTCTGACTGTCTGTCTGTCTCTGTCTGTTTGTCTGTCTAGACCTCTCTGCCTGATTCTGTCTGTCTGCGTCTGTCGTTGTCACAGTCTGTGTCTGTCTGTGTTCCTGTCCATCTCTGTCTGTCTTTGTCTGCCTGTCCCGTTTACCCATCACACTTGTGCTCGCTGACCTACATTGGCTCCCGGTTAAGCAGCGCCTCGATTTTAAAATTCCCAGCCTTGTTTTCAAATCTCCCCATGGCCTCGACACCACCCTATCTCTGTAATCTCCATCATGGAGAATGCAGATGATCAAATGGACCTGGGTGTCCTTGTACATGAGTCACTGAAAGTGAATGTGCAGGTGCAGTAAGCCATTAGGAAGGCAAATGGTATGCTGGCCTTCATTACAACAGGATTTGAGTACAGGAGTAAAGAAGTCTTACTCCAATTATATAGGGCCTTGGTGAGACCACACCTGGGGTACTGTGTACAATTTTGGTCTCCTTACCTAAGGAAGGATATACTTGACATAGAGGGGTGCAACGAAGGTTCGCGAGATTGATTCCTGGGATGGCGGGACTGTCGTATGAGAAGATATTGAGTAAACTAGGCCTGTATTTTCTTGAATTGAGAAGAAGGAGAAGGGATCTCATTGAAGCATACAAAATTATAAAAAGAGCTGAATAGGTTGGATGCTGGGAGAATGTTTCCCTTAGCTGGGGAGTCTAGATCCAGGGGCCACAGCCTCAGGATAAAGGGTAGGCCATTCAGGACTGAGATGAGACGAAATTTCTTCACACAGAGGGAGGTGAGTCTTTGAATTATCTACCCCAGAGGGCCTGTGGAGGCTCAGTCATTGGATATATTCAAAACAGAAGTCGATAGATTTCTGACTAGTAAGGGAATCAAGGGATAGGGCCGGTGAATGTAGTTGAGGCAGATGGTCAGCCATGATCACATTGAATGGCGGAGCAGGCTCGAAGGGCCGATTGGCCTACTCCTGCTCCTATTTCTTAGATTCTTATGTTAAAGGCACTATATAAATTCAAATTGTTGTTGCTGTTGTTGGCAGTCTCTGTCTATGTCCGTCTGTGTTTCTGGCTCTGTCGGCCTCTCCGTCTCTTTCTGTTTGTCTACGTTTGTTGTCGTTGTCTCTCTCTGTCTCTGTCTGTCTGTTTCTCTCTCTCTTTCTCTCTGGTTCTTTCCCTCTGTCTGTCTATCGCTGTGTCTGTCTGTCTGTCTCTCTATGCCTGTCTGTCTATATATGTCTGTCCATGTCTACCTGCTCTGTCGTTGTCTGTCTCGGTTTGCGTGTCTGCCTGTCTCTCTCTCTGTCTATGTCTCCTTTTCTCTCTGTCAGTCTGTCTCTTTCTTTCTGTCTGTCTCTCTTTCCTTGTCTCTCTCTCTGCCTGTCTCTGTCGCTGTCTGTCTGCCTCTGTCTGTTTCTGTCTCTGCCTGTCTCTGTCTGTCTGCTCCTGTCTGTCTGCCTGTCTCTGTCTCTTTCTGTCGGTCGTTGTATGTGAACTAAAAACAGAAAATGCTGTAAATACTCAGCAGGCCAGGCAATATTTGCGGAGAGAGGAGCAGAGTTAATGTTTGATATCAATTAGCTTTCGTCAGAATTGTCTGTCTTTGCCTCCTTCTGTACGCTTGCAACTCTCTCTGTCTGTCTGTGTCTCTGTCTGTGCCTCTCTCTCTGTCTCTGCATATCTTTGTTTTTCACTGTCACAGACTGCCTCTGTTTGTTTGTCTCTGGCTGCCTCTCTGTTTCTGTCGGTCTGATCTTGTCAGCGAGACTCTAATTCCAGCCTCTTGAGCATTCCTGATTTGAATTGCTCAATCATTGTTGGCCGTGCCTTCAGCTGCCGAGGCCCTAAGCCCCGGAATTCTCACCCTAAACCTCTCTGCCACTCTCTCCTCCTTTAAGACGCTCTGTAAAATTTACCTCTTTAACCAAGCTTTTAGTGATGTGCTCTAATATCTCCTTTTGTGGCTCGGTGTCAATTCTGGACTGATTAACGCTCCTGTGAATCGCCATGGGACGTTTTACTAAGTTAAAGGCACTATCTTTAAAAAGTTATTGTTGTTGTTGTTGTATCTCTGTTTGTCTCTTTCTCCTGCTCTCTTCCTCGTTCTGTCTCTCTCTCTTCTCTCTCTGTGTCTGCCTCTCTGTCTTTTTTCATGAATCAGTGTCTCTCTTCCTGTTTTCAGTACCTGTCTCTGCCTGAGTGTCCCTGTCACTGCTGACGATCTCTGTCTCTGTCTGTCTGTTTGTCTCTGTTTGCCTGTCTGTCGCTCTCTGTCTCTCTCTATTTGTCTTTCTGTCTCTGTCTTACTCTGTATGCCTGTCTCTGTCAGTCCCTCTGTCGCTCTCTCTCTCTCTCTCTCTCTCTCTGTCACTGTCTGTCGATCTGTCTGTCTGCATCTTTTTCTATCTCTCTCTGTCTGGCTGCCTCTGTCTGTCTTTTTTTTCTTGTATCAGTTTCTCTCTTCCTGTCTGTCGGTACCTGTCTCTGCCTGAGTGTCCCTGTCTCTGCTGACGGTCTCTGTCTCTGTCTGTCTGTCGGTCTCTGTCTCTGACTATTTGTCTTTCTGCCTCTGTCTCGCTCTGTATGTCTGTATGTTTGTCTCTGTTTGCCTGTCTGACGGTCTCTGTCTCTCTCTATTTGTCTTTCTGTCTCTGTCTTACTCTGTATGTCTGTCTCTGTCAGTCTCTCTGTCTGACTGCATCTTTCTCTATTTCTCTCTGTCGTTGTCTGCCTTCATGTGACTCTTACTGGCTGTCTCATAATAACATGAGGACATAAGAATTAGGAGCAGGAATAGGTCATACGGTCCCACGAGTCTGCTCCACCATTCATAGGATTACACAGGATGCACAGCACAGAAATAGGCCATTCGGCCCAACCAGTCCATGCTGGCGTTTATGCTCCACTCGAGCCTCCTCCCGTCTTTCCTCGTCTAACTCTATCAGCATCACCCCCTATTCCCTTCTCACGCATAGGCTTTTCTAACCTCCTCTTAAATGCATCTATACTATTCGCCTCAACCACTCCCTGTGGTAGCGATTTCCATATTCTCACCACTCTCTGGGTAAAGAAGTTTCTTCTGAATTCCCTATTGGATTTCTTGGTGACTATCTTATATTGATGGCCTCTAGTTTTGCTCTCTAGTTTTGCTCTTCCCCACAAGTGGAAACATTCTCTCTGCATCCAATCTATCAAAACCTTTCATAATTTTAAAGATCTCTGTTAGGTCACACCTTAGCCTTCTCTTTTCAATAGAAAAGAGACCCAGCCTGTTCATCCTTTCCTGATATGTATGCCCTCGCATTCAAGAAGATCATGGCTGATCTACTACCTCAACTTCATTTTCCCATCTGACCCCTGCTTCATCTAATGTCCAAAAGTCTATCTATCTCAGCCTTGAATAGGCTCAATGACTGAACATCCACAGCCCTTTCGGGTAGAGAATTCCGAAGATTCACAACCTTCTGAGTGAAGTGATTCCTCCTCATCTCAGTCCTAAATGGCAGGCCCCTTATCCTGAGACTATGTCGCCTTGTTCTAGACTCTCCAGCCAGGGGAAACAACCTCTCAGCACCTACCCTATCAATCCCCTTAAAAATCTTGTATGTTTTAAATTAGATCACCTCCCCAGAGAGTACAGGCCCAGCCTACTCAATCTCTCATCATAGGACAGCCCTCTCATCCCAGGTATCAATCCAGTGAGTACAGGCCCAGCCTACTCAATCTCTTATCATAGGACAGCCCTCTCATCCCAGGTATCAATCCAGAGAGTACAGGCCCAGCCTACTCAATCTCTCATCATAGGACAGCCCTCTCATCCCAGGTATCAATCCAGAGAGTACAGGCCCAGCCTACTCAATCTCTCATCATAGGACAGCCCTCTCATCCCAGGTATCAATCCAGTGAACCTTCGTTGCACAACCTCTAAGGCAAGTATGTCCTTCCTCAGATAAGGAGACCAAAACTGTGCACAGTACTCCAGGTGTGGTGTCACTAAAGCCTTGTGTAATTGATGTAACTCGTCACTAATCTTGGACTCCAACCCGGCTGCAATAAAGGCCAACATGCCATTTGCCTTCCAAAATGCTTGCTGTACCTGCATGCTAGCTTTCTGTGTTTCCTGTACGAGGACACCTAAATCTCTCTAAACACCAATATTTAATAGTTGCTCACCAGTTAAAAAAAATCTGTTTTTCTATTGTTCCTACCAAAGTGAAAAACCTCCCGTTTCCCTACATTATACTCCATCTGCCATCTTATTTCCCACTCACTTAGTCTATCTATATCCCTTTGCAGATTCTTTGTGTCCTCCTCACAGCTTACTGTCCCACTTAGATTTGTATCATCAGCAAACTTGGATAGATTACACTCGGTCCCTTCATCTATGTCATTAATATAGATTGGAAATAGCTGAGTCCCCAGCTCTGATCCTTGCGGCACCCCACCAGTTACAGCCTGCCAACCTGAAAAAGATCAGTTTATCCCGACTCTATGCTTTCTGTTCATTAACCAATCCTCAATCCATGCTAATATTTTGCCCCAACCCCATGAACACTTATCTTGTGTAATAACCTTATATGTGGCACCTTATCAAATGCCGTTTGGAAATCCAGATAAGCTGCATCCACTGGTTCCCCCTTATCTACCCTGTTAGGTTCATCCTCAGAAAACTCTAATAAATTTGTTGAACACGATTTCCCTTTCATACAAAATGTTCACTCTGCCTAATCATGTTATGATTTTCTAAGTGCTCTGTTACCATTTCCTTAACAATGGATTCCAGCACTTTCCCGACGACTGATGTCAGGCTACCTGACCTGCAGTTCACTGTTTTCTCTCTCGCCTTTCTTGAATAGCGGTGTTACATTTGCGACCTTCCAATCCACTGGGACCGTTCCTGAACTTAGGGAATTTTGGAAGATCAAAGCCCATTCAGATACCTCTTTTAGAACCCTAGGATATAGGACATCAGGTCCAGGGGATTTGTCGGCTTTTAGTTCCATTAGTTTCTCAATTACTTTTGCTCTACTGATATTAGTCACTTTAAGTTTCACACACTTATTAACCCCTTGGTTCTGTCTATCTGTCCCTGGCTCTGTCTGCCTCCCTGTCTCTTTGTCCGTTTGTCTCTGTCTTTATCTGTCTCTCGATGGCTTTCGCTGTCTGTGTCTGTATATTTGTCTGTTCCTGTATGTCTGTATGTGTCTGTATGTCTGCCTGTGTCTCTGCCTGCCTTTCTGATTGTCTCGGTCTGCCTGTCTATATGTCTCAGCCTGATTTTATCTGTCTGTCTGTCTGTGTCTCTGTCAGTCTTTCTTAGTCTGTGTCACTGTCTTACTGTCTCTGTCTACCGGTCTACCTTGTTTGTCTGTCTGTCTGTCCGTCTCTGTCTGTCTGTCCGTATCTTTCTGGCGGTCTGCACAGAGCGGGATTCAACGGAGTGGACTTGAACAGAGTGCGTTGTTTGGGAATTTGGAAAGAGTGGGAATTTGGAAAGAGGGAAGGAGTTGTTGCTTTTTTGCCTAAACTACTTGTAGTGTTTGTGTTACAGGTAGATAGTTAATTGCAGTACACACAACTTAATCTAGATCAAGTAAGTAGTCAGGAAACTAAACTATAAACTAAGTTACCTAAATACAAATTTAATTCAAATTAATTAAATAAATCAAGGTCATATAGGGATGGCAGTGCAGGCGGAGTACCGCAACTGCAGCTTGTGGGAGTTTGTGGAGAGCATTGTGATCACGGACAACCACGTTTGCAGTAAGTGCCTGCATCTTGAGGAACTTCAACTCAGAGTTTTTGAGCTGGAGTCTGAGGTGCAGACATTGCGGGGCATCAGGGATGGGGAGAGTTACCTGGACACTTGGATCCGGGAGGCAGTCACACCCCTTAGGTTAGGTAGTGGTACAGGACTGCTTAGTGGTCAGGGACAGGGGTGTGTGACTGCAACTCAGCAGGTAAGGGGACCCCAGGTGCAGTGCTGGAGGAGCCTCAGTCTTTGTACTGTCCAATAGGTATGAGGTTGTTGCTGCCTGTGTGGATGAGGGAAAAGCCTGCAGGATGGGTGAGCAAGCTGACCATGGCAACATGCTGCAGGAGGCCATTCAAGTCGGGGAGTGAAAGGGAATGTAGTTGTGGTAGGGGTCAGTAAAGTGTGGGTGATAGATAATTATCTGCAGCCGCGACCAAGAGTTCCTAAGTTGTGTTGCCTGTGCGCTATCAGGGTTAAAGACATCTCCTCGCGACTGGAGGAGAACTTTTAGTGGGAGGGGAAGGATCCCGTTGTCGTGGTCCAGTTAGGAACCAACGACATAGGTAGAACTAGGAATGAGGTTCTGTTGAGGAGCTAGGACCAATTTAAAAAGCAGAACCTCAAAGGTAATGATCTCTGGATTTTTACCTGAGCCATGTGCAAATTGACATAGGGACACACAGATCAGAGGTTAAAATACGTGGCTCAAAGTGTGGTGTGGGAGGAAGGGGTTTCAGTTCATGGGGCACTGGCACCAGTACTGGGGAAATAGGGAGCTGTTCTGTTGGCGAACCAAATAACTGGGGCAGTAGACAGGGCTTTAAACTAATGAAGGGGGCGGGAGGATTCAGGGAAGATACATTTAAAATCAGTGAGAGAAATGTCAAGGCTCTTGAGCAGAGCAGAGTTTTGGGTAAACTAAGCAGAATAGGTCAGGAAGGGACAGAGAGAGTAACAAACGTAATAAGGCATCAGAGACTAAGGTGACATCAGGGAAAAATAGAAATAAGTCAAAGCTAAAGGCAATGGCCCAGAAATTAAACTCTGTCTCTTCACGCGGGGGTAAGGAGCCGGCGCGGTAATACATACCGCGTCTGCGGTTTCCCTTTTTCCACGCAGGAACTTGATGTTTTTTGAGCTGCAGTGCCGAGCAGCGTATGACGTCACACCGCCCTGCAGTGCAGCGTGCGCGTTTCATTGCGTGCGATGTCGAGTGAAGTCACGCCCATGAAGGTCTCTTTAACATAGGCCACGCCCCCAATTTTTTTTTCAATTCAATGAAACTACAAAGCAGCTGAAGGCAGAATTCTAACAGTTGTAGACGTGGCAGTTAAAGTAAGTTGCATTTAAATGGATGTTTTGAAAACTTTTAAAGATTTTTAGATGAATTGGAGTAATTTTAAACAGTTGCAAAGAGATTTAAAGTAATTTTAATAGTTTTAAAAGCCCTGAAATCATTTTTTTCATTGATTTTACTGTTTATGATCAGCAAACGAAAATAGCTGCTATCAGCAATATCCAATTTATCAAAAGAACACAAAATTTCAGTGATGATGATCTCCGCACACTTCTCGACGAGGTCGACGCGAAGCAATTAAGGATCATTGGAACTGAGAAGTCCAAACCGCCTCAAAGGCCAAATGGCAGCGTGGAAAGAGGTTGCTCAAAGTGTGACCGCAACCTCGACCATTCCTCGTACAGCTGAACAATGTCGCAAAAAATTCAGTGATTTATTGCGAACGCTCAAGGTTTGTATAGTTATAACAAAAGTCAATGTTAAAATGTCTTTAAATTTAAAATGAAAAACTTTTAAACAGTGTTTGTTTGCTAAGCTGAGTTAACTGAAGTCACAAGATGCTGCCATAAATTTTTATGGCTTTTGTAGCCAGGCAAGTGTCATAAAATGCTAATGTTATCTTGATCCCACTGCTTTGAGATGCTTACTGAGTTAACCGTGTGAGTGCCAATGCAGTTTTGGTGTAAAAACCCTTACATTTCAGATTTTAATTTTCAATTTTAGAGTAAAACTGCTCACAACGCCAGAGAACGTGCACTGATAGGCGGTGGTGTTGTCACATTAAGGGCTTTAACCGAACATGAGGAAAGGCTCGAGCATATATTTGGATATCTTCGCGGATGACCCTTTGAAACTGAACAAATCGACAGAGGTGATGTGTGCTGAATATCAGCTTCTGTGATGTGGCACATCATGCTTTACCTTTGCTAATCTTTACTGTTTCCTTTACATAGGTTTACAGCAGACTTCTCAGTCACGGGATGAGCAGTGCGTTGAGTCTGCAGCCGAAGAGGTCATTGGTAAGGGCGTGTCGAGCCAGTGGGAGATGCGAGTGAGGTGGTGGTGGAGGAGCAGCAAGAGGAAATTGTTGCTGAATTGGATATGGAGGTTCTGGAATCTGGGTTGCTGGAGAGGTCCTCTCCATCTTCCTCTCCAACTCCTGGCCCCTCTGGCTCTGTGCCAAACAGACAGCAGCTTGATACTGCAGTGCATGTGGGAGACACAGATATATATGCAACAGAACAGGAGTTACAGGGTCACATCCACCATCTTGAAGGGTTGAGGCAATCGATGTCTTCTCTTACAGAGAAAGAAGTTGAGTGTCTTGCCTCGGTCAAGCAGGGAGTGGAATGTCTGTGCATGTCATTTAATGAAATGAAAGAGTCTATCATTGGTCAAAATCTGGGAATGGAGCTTAAGAAAATAAATGAGTCTCTTGTTGGGCTCATGCAAATAATTTCTGCTGCCATTACTGTGACTCCCTCAGAACCAACCTTACCTGCTCCAAGCGCAGAATCCGTGCAGGTCCAAGAGCCACCTGCTCCGCCTGTGATGATGCAAGCAAACATTGCCTTGCAGCAGCAGCAGCAGCAACAACCCTGTCAGGAGGCAATTGCTGAAGGGCAAGAGACGGCAAGCATGGCCATTTCAAGTCGCAGCACAGGGCACCGGTTACGGGGAGCGGGAAAGCGCTGGAGACAGTAGGGTGTTGCATTTTCCACAATGCACATCCATTGACCCTCAGGCATAGTTTCGAGCGGGTAAATTTTTCAATTGTTTAATTTTTTGTTTTATTTAAAAGTTGCATGTTTTCATTTTTTATTATTTAAATATATATTTGACACTGAAACTGTAAGTAAGCTTTTCATTGAAAAAGTACAGCCTCTATTCACTTTAAAAAAATTAAAATTGTTTATTTGCACAAAAAAATTGAACATTAAAACTGTTTTACATTTAGGAAAGAGTTATTTTCCATCTTGAATGTCTTTATTGCATTAACGAAGCAAAAATTAAGTCAGAACTCTTTAAAAAAAAATTTATAACCTATTTCTGTTTCCGATTGTTTACAAAGTTGAAAAGTAGCTAGTTAACATTGAAAAGTTATAAACTATGTACATCAACACTGAACCTCAGAAGTCTATAATGCAGCAATAAAAGAGCACTGTTTCACTTTAAATTGTGTCTGTACCTTTATTTGCCTTGCTGGGGGAGTGTGAGAGGGAGGGGGAGGGGGAGAGGGAGGTACAAGGCGACACTACCTCGTGAAGGTGTTGGCTACCAGCTGCTCCCGAACAGCCTTACTTTGAGCAGCAGTTGGCTCTTCCCCATCAGGCCTTCCCACAGGCACATTGGCATTGTCCACGTCCTCCATTTCTGCAGGTAGTTCATCTGCAGCGTTAAGGGTCAGTCCTTCCAGCAGGGCAAAGTTATGCAAAGCACAACAGACCAACACAATCTTTGCCACTTTCAGAGGAGAATACTGCAAGGTCCCCCCTGACCTGTCCAGGCACCGGAAGCGTGATTTCAGAACTCCGATTGTCCTCTCCACCACTTGCCGTGTGGACACGTGTGCCTGGTTGTATCTCTCCTGAGCCTCATTATTGGTCTTGCGTTAGGGAGTCATCAGCCATGGTCTTAGCGGGTAGCCCTTGTCGCCCAATATCCATGCGGATCCTGGAGGCAATGCGTTGAGGGCGCCATATAAGTTAGAGTTACGGAGGACGAAGGAGTCATGATTACTTCCACGGTTACTTGCATTCACATTTAAGATCCTGAGATGCGCATCACAGACAATCTGGACATTCAATGACTGAAACCCCTTCCTGTTGATAAATGTCACAGGTGCAACCCCTGGTGCCTTCAATGCTACATGGGTTCCATCGACAGCCCCAATCACTTTGGGGAATCCAGCAATGTTATGAAATGCAAGCGCCATCTCCTTTTGATGGCGAGCGGACAAGTCATAGTTAATGAACTCAGAATCCCTACGGAAAGTTGCTTCTGTGACCTGGTGAATGCAGGCCTTCGCAGCACTCTTGGATATGTTGGAAATGTCAGCGGTGCTTTCCTGAAAAGTCCCACTTGCAAAGAAGTTCAGTGCTGTGGTTAACTTCATGCTCACTGACAATGCAGTGCGGCTCTTCGAGCGTGTTTGAAGGTCCTCCTTTAACATGTCACAGATTCGGCCAATTGACTCTTTACTGAAGCGCAGCCTCCTCACACACAACTCCTCCGACAGCATCTCAAATGACAGCCTCTCCCTGTACACTCTATTTGGTGGGTAGTAGTTTATCCTTCTCACGAGGAAACGGGCTTGGTTCCTTCGTCTGTTTTGTTGTCTGGCGTCAAAAATTCTCTGATAAAAAATCCCACAGAGGAACAGGAATTGATTGTGAAAGGGCATCTTTCTCCCTCACAGGCTTCCTCTTCAAACAGAAAGTTGGAATGAAAAAATGGAAATAGTTGTTATAGTAACTTTAGTAAAGTGAGTGGCTATAAAATCAGGTCGGGCTGTAGTGGGAAACGTGCGCTATCGGATTGGGAACACGTCTACCCGCCACACGGCCCTAGTTGATTTTCCAGAACTGTAACATTTTCATAAATTAATGCATACATACATACATACTTACTTACTCATTTTCATCTTTAAAACTTTTTGAAATGTAAATAGTTCATTTTTAAACATTCATTTTCACATTTATGATAGATACCTAAATGAATATGCCTTGTACACACCCACAGTTGCTATGCTACTCCAAATGGTCAAAACCCGTTTTTAAACTTTTTTTAAAATTGCCAACTTACCTAAGACTTAATTAAATAAACTTTGGTGGCTTTCAGATTTAAAAAAACTCACTTCAGTAGCCCCACTGCAAAAGGATTTATTCCTCCTGCTGTCTCCGGATCTTCAAAAATGGCTCTTACTCCTGCTTTTTACATGTGTAACTGCTAGGAGCTTACACGCACTACCACCATTCAGAAAAATATTAAAGTTCAGGACGCACGCGCAGAATCTCCGGCCCAGGCGATTCCACGGAGATACCTGCAGGTGAAGCCACATGAAGTGCCGGTTTTCAGCGCATGCGTAGTGCATGCAGAAAACCGGCAATTGGAGACAGAATACGCGAGAGTACACAGTGCGTACTCTCGCGTACTAAGACTAATTTTTGGGCCACTTATCTGAATGAGTGAAGCATTTGCAACAAAATAGATGAATTAATAGCGCAGATAGACAATAAAAGGTTTGACCTAATAGCCATAACGGAGACGTGGTTGAAAAGTGGCCACAGTTGGGAACGAAATATTCCAGGATAAATAACTGTTAGAAGGGATAGGCAAAATGGAAAAGGAGGAGGGCAAGCCCTGATAATATAGGATGGGATAAAAACAGGAGAGACAAAGGATCTTAGCTACAAAAATCAAGAAGTAGAATCAGTTTTGGTGGAGCTAAGAAAACGCAAGGGGCAGAACATATTGGTGGGAGTTGTTTATAGGCTCCCAAAAAGTAATTATTATGTAGGGCAGAGTATTAATCAAGAAATTAGAGACGCATGTAACAAGGATAATATAGTAATCATGGGGGACATTAATCTACATATAGACTGGGCAACCCAAATTTACAGTAATAGTGTGGAGGACGGATTTATGGAATGTATGCCAGATATTTTTCTAGATCAGTATGCTGAGGAACCAACTTGGGAAAAGGCTATTTTGGATCTAGTATTGTGCAATGAGAAAAAGATTAATTAATAACTTTGTAGTAAAGGGTCCTTTAGGGAAGAGTGGCCATGATATGATAGAATTTTAGATTAAGTTTGAAAGTGAATTAGCAAACTACGTAGGTATGAGGAGCGAATAGGCTAACGTAGATTGGAAAACTATATTAAAAGGTATGACAGTGGACGAGCAATGGCCTGCATTTAAATAATTACTACTACATTTACAACGAATATGCATTCCTTTAAGGCAAACAAACCCCACAGGAAAAGTGGTCCAACCCTGGCTAACAAGAGAAGTTAAATATTGTATTAGATCAAAGAAAGAGGCTTATAATGCTGCCAAAAATGTAATGATACTGAGGATTGGGAGGATTTTAGAATTCAGCAAAGGAGGACCAAGAAATTGATAAAGAAAGGGAAAATAGAATATGATGGTAAACTAGCAGGAGACATAAAACAAACTGTTAAAGCTTCCATAGGTATGTAAAAAGGAAAAGATTAGTAAAGTAAATGTGGCTCAATTACAGGCTGAGACAGCAGAAATTATAATGGGAAATCAGGAAATGGCAGAGAAATTGTACAAATACTTTCTGTCTGTCTTCATGGAATAAGATAAAAGACTTCCTGGAAATAATGGACAATCAAGGGGCTAGCAACAATGAGGAACTGAAAGATATTAGTTTTAGTAAAAAGGTAGTACTGGAGATCTTATTGGGACTGAGAGCCGATAAATCCCCTGGACCTGATGGCCTGCATCCGAGGGTTTTCAAAGATTTGGCTATAGAGACAGTAGATGAATTGGTTATCAGTTTCCAAAATTGCAGATTGTAGAATGATTCCCGAGGATTGGAAGTTAGTAAATGTAACCACACTATTTAAGAAACGAGGGAGAGAGAAAACAGGGAAATGCAAATCAGTTAGCCTGACATCAGTAGCAGGGAAAATGATAGAATCTATTATTAGGAAAGTGGTAACAGGGCACTTAGCAAATAATAATAGGATTAGGCAGAGTCATAACCGATTTATGAAAGGAAAATCGTGTTTGACAAACTGTTAGAGTTTTTTGAGGTTGTAATAGATATGGGGAACCAGTGGATGTGGTGTATTTGGATTTTCAGAAGGCATTCGATAAAGTGCCACAGAAGAGTTTTTTAAACAAAATTAGGGCTTATGGGATTCGGGGTAATATAGTAGCTTGGATTGAGGATTGGTTAACGGACAGAAAACAGAGAGTAGGAATAAATCGGTCATTTTCGGTTTGGCACTAGTGTGGTAATGCGAGGATCAGTGCTTGGGCCTCAGCTATTCACAATCTACATCAATGATTTGGATGAGGGGACCAAATTTAATATATCCAAGTTTCCTGATGATACAAAGCTGGGTGGGAATGTAAGTTGTGAGAAGGATGCAAGGAGGCTTCAGGGGAATATAGATAGGTGAAATGAATCGGCAAGAACATGGCAAATAGAGTATAATGTGGAGAAATGTGAAGTTATCCACTTTGGTAGGAAACATAGAAAGATAGAAAATAGGAGCAGGAGTAGGCCATTCGGCCCTTCGAGTCTGCTCCGTCATTCAATATAATCATGGCTGATCCTCTATCTCAATACCATATTCCCGCTCTTTCCCCATTGCCCTTGATGCCTTTTGTGTCTCGAAATCTATCTATCTCCTGCTTAAATATATTCAGTGACTTGGCCTCCACAGCCTTCTGTGGGAGAGAATTCTACAGGTTCACCACCCTCTGAGTGAAGAGATTTCTCGTCATCTCAGTCCTAAATGTCCTACCCCGTATCCTGAGACTGTGACACCTCGTCCCTAGAGCCTCCAGCCAGGTGAAACATCCTCCCTTCATTCAGTCTGTCTAGCCCTGTCAGAATTTTATACGTTTCACTGAGACCCCCTCTGATTCTTCTAAACTCAAGAGAATGCAGGCCTAGTCGACCCAATCTCTCCTCAAACGACAGTCCTGCCATTTCAGGAATCAGTCTAGTGAACCTTCGCTGCACTCCCTCGGTGGCAAGTATATCCTTTCTGAGGTAAGGAGACGAAAACTGTACACAGTACTACAGGTGTGGTCTCACCAAGGCGCTGTATAACTGTAGTAAGCCAAATATAGAGGAAAAAAACAAGTCAGCCTGGAAGCCAGAGCAAATATGTAACGGAACAAGGGAGTATGGCAAGGCTGGATGGCATTTATTTTAATGCAAGGAGTCTTGCGAGTAATGCAGATGAATTGAAGGTGTTGATGAACACATGGGAGTATGATATTGTTGCTATCACAGAGACATGGTTGAGGAAGGGGCAGGACTGGCAGCTCAATATTCAGGTGTACAGAATCTTCAGGCGAGACAGACGGGGTGTAAAAGAGGAGGGTGTGTCACAATATTAATCAAGGAGCCAATTACTATTGTAAGGAGGGATGATATCTTAGCAGGTTCCTCTAATGAGGCCATATGGGTAGAATTTAAAAACGAAAAGGGTGCAAGCACTTTGCTGGGAGTGTACTATAGGCCCCCAAACAGTCAGGGGGAGATAGAGGAACAGATATGTAGGCACATCTCAGAGAAGTGCAGAAATAATAGGCTAATAATAGTGGGAGATTTCAAATTCCCCAATATTAACTGGGATAGTCAGAGTGTGAATGGCTGAGAGTGTGCGAAATTCTTAAAGTGCATCCAGGAGAGCTTTTGGAGCCAGCATGCAGAAAGTCCTACAAGAGAGCGGGCGGTACTGCACCTAATTCTAGGGAACGTAGCCGGGTTAGTGGTAAAAGTGTCAGTAGGAGAGCATTTTGGTGACAGTGACCATAATTCGGTGAGATTTAAGGTAGTCATGAAAAGGACAAAGATGGCCTGGAAATAAAGGTTCTAAATTGGGGGAAGGCAGATTTCAATATGATAAGGCAGGATCTGGCCAAAGTGGACTGGGATCAGCTACTTGTAGGAAAATCCACATCAGAGCAGTGGGAGTCTTTCAGAAAGGAAATAGAGAGAGTACAATGCCAACATGTTCCCATAAAGGGCAAGGGTGGGACCTACAATCTCAGGGAGCCCTGGATGCCAAGGGATATACAAGGATGTATTAGGAAAAAAAGGAAGGCTTTTGGCAGGTACAAAGGACTAAAAACAGTGGAAGCCCTAGAGGAGTATAGAAAATGCAGTGGGGTACATAAAAAATAAATTAGGAGAGCGAAGAGGGGGCATGAAAAAACATTGGCGGGCAAAATAAAGGAAAATCCCAAGGTGTTTTATGTGTATATTAAGGGCAAGAGGTAATCAGGGAAAGAGTGGGGCCCATAAGGGACCAAAGTGTGTGGAGCCAGAAGATGTAGGTGAGGTTTGAAATGAATATTTTGCATCTGTGTTCACTATGGAGAAGGACGGTGCAGGCATAGAAATCAAACAGGGGTTTGTGAAATACTTGAACAAATTAGTATTGAGAGGGAGGAGGTACTAGCGGTTTTAGCGGGGTTAAAAGTGGATAAATCCCCAGGCCCAGACGAGATGTATCCCAGGTTGCCTGCTGAGGCAAGGAAGGAGAATGCAGGGGCTCTGACACAAATTTTCAAAACAGCTCTGGCCAAAGTGGAGGTGGCAGAAGACTAGAGAACAGCTCACGTAGGACAATTATTCAAGAAGGTTAGTAGGGATAAACCAGGGAATTACAAGCCAGTGATCCTTACATCAGTGGTAGGGAAATTATTGGAAAAAATACTGAAGGACAGAATTAGTCTCCACTTGGAGAAATGTGAGAAGTCGCACAACACCAGGTTATAGTCTAACAGCTTTATTTGAAATCACAAGCTTTCGGAGCGCTGCTCCTTCGTCAGGTGAATTGAAGAGATACAGATAGGCACAGCATATATAGTCAGAGAACACAGCCAGATGATTACAGTTAATCTTTCCAACTGCCCTTTATCACACCTCGGCAGAGAGATAATCACGGCAATCAAAGATGTGGATGGTGTCCAAACAGGTCAGTCAGCAAATCATTACATCAAAGACAATGTGGCAGATGCTGGGGTCTGTATGGAAAACAAATAACGTTTTTTGCTGGAAATCACAGCAGAGCCGGCCGCATCTGTGTAGATAGAACAAGCCAACGACGACTCGTGTCTGGATGACTCTACGTCAGGTGGGGTTACATGTAGCGTGACATGAACCCAAGATCCCGGTTGAGGCCGCCCTCATGGGTGTGGAACTTGGCTATCAGTTTCTGATCGACGATTTTGCGTTGTCGTGTGTCTCGAAGGCCGCCTTGAAGAACGCTTACCCGAAGATCGGAGGCTGACTCTCCTTGACTGCTGAAGAGTTCCCCGACTGGGAGCGAACACTCCTGCCTGGCGATTGTTGCGCGGTGTCCGTTCATACGTTGTCGCAGTGTCTGCAAGGTCTCCCCGATGTACCATGCTCCGGGGCATCCTTTCCTGCAAAGTATGAGGTAGACAACGTTGCCCGAGTCACATGAGTATGTACCATGTACCTGGTGGGTGGTGTCATCACATGTGATGATGGTGTCTGTGTTGATGATCTGGCATGTCTTGCAGAGGTTGCCGTGGCAGGGTTGTGTGGTGTCGTGTTCACAATCCTCAATAAACTCTTTTAAAAGATGAACAATTGTTCTAACTGATTCATCAACTCTCTGTTTCAGACTGAAGGAAATCCTAACATGGTTTCCGAGTGACAGGCAAACTTTCATCAGTCTTTTGTCTTTTGTTTGTGATGCATTGTCATCAGTTCTCATTTTGCAGACGGTATTTGAGGAGTAGGTTAAAACTATACAGTGTTTATCACAAAAGGAATCTGGAGCGTGATAATTGCTGCAGTCCCGAACCCTCCGCTCAGTTTGTCAGCCGTGAGTCAGAAGGATGTGTTAAGGGAGAAGGTGAACTGCTGACTCACCTCTCTCTGCACTGATTGAGGTTGTGTTTCTTCTCCGTCAAACAACTATGACGTGTGACCAAGACTCCTCAAAGCTTACGGCTTTAAGGAGCGTCTTAAAGGAGGACACGGAAGGTTTTGGGCAGGACATTCCAGAGAGTGAGGCACAGGTTATGGCAGACTATTTGTAGTGTGCAGAGAATGGCGGATGCACAAGAGGTCGGAGTCATAGAATCATAGAATCTTAGGAAAATTGAATCAGACAGAACAAAAGGAGGCACTTCGGTCGACCCTGCCTGAGCCGGCTCTTTGAAAGAACTGTCAATGTTGTCCCAATCCCCAGTGTATCCCCCCATAACCCTGCAAATTAGTTCTCTTCAAACACATGTCCAATTGCCTTTTGAAAGTTGCCATGGAATCTGATTCCACCATCCTTTCCGGCAGTGCATTCCAGATAACAGCAACACTCTGTGTAAAGAATATGTTACCGCAGATCGCCACTGGTTCTTTTTTGACCAGGATCAGACGCCATCGGTCCCCAGGACATGGCCGTCCTAATTCTGGGACGCCAGTTATTTTTGTTCGTACAGGGTTTTGACTGCAACGCCGCAGAGGGAAATGAAGAAGTGGCGGTTGCAATCTCTGACAAAATCTACCTCGGTTTGAAATGTTTAAGTATCTGACCGTTTCTGTTCCATTCAATGTTTTATCATTCATTTTACAATACTTGAAGGGCAAAAATTGCAGGGCTCTGGGGAAAGAGCAGGGGAGTGGGAATAATTAGATAGCTCTTTCTCTTTTTGAAATTGGAAGTAGAACAGAATAAACTAGGAAAACACAGGGTCAGCGATAGGATTCAAATTGCAATTTCAATCGGTCTGTCTGGGTGCCATTTTAAAAGAAACCGCGCCTCCATACATGTCCCCGATCATGTTCTGATAGTGGAAACTGAGAAAGGGAAATAGAAAGAGAAATACAAGTACAGTATAATAGACAAGAGGAAGAGAGATGAGAAACAAAACCTGTTTCTACTCAGAACTAATGCAGAAACTCCTCTGCTGCGCTCGGGGTGGCCTCCTGCAGCCTGAATAAATTAATGTGCTAACAGCTCATTCACTGTAGGAGAGGAACCGTCCGGCGATTTAAACGGTAGCTGGAAAAGGCAAAATCAATATTGGGCAAGAAATTCGGGTCCCCACGGGTGAGTACGCGCTGTGTAAAAACCCTTAAGGCCTACGATAGTGCCAGATTCGCGCATGCACTGCGCATGCGCTGGAAACCGGAACTTCCGTTCCCTTGAAGGAAGGGGTTAACAGGTCAAACGCGTGCCCCGGAGAGGCAGTGGGTAGACCTCGAACTTCCGCTTTTTTTACAGGTTTCTCCCTGCATGTATGTCCCTAGCAGCTGCGCGTGGAAAAAGTAGGTGCAAGGCTTGCTTTTAACAAGGTGAGAGGTGAATTAAGTAAAATGTAATCATTTTTTCCACAGGTTTATCATTTTAAAATACTTTAACGAAAGGTAAGTTTATTTTTAGCCCCGTTAAAAACTTTAATTAATTTCTTCAAAAATGAAATTTTTTGTTTAAAATGGTTAAATTATGTAATTTATAGTTATTTTAATAAAGTGATGTTTTTTTTAATTTATTTGAAGTTTTACTTAGGTTTTAGTGCCGATCTCTATTCATAGATTTGACAGGTCTTCCTGGCAAATCGATGAATGGAGATTCCCTGCTCCGATTGGCTCCCCATGGCCCACGTGATCCCAGAAGACGATTCGAACTGGTTGCGCCCCTGGGATACGCAAGCACTGCACACGGGCAGCTGAAGGAGGTCCAGGATCGGAATCCCACGCGGGGCTGCAGCACAACGGCAGGCGCGCTATGTAAGTGCAGTTCGTGGGTTTGTGCCCGCGGGCAGCCTCCAACCCGAATTTCTGGGCCAATTGACTCGGTCTCAAGTGCGCTGCTTATCAAGAATAGCCACGCTTTTAACATGGTTTTACAATGGTTATGTCTAACTCAGTTAATCTTAAACAGTCGGTTCGTTGCTCTAGGGGTATGATTCTCGCTTAGGACTTTGTGGGTTAAATTTGCTACAGTTACCGGGTTCAAATTCTGGAATGAGCTCTCATTTTGCCCGCGACTTTTGAACTTGCATTTGAAATTCTTGTAAGGAAAGACTTACATCGATATCGCGCCTTTCACGACCCCAGGATGTCCCAAAGCGCTTTATAGACATTAAAGTACATTTGAAGTGTAGTCACTGTTGTAATGTGGGAAAAAATGTGGCTAAATAACCCAACATGAATCTCCACTCTTTGAGAAGCAGTTCGGTGCCAAAAATCAGGCGCCTCAAAAGCCTGGACTTTCTTTGAATGAGCTCTGCGAGCAATTGCACTCGATCTTGAAACAGCACCTGGGATTTCATCTCGCGGGAGCAGAGTGTGGTCGCTCTATAGCGCTCAGCATGTAGGTGACGAGGATGTGGTGGACGTGCCTCTTTATTAGTCTTTGAAATTTCACCAGGGCCAGAGAAAAGAAACGGTGAATCGAACTGTCCCTGTGAGCGATGGGTTGAAGGGAACGGCGCTCCATCACAGCTGGAAAAAATTCAGTAATAGTGTTCGCAGCATTAAATGACAGATTTATTACCTTGTGCGGTTTTGCCGAAGAATTGAAAGACTATACATTCCGAACTCGATATACAAGTTCATCAGACCTTACTCGGATTGTGATGTATCTGTTCCAAATATCACTTTTTTAACCTTTTTTTACACCATCTACGTGACAGTTTGCAGTTTCATATTATTACCTAATACAACTACCCAACTTGGTTCTAATGGAAGATCATTGACCTGAAAAGTTAACATCGCTTCTCTCTCCACATATGCTGCCTGAACTGTTGAGTGTTTCCAGCATTTTCTATTTTTATTCCCCAACCTGGTTACCAGAGTATCACTTCCCTTTACACCTAACTACAGTCCTTCCTCATATGTAGCCTTGTCCGACAAGCTCCTTTCGCACAACTTCACGATCTGCTTCAGACTTTAATTGGAACTGTGACTTTTTATCTTGGTAACAATAACAAATTGTAACATCGCAAACTGATATAGTTTATCACACCAACACAGCACCGCAAACTAATACAGAATCTGAATCTAATATAGTACCTAAAACTAACACAGCCCCTCACACTAATACAGCCCCTCACACTAATACAGCCCCTCAAACTAATACAACCCCTCACACCAATACAGCCCATCAAACGAATACAGCACCTCAAACTAATACAGCCCCTCAAACTAATACAGCCCCTCAAACTAATACAGCCCCTAACACCAATACAGCCCCTCAAACGAATACAGCCCCTCACACCAATACAGCCCATCAAACTAATACAGCACCTCAAACTAATACAGCCCCTCAAACTAATACAGCCTCTCAAATTAATATAGCCCCTCAAACTAATACAGTACCTCAAACTAATACAGCCCCTCAAACTAATACAGCACCTCAAACTAATACAGCCCCTCAAACTAATACAGCCCCTCAATCTGATACAGCACCTCAATCTGATACAGCCCCTCAAACTAATACAGCACCTCAGACTAATACAGCCTCTCAAATTAATACAGCCCCTCAAACTAATACAGCACCTCAAACTAATACAGCACCTCAGACTAATACAGCCCCTCAAACTAATACAGCACCTCAAACTAATACAGCCCCTCAAACTACTACCGCCCCTCAATCTAATACAGCACCTCAAACTAATACAGCCCCTCAAAATAATACAGCTCCTCAAACTAATACAACCCCTCAAACTAATACAGCACCTCAAACTAATACAGCCCCTCAAAATAATACAGCTCCTCAAACTAATACAACGCCTCAAACTAATACAGCCGCTTAAACTAATACAGCCCCTCAAAATGATATAGAATCTGAAACATGGTAAACGCTGAACCAGTTTCCCCTTAATTCTCAGGTTTATGAGTGAACCGAGCATCAAAAGCCTGAGAGAACCTTCTTACTGATTCTTTTGCTAATTAATTTAATATGTGTTATCTGCTGAGCAAAACTTCTGCCACTGCAATAGGCTTTCCTATTGACTTTATTTATACTCTTCATGAAGTTGAACACATCTGCACAATCTCTCTCCAACCTTCTCTTTTTCTCTACAACTCCACGTAACTGAAGTTTCGCATCCTTTCTGAAGCGTAGTACCCGAATTGGACACAATGCTCCAAAGGTGTAGCATAACGTCCTTGCTTTGGCTCTCAAGGGTCCCTTTTGCTTTCCGAACACAAGCCAAAATGCAGCGGCTGCTGGAAGTTTGAATTAAAAGAGAAATTACTGGAAGTACTCAGCCGATGTATTCTTTATTTTGTTCACAAAATGAATTCATTTGTAAAATATTTATTCAATTTTAATGGGGAAGGTTTTCAAAATGTTTTTTTCCGGTTTCGAAGCGTTAATTATATCGCGTGCTCGGCGAACGTGATAACGGAAACTCTGCGCGACGAACAAGGTAAGAACATCACAGACGAGAACCGCGGTCAAGAAATTCAGGTCCGCGATTAACTTTTGCATTAAAACAGTTCTAATTTAAGCAAACCCGGCTAGCTCAGTCGTAGAACTATAAGAGTGTCATGGGTTCAAGCCCCAGGTTGGGCGAGTATCTTTTTGGTAAACTTTTATGTTGCTTTCTCACACACTCTCTCTGGAGCTGGGGAAGAGCGAATACCCGAAGTGTTTGTTTCCGTGTGTGATTTAAAAGGATGATACCACAATGCCAGGGTATACCTTTCAGGAAAGGATGAACAGGCTGGGTCTCTTTTCGCTTGAAAAAAAGAAGGCTGAGGGGTGTCCTAATAGAGGGCTTTAACATTATGAAAGGTTTGATAGAGAATATAGAGAGAATGTTTCCATTGTGGGGAAGAGCTAAACTAGAGGCCATCAATATAAGATAGTCAGCAAGAAATCCAATAGGAAATTCAGAAGAAACTTCTTTACC
Source organism: Squalus acanthias (assembly GCA_030390025.1). Taxonomy (NCBI): domain Eukaryota; kingdom Metazoa; phylum Chordata; class Chondrichthyes; order Squaliformes; family Squalidae; genus Squalus; species Squalus acanthias. The sequence continues at coordinate 101,084 of JASTWF010000565.1, forward strand.
CAGAAGGTGGTGAAAATGTAGAACTCACTACCACAGGGAGTGGTTGAGGTTAATAGTATAGATGCATTTAAGGGGAGGTTTGATAAGCACATGAGGGAGAAGGGAACAGAGGGTTCTGCTGATAGAGTTAGATGAGGAAAGACGGGAGGAGGCTTGAGCCGAGCATAAACGCCGGCATGGACTGGTTGGACAGAATGGCCTGTTTCTGTGCCGTATATACTGTGTAAACGCGCTTATATCTGCTGCTGCTGTCCGAGGCATTGTGCCTGTGCCGGCTCTTTGAAAGAGCTATCTGCTCAGTCCCACTCCCCTCCGCAACATTATTGGAACAGGGGCTGGAGCCTCTGCAGTGTCGATGCACAGTGTGTGGGAATTGAGGGCGTTTCCCCGATCCAATGACACTGAGAGTTAAACTCGGCTTCTTACACAGTTTTGGAAAACAAAAACTATTTATGGACGGAATTGATTTCAAACGGAAATTTTTTAAGAGTTTATTCCGATCAAACGAGTCGTTTCTTTAGCCCAGTCGGGTTATACAATCTAATGACACCAGCTGTATAATCTGTAAACCATAGATAAAAATCCTACAGTGACACAGCACAGAGGGAGGCCATTCGGCCCATCGTGCGTGTGCCGGCTTTTTAAAGAGGGATCCAATTAGTTCCGCTCCCCTACTCTCTCCCCATAGCCCTGCACATTTTTCCCTCCCAATATTTTTATCCAATTCCCTTTTGAGAGTTACTACTGAATCCGCAGAATAACCTTAGATATGCGGTTCTCTATCCCCTCATCTAAGTCATTTATAAATATAGTGAAAAGCTGAGGCCCCAGTACGGATCCCAGGGGGACTCCACTAGTCACAGCAGTAACCCGCTGACTGAGGCTGCATTCGCCGATTTCCGCCGGCAGCGGCTGATTGGAGAGTGCGGGGCCGGAAAGTTGCTGCTTGTCCCGGCCTCACTCACTTTGGATGGGGAAGAGCGAATAATCGAGGGGTTTGTTTCCGATTCTGAAAGGCGGCTTAAATCTGCTGTTTGAACCGAGGCGGTGCTACATGATCCTTTAATAACCTCTCGCATATCAACTGAAAGCAGCCGGAATGTGTAGCTTGGAGAGGGCCTTTCTGCACCGTCAGGGCTGGTAACGGGAGCGAGTGAGAGACACGGTGGAGAGTTTGATTGCGTACAGAACTGTACTGAGCATTAGCAAATATATCAGGGCCGTGATTTACTGTACGTTGTTAATTTTAAGCCATTCCATTTTTCTAACATTTAATTGAAAAAGTTTTCAAGATGTTTCCACCCAGTTTCGAACAGGGGACGTGTCGCGTGTTACGTGAATTATTTAACCACCAGATGACGTAAACGCTGCTGTAGGAACTATGTTAGGAACATAACCAGAGCTGTAACCTGCACAGCTGGCTTATACATCAGGAGCTTATTTTATAAGAATACAATTGGCAGGATGTGACTAGATGTCTCCCCCTGGGATCTGTACTGGGGCCTCAGCTTTTCACTATATTTATAATTGACTTAGATGAAGAAATAGAGAACCATATAACCAACTTAAACCAAACTTTGGCGGGACAGATCGACCAAGTGTATGTGGGAGAACACTTGGGGATGAGTGATCATCGTATCACAAGATTTAGATTAGCAGTGGAGAGGAGCAAGAAACAATCTAGAGTGGCACTTCTAAACTGGAATAGGGCCAATTTCAATGGGATAGGAAAGTATCTAGCCAGAGTAAAATTGAACCAAATACTAAAAGGAAAAACTGTAATGGAACAATGGGAGATCATTAAGGCGGAGATGTTCCAAAGTACAGGCTAGGTACATTCCAACAAGGTGCAAGGGTAAGGGAACCAAAGGAAGGGATCCTTGGATGACAAGGGTGAAAGAGAAGATGATGAAACAAAAAAAGAGGTTGTATGATGAATGTCAGGTGAATTCTTCAAGGGAGAGCAGACCAAATACAATAAGTTGAGAGGGGGAGTGAAGATGAAATTAAGATTGGCAAAGAAAGATTATGAGTGTAGAATGGCGGTTAACATAAAAGGGAACTCAATAATCTTCTACTGGCATGTAAACAGTAAGCAGGTAGTAAGAGGCGGTTTGGGCCTATTAGGGAAAAATAAGTTGATATATACTTAGAGGCGCAGTGCAAGTCTAGAATACTCAATGAGTACTTTGTATCGGTGTTTACTAAGAAGGTGGATGTTGACAAAATATCAGTGGAAGTGGAAAATGTAGAAGCAATGGAAGGCGTGAAAATTGAGCGAAAGGATGTATTAGAAAGGCTGGGTATGCTTAGAGTGGATAAGTCGCCTGGTCCAGTTGGCTTGCATTCCAGGTTGCTAAGGGAATTGGGGTAGGAGATAGCGGAAGGGCTTGCCATAATTTTCCAAACTTCCCTAAATGCAGGTGAGGTGCCTGAGGATTGGAAAGTGCCAAATGTGACACCATTGTTCAAGAAAGTGTCTCAGGACAATCCAAATAACTACAGGCCAGTCAGTTTAACATAAGTGGAGGGTAAAGTTTTAGAAACAAAAATCAAAGAGAAACTAACGGCCACTTGGAGAGGTTTAAGCTAATTAAGGTGAGACAACACGGATTTTTAAAAGGCAGATCGTGTTTGACTAATCCAATTGAATTTTTTGATGAATTAACAGGGAGGATTGATGAAGGGAATGCAATGGATGTTGTCTACATGAATTTTCGGAAGGCTTTTGAAAAGTACCACAGAGAAGGCTAGTTAAAACATTTGAGTCTCAGGGAACAGGTGGGTCAGTGGCAGCTTGGATAGGAACTGGCTTAAGGACAGAAAATAGCGAGTTGTGGTAAATGGCTGTTTTTCAGAATGGAGTATGGTAGAGAGTGGTGTTCCCCAAAGGTCAGTGCTGGGGCCAGTGCTTTCTTTGTTATATATAAAAGATTTGGATATTGGAATATAAAGTAGAATTTCTAAATATGCCGGTAACACCAAAATTGGGAGGTGTGGGAAACAATGATGATGATACCAATCGACTGCAACAGGACATAGAAGGGCTTGCAGAATGGGCAGACAAATGGCAGATGGAATTTAATACAGAGAAGTGTGAGGTGATGTATTTTGTCAGAAGGAACAGGGAGAGGCAATATACAATTAATGCAACAGTTTTAAAGAGTGTGCAGGGACAGAGGGACCTGGGAGTTAATATGCATAGGTCCCTGAAGGTGGTAACACATATTGAGAGAGTAGTTAGCAAAGCATATGGGATCTTGGGCTTCATAAATAGAGTTATTGAGTCCAAAATCAGAGAAGTTATGCTGAAATTGTATAAAGCGCTGGTTAGGCCACAACTGGAGTATTGCGTCCAGTTCTGGTCACGACACTTTAGAAAGGATATGAAGGCCGTTGAGATGATGCAGTGCATATTTACCAGAATGGTTCCCGAGGATGTGGGATCTTAGCTCCAAGGACAGATTGGAGAATCTGGATTTGTTTTCATTAGAGCAAAGGAGGTTGAGGGGTGATTTGATGGAGGTGTGCAAGATTATGACGGGTTTGAATAGGCAAGACGGGGAAAGGCTGTTCCCACTAGTTGATGATACAGGGACTAGGGGACACAGATTTAAGGTTTTGGGCAAGAGATACAGGGGGGACGTGAGGAAAAACTTTTTTATGCAGCGAGTGGTGAGGCCCGGGAACTCGCTGCCGACGGAAGTGGTGGAAGTGGACTCACTCAATGTTTTCAAGGGGAGACTGGATAGGCACTTGAGGGAAATAAACTTGCAGGGCTACGGGGATAGAGCGGGGGAATGGGACTGACTGGATTGCTCTACAGAGAGCTGGCACGGATTCGATGGGCCGAAAGGCCTCCTTCTGAGACATTATAACTATATGACTCCAAGACTCTAAGTTATTCGCACAGGAAGTAGTGTCGATGGAAGCAGAACATTGCAAAGGGTCATTGAGGGGGCCACACTAGAGGCATCTGAATGAGAAGATTCGGGGGGTGGAAATTCAGGAGTTTATTTACTTTGAAAGGAATATTTCTGTCTTGTGCGATTTAGGTGAGATAAATGTGAGTGAAAGAAAGTTCTTGCAGAAAGAAGCAGTCAGCATTTCAAATTCTCCCTAAATAATTATTTCTGTGTTTTACACTCAGCAGCCAGTTCCGTAGTGTAGCGGTTATCACGTTTGCCTTGCACGCGAAGCGTACCTGGTTCGTGTCTGGGTGGGAGCATCATGTTAGAAAATAGTTTTTTTTCGAGAACGAAATGAAAGATCTCGCAATAACAACAGAAAACGCTGGAAAAACTCAGCAGACCAGGCAACATCCGTGGAGAGAGAAACAGAGTTAACGTTCTTGGTCTAAACCCTTCGTGGGAACTGAGAACAGAGCAGGAAATTAAACAGATAAAAATGCAAGGGGGAGGCTGGGGGGAGGAATAAAAGAACAAATGGGGTGGTCTATGGTAAGTAGAAACATTAAGAGATGCTCAAGGCAAGACGAGATGGTAATAGGACAGGTTAAGAAACAAAAGGTGAAGTGTGAAATACTGGCAGAATGAGAGACAGCTGCCGTAGGGGAAGAGAGAGAGAAAAAAAGGAAAAAGCTTATCTGTTTAATTTCCTGCTCTGTTCTCAGTTGCGACGAAGGGTTTCGAACTGAAACGTTAACTCTGTTTCTCTCTCCACGGATGCTGCCTGGCCTGCTGAGTTTTTCCAGCGTTTTCTGTTGTTTTTTTCGGATTTCCACCATCCGCCGTATTTTGCTATCGAAATATCTCGCATACTGGCCTTGGTTAATATCAGCGAGTCTAAGCCGCATTTGAGACGCGGAAACAACCCCATTAATAATTTTCTCTTCCCCAGACAGAGATACCAGGCGCCCGTGCCAAACTTTCCCATACACCGAGAACAGGCTCGGGAAAACCCCGGGGGAGATGACATCCCGGATCTCCTCAGGGCAGAGAACGTTAAGTGGAGATTTCATAAAGGTGTTCAAAATCAAGAATGGATTTGATAGAGTAAATAAGGAGAAACTGTTTCCAGGGGCTGAAGGGTCGGTAACTAGAGGATACAGACTGACAAAAGATAAAGAGTTGACATGAGGGCGATGGGTGAGGGGAATGAAGCAGCGATGTGTTATGATCTGCACTGCACTGCCTGAAAGGGTGATGGAAGCAGATTCATTAGTAGCTTTAAATTGGAATTGGTTAATTACTTGAAGCATAAAAAATTGCAGGGTTTTGAGGAAAGACAAGTGAATGAGACTAATTGGATAGCTCTGTCAAAGAGCCGGCACAGGCACAATGGGCCAAATGGCCTCTTTCTCTGCTGTTTCAATATTGTCAGCTGTGACTCTTTGGTAGCATTCTCGCCTCTGAGTCAGAAGGTTGTGGGAGCATGTCCATCTCCAAAGTCTTGAGCACAACAATCTAGGCTGACAATGTAGTGCAGTGCTGAGGGAGGCGCTGCACTGTCGGAGGTGCCGTGTTTCCGATGAGACATTAAACCGAGGCCCCGTCTACTCTCTCAGATGGACGTTAAAGATTCCATGGCGCTATTTCGAAGAAGAATAGGAGAGTTATCCCCTGTGTGCTGGCCAACATTTATCTATCAAATCAACGTCACTAAAACAGATTATCTGGTCATTACCACATTGTTGTTTGTGGGAGCTTGTAAAATGGCTGCCGCGTTTCCTACAGTACTATAGTGGCTGCACTCCAAAATTACTTCATTGTCTGTAAAGCTCTTTGAGACGCCCAGTGGTGGTGAAAGGCGCTATAGAAATGCTAGTTTTTCTTTTCTTCTGTTTCTGTAATTCTATGATCTCACAATTCCCTATTTCTGTCATCTTCAGCAGCGCTAAATTGCCTCATCAAAACTTATAGGCAGCAGGTGATGAAAGCGGACATGAGATGGTGACTGACAGGCGACTTCTGATGCTGTCTGACACCCGGTGGGAGTGGGCGGTGATTTTAAAGCCCGTTTATTACACCAATGTAGGATAAATAAAACGGTGTTTGCGGAAAGTTCTTATATACAATCAACTCGCCTTGGCGTTGTAGGCCTCGTGGCACAATGGTAGTGCTTCTAACTCCCCATCAGAAAGCTATATGTTCAAATCACGTCGGGGTCACAACTCTTCCAGATAATTCCAGAATTAATATTTTCTCTACTGTTTCACTATAACCAGATCCTTGCTCTAAAGTCTGCCTACATCATTGACTTTGGGGCGGTCAGTAAACGCGTTCGGCTGTTAACCGAAAGGTTGCTGGTTTGAGCCCACCCAGGGATGAATCGTTAAACTGTTTTTACCCCTGAGGATTCAGTCCCACACAAGTCCATGTTGTCAATGTGCGCCAGCAGTGCTGCTATCCAGTGAGATTGACAATCTGTGATTGACTGTGGAACATGGGGGCCATCCAAGTGGGGGGAGAAGGAAGGAATGTGGTAGTAGTAGGAGACAGTATAGTCAGGTGGATAGATACTGTTCTTTGCAGCAGCGAAAGAGAGTTCCGGAGGCTGTGTTGCCTGCCCGGTGCCAGGGTTAAGGATATCAACTCGTGGCTGGAGAAGAACTTGTGTGGCAGGGGGAGGATCCAGTTGTCGTGTTTCATGTAGGAACCAACGACATGGGTAGAAATACGAATGAGGTTCTGCTGAGAGACTTTGAGGAACTCGGGTCTAAATTAATAAGCAAAACTACAGGGTAATAATCTTTAGATTACTAACTGAGCCACACGCAAATTGTTATAGGGTCAAGCAGAACAGAGAGTTGAATGCGTGACTCAAATATTGATGTGGGACAAAGGGGTTTCAATTCATGGGGCACTGACGTCAGTACTGGGGAAAGAGGGAAATCATCCGTTGGGACGGGCTCCACTTAAACCGGGCTGGGAAAAGCGTCCTGGCGAATCGAATAACTGGGGCTGTAGATAGGGCTTTAAACTAAAAAAAAGTTGGGTAGGGGTCAGATGAGGGGAAATTTATAAATCTACAGCAGTATCGCGATTTGGGGAAAAATAAGCAGAGTGTGACAATAAGGCACAGAGAGTTTAATGGTAGCAGTGCAGCAGAGAACAAGGTCAAAGCAGGGAATAATGGTAAAATAATTACATTAAAGGCTCTTTATCTGAATGCAGGAAGCATTCGTAACAAGAGAGACGAACTAGTGGTCCAAATAGAGATAAATGGATTTGATCCAATAGCCATGACAGTGAAATGGTTGCAATGTGGTCAAGGTTGAGAAGTAAATGTTCCAGGGTACTTGACGTTTCGAAAAGATAGGCAGAATGGAAGAGGGCAGAGTAGCCCTTATAATAAAGGATGACATAAGGTCAGTAGAGAAAAAGGATCTCGGCTCGGAAGATCAGAAAGTAGAATCAGTATGGGTGGAGATAAGGAATAACAAGGGGTGGAACATACTGGTAGGAATAGTATATAGGCCCCCTAACAGGAGCTATATCGTTGGACAGAGTATTAATCAAGGAATAGTAGGAGCTTGCAACAAAGTTAATGCAATAATCTTGGGGGTCTTTAATCTTCATATAGACTGGACAAAACAAATTGGCAAAGTAGTCTGAAGGATGATTTCATGGAACGCATTCGGGACAGTTTCCAAGAACAGTATTTCATGGAACCAAGCAGGAAACAGGCTATTTTAGATCTTGTATTGTGCAATGAGACAGGGTTCATTAGCAATCTCATAGTAAATGTTCCTCTGGGGCAGAGTGGTCATAATATGATAGAATTTTACAGGAATTTTGAGAGTGATTTGCCTAAGTCCCAAACTAGAGTCTAAAACTTAAATAAATTAAATTACTTAGGTATGAGGGGCGTGTTGGCTAAGGTAGATTGGAAAAATATATTAAAAGGTATGGCGGTAGATAAATATTTCATAATTTTCAACAAAATAAATTCTATTGAGAAACAAAAAGTGCACTGGAAAAGTGATCCAACTAAAGAAGTTATGGATAGCATTAAATTGGAAGAAGCAGCTTATAATGTTGCAATGAAAAATAGTAGGCCTGAGGATTGGGAGAGTTTCAGAAACCAGCAAAGGTTGACCAAAAAATTGCTAAAAAGGGAAAAAATAGAATATGAGAGAAAACTAGCAAGAAATATAAAAGCAGATTGTAAGAGTTTCTACAAGTATGAAAAAGGAAAATGTGGTCCCTTAGACGCTGAGACAGGAGAAATTATTATGGGGAATAAAGAGTTAGCAGAAACGTTAAACAAATATTTTGTTTTGTCTTCACAGTAGAAGACACAAAAAGCATACAAAAAATGGGGGAGTGAAACAAGGGTCTAATGAGGATGAGAAACTTAATGGGGCAGAAATTCGGCCCTTCCCGGGTGAGTACGCGATGTGTACTCATCCGTAAGGCGTCCCGAAATGCCGGTTTCCTGCATACACTGCGCATGCGCGGGAAACCGGAACATCTGGTGGCCTGAAGGAAAGGTTTCGTCAGTGAATCGCGTGCACCGGAGATTCAGCGCGTACGCATTGAACTTCGCCAGTTTTAAGAATGCGTTTAGTGCGTGTAAGATCGCGGCAACTACACTTCTAAAAAGCTTGAGTAAACCATCTAGGAAAGCTGCGTAAGGAGCAGGAAGAAGAAATCTTTCAGCAGTGGGGCTACTAAAGTGACATTTTTTAAATCTGAAAGGCAGCAAACTTTATTTCATAAAGTCTGAGGTAAGTTTGCAATTGTAAAAAAAGAATTAAAACGGGTTTTGACCATTTGGAGTACTCTAGCAACTCTCGGTGTGTACAAGGCCTATTGAATTAGGTTTCTTTCTTAAATATGTAAATGACTGTTTAAAAATGAATTATTTACATTTCCAAAAGTTTAAAAAAAGAAAATGATCATCAATTATATTCCTTTAAGTAAGTATGTATGTATGTATGACTTTGTGAAAATGTTACAGTTTTGGAAAACTGTACATGTTCCCAATCCGATACCGCACGTTTCCCACCATAGCCCGACGTGATTTTCTAGCCACTCACTTTATTAAAATTACTTTAAGAACTTTTTCCATTTTTTCCTTACAACTACTTAATCTGTTTAAAGAGGAAGCCTGTGAGGGAGAAACATGCCCTTTGAGAATGCTGTCCTGGTCCTCTGTGCGATTTTGTATCAGAAAATTTTAGACGCCAGGCGACAAGACAGACGGAGGAACCAAAACCGTCTCCTCCTGAGAAGGAGAAACTACTACCCAGCCCAGAGAGTATACAGGGAGATTGAATGTCATGATACTCTGTGATGCGCATCTCAGGATCCTAAATGTGAATGCAAGTAACCGGGGAAGTAATCATGACTCCTTCGTCCTCCGTAACTCAAACTTATTTGGCGCCCTCAACGCATTGCCTCCAGGATCAGCATGGATATCAGGCGACAAGGGCTACCCGCTAAGACCATGGCTGATGACTCCCTACCGCAAGACCAATAATGAGGCTCAGGAGAGATACAAACTGGCACACGTGTCCACACGGCAAGTGGTGGAGAGGTCAATCGGAGTTCTGAAATCACGCTTCCGCTGCCTGGACAGGTCAGGGAGGACCTTGCAGTATTCTCCTCAGAAAGTGGAAAGGATTGTGGTGGCCTGTTGTGCTTTGCATAACTTTGCCCTGCGGGAAGGACTGACACTTAACGCTGCAGAGGAACTAATGCTGAAATGGAGGACGTGGACGATGCCAATGTGCCTGTGGGAAGGCCTGATGGGGACGAGCCAAGTGCTGCTGAAAGTAAGGCTGCTCGGGAGCAGCTGGTAGCCAACATCTTCACGAGGTAGTGTCGCCTTGTACCTCCCCCTCCCCCTCCCCCTCCCTGTCCCCCTCCCCCAGCAAGGCAAAGAAAGCAACAGACACAATTTAAAGTGAAACAGTGAACTTCTATTGCAGCATCAAATACTTTTGAGGTTCAGTTTTGATGTACATAGTTCATAACTTTTAAATGTTAACTAGCTATTTTCTACTTTTCAAACATTCGTAAACATAAATAGTTTAGCTTAAAATTTGTAAACAGTTTACAGTGACGTTTTTGGTTTCTTAGTGCAATAAAGACATTCAAGATGGAAACTAACTATTTTCTAAATTTAAAACAGTTGTAATGTTAATTTTTTTTGCAAATAAAAAAGTTGAATTTTTTCAAAGTGACTAGAGGCTGTACTTTTTAAATGATAAGGTTACATACACTTTCAGTCACAAATATATATTTCAATAAAAAAAGCAATGAAAATATTTAACATTTTAAAAAAACGAAAAATTAACAATTGAACGATTTACCCCCTCGCATCTGTGCCTGAGGGTCAATGGATGTGCATTGTGGTAAAGGTGACACCCTACCGTCTTCTGCGCTTTCCCGCTCCCCGTGACCGGAGCCCTGTGCTGCGAATTGAAAGGGCCCTGTGTGCCATCTCTTGCCCTTCAGCAGTTGCCTCCTGACAGGGTTGCTGCTGCTGCTGCTGCTGCACGGCAACGTTTGCTTGCATCACAACTGGTGTAGCAGCTGGCTCTTGGTCCCGCACTGTTTCTGTGCTGGGAGCCGGTTAGGGCGGTTCTGCGGGAGTCAAAGTAATAGTAGCAGAAAGTGGTTTAAGCATATCCAAGAGTCCAACGAGAGACTCATTTATTTGATTAAGCTCCATTCCCACATCTGGTTTGTGCAAGAGTCCAATGACAGACTCATTTATTTGATTAAGTGAAATGCCAATAGAATCCATTCCCTGCCTGATCGAGGCAAGAGAGTCAACTTTCTTCTCAGTAAGAGAACACATCGATTGCCTCAAACCTTCAAGATGCTGCATCTGACCTTGTTACTCATTCTGTTCTGTTGCATGGATATCTGCTTCTCCCACATGCACTGCAGTATCAAGCTGGTGTCTGTCTGTCACAGAGCCAGAGGGGCCAGGAGATGGAGAGGACCTCTCCAGCAACCCAGATTCCATACCCTCCTCTTCCACTACATCAACAAGTTGCTCCTGCTCCTCCACCACCAACACCTCACTCACTGCTCCCATTGCATCAGCAACCCCTTCACCAATGCCCTCTGCGGCTGCCGACTCAAAGCACAGCTCATCCCGTGTGTGAGAAGTCTGCTGTGCACCTGCGGAAAGGAAACAGTAAACATTTGCAAAGGTAAAGCATGATGTGCTACATCACAGAAGCTGATATTCAACACACATCTAACATTTTTAAACATATAGCTGGCCAGAGCAACTCACGGATATGTATACCAGTGTCGGTTCGTACACCTTCAAAGGGCCAGCCACTACTAAATCCAAACAGATGCTCGACCCTTTCCTCATGTTCGGATAAAGCCCTTAACGTGACAACACCACCGCCTGTCAGTGCACGTTCTCTGGTGTTGTGAGCAGTTTTACTCTAAAATGAAAACAGAAAATATGAAATGTCATGAAATGTCAGCTTTTTCTGCAGACTACACCCAAAGTGCATTGGGACTCAACTTTGCAGACAGTGGTTTTGTTTAACTCACTAAACAACTCAAAGCAGTGGAATCAAGATAAGAGCACAATGGATGACTCTGAGCTGGCCCCAATAGCCATAAAAAATTATTGGAAGCTCATGTGCCTGCAATGAAGTCACTTGAGTAAACAAACACCTACATATATATTTTAAAAACTAGTTCAGTTAAATTGAAAGACATTTTACAGTTGACTTTTGTAATAACTATACAAACCTTGACAGTTCACAATAAATCACTGAATTTCTTGCGGCATTGTTCCCCTGTCCGTGGAATGGTGGAGTTCGCGCTGACAGCCTGGGCAACCTCTTTCCAAGCTAACATCTGGCCTTTTCGCGGCGCCTTCGACTTCTCAGTTCCAATAAACGGCAGCCAGCTTCGCCTCAACCTCGTTGAGGAGTGTGCTGAAATCATCGTCACTGATTTTGTGAGTTATTTTGATAATGTGAATTGTGCTCATTCCAGCCATTTCACTTTGCTGATTAAATAAAATAAAATGAATGAAAAAAATGCTTGCAGGGCTTTTAAAACTATTTAAATTACTTCAAATCTCTTCAAAACTGTTTAAAATTCTTCCAATTCATGTAAAAGTCTTTAAAAGTTTGTAAAAGTTAGCAAAACATGCATTTAACTACAAAGAGAAAACTTACTGTTGATAGCAATGTACTGCAGATGCTGGAAATCCTTTGTTTCTATTTCCAAAGCTTGCCATTTCGTTAAAAAAATTGGGGGCGTGGCCTATGCAAATGCGACTTCGGAGGGCGTGTCTTCACTGCCCTCCGCTCGGGCGGCTCCGCGCACGCTGCGCTCCAGGGCGGTGTGACGTCAGACGCTGCCCGGGAGTGCTCTTCAAAAAATCAGAAGTTCCTGTGGGGGCAAAGCAGACGGCAGACGTGGTAGGTGATATCGCGCGCGATCCTTACCCCTGCGGCAAGACGGAGAGGCGAATTTCTGGGCCAATGTAATTAATATAAAGAGATAAAAAGTACTAGAGAAACTTATGGGACTGAAAACCGATAAATCCCCTGGACCTGACGGCCTACATCCTAGGGTTCTAAAAGAAGTGGCTGCAGAGATAGTGGATGCATTTGTTGTGGTCTTCCAAAAATCCCTAGATTCTGAAACAGTCCCAGCGAATTGGAAGGTCGCAACTGGATGGAACACCTCTATTCAAGAAAGGAGGGAGAGAAAACACAGGGAAGTACAGGCCAGTTAGCCTGACATCAGTCATCGCGAAAATGCTGGAATCCATTTTTCAGGAAGTGGTATCAAGTCATTTAGAAAATCAAAACATGATTAGGCAAAGTCAGCATGGTTTTATGAAAGGGAAATCGTGTATTACAAATTTATTTGCAGCCACACAGAAAATGAGTTCTCAGGTGACTGATGAGCCCAGTGCGGGACCTACAATCTCTGTCACAGGTGGGGCAGACGTTGTTTGAAGGGGCGGGTGGGTGGGGTGCTTGGGTTGACGTGCGCTCCTTCCGCCGTTTGCGCTTCACTTTCGCTTGCTCCCGGCGAAGAGACTCGAGATGTTCGGTGCTTTCCCGGATGCTTCTCCTCGACTTTGTGCAGTCTTGGGCCAGGGATCCCCATGTGTCGGTGGGGATATTGCACTTTTTCAAGGAGGCGTTAAAGCGTTTCCTCAGCCCACCAATGCTCTCTTGACGGGTCGGAGGTCCGAGCACTGCGCTTGTTTTGGGAGTCTCGTATCGGGCATGAGGATATTGTGGCCCGTCCATCGGAGCTGATCGAGCGTGGTCAAAGCTTCGATGCTGGGAATGTTGGCCTGAGCGAGAACACTGACGTTGGGGCGCCTATCCTAGAAACATAGAAACATAGAAGATAGGAGCAGGAGTAGGACATTCGGCCCGTCGAGCCTGCTCCACCATTCAATGCGACCATGGCTGTATATTCAAATTCAGTACCCTGTCCCTGCTTTCTTCCCGTATCCCTTGATCACCTTAGCCTTAAGAAATATATCTAACTCCTTCTTGAATATATTTAATGAATTGGACTCAACTGTCTTCTGTGGTAGAGAATTCCACAGGTTCACCACTCTCTGGATGAAGAAATTCCTCCTCATCTCAGTCCTAAATGGCTAACCCCTTATCCTTAGACTGTGACCCTTGGATCTGGACTCCCCCACCATCGGGAACATCCTTCCTGCATCTAGTCTGTCTAGTCCTGTTAGAATTTTATAAGTTTCAATGAGATCCCCTCTCATTCTTCTAAACTCTAACGAATACAAGCCCAATCGACCCAATCTCTCTTTAATCGTCATTCCTGCGATCCCAGGTATCAGTCTGGTGAATCAACGCTGAACTCTCTCCATGGCAAGAACATCCTTCCTCAGATAAGGCGACCAAAACTGCACACAATTCTCAAAGTGTGCTCTTACCAAGGCCCTGTAAAACTGCAGCAAGACATCCTTGTTCCTGTACTCGAATCCTTTCGCTATGAAGGTCAACATATCATTTGCCTTCTTAACCGCCTGCTGCAACTGCATGCTTACCTTCAGCGACTGGTGCACAAGGACACCCATATCTCGTTGCACTTACCCTTTTCCCACTCTATTGCCGTTAAGATAATAATCTGCCTTCCTGTTTTTGCCACCAAAGTGGATAACCTCGCATTTATCCTCATTATACTGCATCTGCCATGCATCTGCCCTATCACCCAACCTGTCCAAATCATCCTGGAGTATATCTGCATCATTCTCACAGCACACACGCGCACCCAGCTTTGTGTCGTCTGCAAACTTCGAGATATTACATCTAGTTCCCTCGTCTATATTATTAATATATAGCGTGAATAACTCGGGTCCTAACACTGATCCCTGCGGTACCCCACTAGTCAATGCCACTCGGAAATAGACCCCTTTATTCCAACTCTTTTCTTCCGGTCTGCCAACCAGTTTTCTATCCAAGACAGTACCTTACCGCCAATCCCGTGAGCTTTAACTTTGCACGCTATCTCTTATGCGGGACCTTATCGAAAGCCTTCTGAAAGTCCAAATACACTACATCCACTGGTTCTCCCTTATCTATTCTGCCAGTTACATCCTCAAAAAATTCCAGTAGATTAGTCAAGCTTGATTTTGTAAATGCATTTTGACTTTGTGCGATCCTGTCACTGTTTTCCAAGTGCTCTGCTATTACATCTTTTATAATGGACTCTAGCATTTTCCCCACTGCCGATGTCAGGCTTACAGGTCTATAATTCCCCATTTTCTCTCTACCACCATTTTTAAATAGTGGGATTACTTTAGCTACCCTCCAATCCATGGGAACTGTTCCAGAGTCTATAGAATTTTGAAAGATGACCAGCAATGCATCTAATATTTCTAGGGCCACTTCCTTAAGTACCCTAAGACGTAGATTATCAGGCACTGGGGATTTATCGGTCTTCAATCCGGTCAATTTCCCTAACACCATTACCCTTCAAATACTGATTTAACTCAGTTCCTCCCTCTCATTAGACCCTATGTTCCCCGACATCTCTGGGAGTTATTTGTGTCCTCATTTGTGAAGACAGAACCAAAGTATGTAATTAATTGTTTCACCCATTTCTTTGTTCCCCATTATAAATTCCCCTGATTCTGACTGCAAGGGACGTACGCTTGACTTCACCATTTTTTTCTCTACAGATATGTATAAACGCTTTTATAATCAGTTTTTATGTTCCCTGAAGCTTCCTGTCATACTCTATTTCCCCCCTCTTAATTAAGCCCTTTGTCGTCCTTTGCTGAATCCTAAACTGTTCCCAATGCTCAGGTTTGTTGCTTTTTCTGGCCTATTTATATGTCCTCTCTCTGGATCTAATGGTATCCCTAATTTCCCTTGTTAGCCACGGTTGAGTCACCTTTTTTGTTTTATTTTTATGCCAAACAGGAATGAACAAATTCTGTAGTTCATCCATGCAATCTTTAAATGATTGCCATTGCCTATCCACCGTCAACCATTTAAGTAACTTTCCCTAAACCATCCTAGCTAACTCGCGCCTCATACCATCGTAGTTGTTTCCTTTATTTAAATTCAGGACCCTAGTCTCTGAGTCAACTGCTTCACTCTTCATCTTAAACAAGAATTCTATCATATGATGATCGCACCTCCCCAAGTGGCCTCGCACAACAAGATTGCTAATTAATCCTTTCTCATTACATAATACCCAGTAAGAGATGGCCTATTCTCTAGTTGGTTCCTCGACATATTGGTCCAGGAAACCATCCCGTATACACTCGTAGAATTCCTCCTCCACAGTATGTTTACTAATTTGGTTAGCCCAATCTATATGTAGATTAAAGTCACCCATGAAAACTGCTGTGCCCTTATTGCACGCGGCTCTAATTACCCGTTTAATGCCATCCCCAAACTCAGCTTTACTGTTTGGGTGTCTGTATACAACTCCCACAAACGTTTTCTGCCCCTTGGTATTTCTCAGCTCTACTTATACAGATTCCACAGCATCAAAGCTAATATCCTTCCTTACTATTGTGTTAATCTCCTCTTTAACCAGCAATGCTACCACACCTCCTTTTCCTTTTTGCCTGCCCTTCCTGAATATTGAATAAGCCTGGATGTTGAATTCCCAGCCTAGGTCACCCTGGAGCCATTTCTCCGTAATCCCAATTATATCATATCCATTTGCGCAGCTAATTCATCCACCTTATTACGAATGCTCCTCGCATTAAGACACAAAGCTTTCAGGCTTATTTTTTTAACACTCTTAGATCATTTAGAATTATTGTTTAAAGTGGCCATGTTCGATTTGCACCCTTTGTTCTCTGCCTTCCACTTTTGCTTTTCTCCTTCCTGTCTTGTGTTTCTATCCTTGCTTCACTTTCCTCTGTCTCCCTGCAGAGTTCCCAAACCCCTGCCATTTTAGTTTAAACACTCCACAACAGCACTAGCAAACACTGCCCCCAGGACATCGGTCCCGGTCCTGCCCAATGCCAAACCGTCCAGTTTCTTCTAGTCCCAGCTCCCCCGGAACCGGTTCCAATGTCCCAGGAATTTGAATCCCTCCCCCTGCACTATTCTTCTAGCCACGTAGTCACCTGAAATAACCTTCTATTTCTACTGTGACCCGTACGTGGCACTGGTCGCAATCCTGAGATTACTACCTTTGAGGTCCTATTTTTAAATTTACCTCCTAACTACCTATTTTCAGCTTTTACGACCTCATCCCGTTTTTTACCTATATCGTTGGTACCTATATGCACCACGACAACTGGCTGTTCACCCTCCCCCTCCAGAATGCCGTGCAGCCGCTCCGAGACTTCCTTGACCCTTGCACCAGAGAGGCAACATACCATCAGGGAGTCTCTTTTGCGGCCACAGAAACGCCTATCTATTCCCCTTAAAATATGATCCCCTATCACTATAGCTCTCCGTCTCTTTTTCCTCCCCTCCTGTGCAGCAGAACCACCCTGCCAATGGATTTGCAGAATCGTGCGGAGGCAGCATTGGTGGTGCCTCTCCAGTGCTTTTAGGTGCCTGCTGTACATGGTCCATGTCTCTGAAGCATACAGGAGGGCGGGTATCACTACTGCTCTGTAGACCATGAGCTTGGTGCTGTGTTTGATGTTGTGGTCTTCAAACACTCTCTTCCTCAGGAGACCGGATCCTGCACTGGCACACTGAGGGCAATGTTGGATTTCGTCTTCGACGTCTGCCCTTGTTCACAGTAGGCTCCAAAGGTATGGAAAGTGGTCCACGTTGTCCAAAACCTCGTCATGGAATTTTATAATCGGGGGGCGGTACTGTGTGGTGGGGGCAGGTTGGTGTAGGACCTTTGTCTTATGGATGTTTAAAGTAAGGCCCATGCTCTAGTAAGCTTCAGTGAAGGTGTTGACGATGGTTTGGAGTTCGACCTCAGAGTGTCCGCACACGCATGCATCTTCTGCATACTGTAATTCGATGACAGAGGATGGGACCACCTAGTATCTGGACTGCAGGCGACGGAGGTTGAACAGTTTCCTGCTTGTTCTGTAGATTAGCTGCACTCCAGCGGGGTGCTTACTGAGGGTGCGAATGAGCATTGCAGCAAGTAAGATCGAGAAGAGCGTTGGTGCGATGGCACAGCCTCGCTTGACCCAGGTCCGTACGTGAATTGGGTCTGTGGTGTATCCGTTGGTCAGGATCACGGCTTGCATGTCGTCGTGAAGCAGGCGGAGGATGGTGACAAACTTCTGATGGCAGCCGAATTTGAGGAGGACACTCCACAATCCCTCAAGGTTGACAGTGTCAAAGGCCGTTGTGAGCTCAAACAATGCCCTGTACAGCGGTTGGTGCTGTTCCGCGCATTTCTCTTGTATTTGGCGCGCGGTGAAGATCATGTCAATTGAGCCCCTTATTGGCGGAATCCGCATTGCGACTCTGGGAGGAGCTCTTCAGCCACTGGGAGAAGGCAATTGAGGAGAATTCTTGCGAAGACTTTCCCTGTGGCAGAAATTAGGGAGACTCCTCTGTAATGACCTTAATCGGACTTGTCACCTTTCTTGAAGATGGTCACAATTACGGCGTCGCTGAGATCCCCTGGCATGCTTAGCTCATTCGAAATAAGAGAAATGAGTTCATTTATTCGCGCCAATACTGCTTCTCCGCCATGCTTTAGTCTCTCGGCAGGGATCCCATCAGCTCCTGAGGCCTTTTTGTTCTTCAGTTGTCAGATGGCCTTTTCAACCTCATGCCGGGTTGGGGTTGTGCTGAAATGGTGGCGGGTAGTATGCTGCGGGAAGGAGTTGAGGACAGTTGCGTCGATGATAAGCCTCGGTTAAGGAAATCTTCGAAGTGCTCCTTTCAGCGGGCACTGACTGCCTCTCAGTCCTTGATGAGTACCTCTCCATTCTTGGCCCGCAGTGGGATAGGACCTTGGGTGCTTTGGCCATAGGTGGTCTTGACTGCGCTAAAGAATCCATGCACGTCGTGGTTGTCGGATAGCTGCTGGATCTCCTGCGCTTTCTCCACCCACCATCTATTATTTAGGTCGTGAGTTTTTTGTTGGACCTCAGCCTTCAGGCGTCTGTAGAGCTGCTTTCTTGCTCTCGAGTTCTGCTGCTGTTTCCAGATCAGGGATGCCTTGCGCTTGCAACTAATTAGTGCCTGGAATTCCTGATCGTTCTCGTCGATCCAGACTTGGTGTTTCCTGGTCGAGTGACGGAGCGTCTCTTCACAGGTGCTGATTATGGTGGCTTTGAGTGCAGACCAGGCGCTGTGGACTCTCTGAGTCTCTGAATCACTGGGAGTCGTCAGGCTTCATGTGAGGCTGAGGCTGAATAGGGCTTTCTTAGCGGGGTCTTTGTGTGCTTCAGTATTGATTTTCCTGCGGCATTGCTTTTGTTGCTGCGCTGTTTTGGGGCTACGTTGAGGGAGATGACAGAGCGGATTAAGCGGTAGTCTGTCCAGCAGTCGTCAGCTCCTGTCATGGCGCGGGTGATGCGGACGTCCTTGCGGTCCCTCGCTCGGACGATGACGTAGTCCAGCAGATGCCAGTGCTTGGAGCGAGGGTGTTGCCATGAAGCCTTGTACTTGTCTCTCTGACGGAACAAGATGTTGGTTCTGACAAGGCCATGTTCCAAACATTTCGTCAGGAGGAGGGTACCGTTGGAGTTGGCTTCCCCTACCATCTCTCTGCCGATCACACCTCCACAGAGGTATGTGTCCTTTCCAACTCTGTTGTTAAAGTCGCCAAGGCGGATCAGCTTGTCGCCCGTTGGGACTCGGGACAGCGATTGTTCGAGGCTGGAGTAGCATTCCTCTTTGCTCTCGTCTGTGGCTTCCAGTGTTGGGGCGTACGCACTGATGACCGTAGCTCACTGGTTCTGGGCTAGGTTGAGCCGTAGTGTCATGAGGCGTTCGTTTATTCCACAAGGGGAGTCTCTGATACGTCCAACTAGTTCATTTTTTATGGCAAAGCCTACCCCATGGAGGCGGCGTTCATCTTCAGGTTTGCCTTTCCAGGAGAAGGTGTAACCACCGCCTTGCTCTTTGAGCTGGCCTTCCCCTGCCCGCCGGGTCCCGCTTAGGGCGGCGATGTCAATGTCAAAACGTCTGAGCTCCCGGGCAACAATAGCAGTATGGCGTTCCGGTCCATCGTTGCTGTGCTTGTCCATGAGGGTCCTGATGTTCCAGATCCCGAATTTCATTTTAAAGGGTGCAAGATGCCTGTGTGTGAATTATTTTAACGTGGAGTGGCCGTTGCACACCAGCTGCCACACGGATTGACAGACCAAAGTCTTGGTCCAATGCCAAGGGCATCCAGACGATTGGAGACCAGGCTGTGCTACATCGGCCTAGCACACACACACACACAAACACACACACAGACATACTCCTACTGTCCTCCTCTCTCCTTCCCGCAGGTCATTTCTGCCTTGGTTTCATAGGCTGCAGTATGGACCTCCCGACCCAGCTGCTGGTCCACGTTGCACCACTCCTGGGCCTCGAATTCGCTGCAGGGCTCGTCCTCGCTCCTGGGCTTCGTCCTCGCCCCAGGGCCTCGTCCTCGCTCCTGGGTTACGAAATCGCTGCTCCTCCCATCCATGCTCCTGGGCCTCGACCTCGGTCCTGTGTCCCCTTCTCGCCCTTGGGCCGCGTTCTCGCTCACGGGTCCCGTCCTCACTCCTGGGCCTCGTCCTCGCTCCTGGGTCCCATCCTGGCTCCTGGGCCTCGTCATGCTCCTTGGTCCTGTCATCACTCCTGGGCCTCGCCCTCGCTCCTGGGTCTCGTCCTCGCTCCTGGGTTCTGTCATCGCTCCTGGGCCTCGTCCTCGCGCCTGGGCCTCATCCTCGCTATTCGGTCCCGTGCTCGCTCCTGATCCCGTGCTCGCTCCTTGGTCTCGTCCTCGCTCCTAGGTCCCGTGCTCGCTCCTGGATCCAGTGCTCGCTCCATGGTCTCGTCCTCCCTCCTGGGTCCCGTGCTCGCTCCTGGGCCTCGTCCTCGCTCCTGGATCCCGTCCTCACTTATGGGCCACGTCCTCGCTCCTGGCCTCGTCCTCGCTCCTGGGTTCCGTCATCGCTCCTGTGCCTCGTCCTCGCTCCTGGTTCCTGTCATCGCTCCTGGGCCGCGTCCGCTCTCCTGGGTCCTGTCCTCTCTCCTGGGTCTCGTCCTCACTCCTGGGCCTCGGCCTCGCTCCTGGGTCCAGAGATAGAGAGATGGCGACCAACAAGGTGACAAAGAGAGTGACATACGGCGGCAGAAAGAGGGATTGAAAGATAAAGAAAGACAATGGGGGAAGCAGACCGAAGGGGAGGGAGACCGATGGGGACAGCCTGTGGGGTGACACAGAGAGAGACAGATAGGTGAGACAGAGAGGGGGGGGGGGGGGCAGACGGGAAGTCAGAGAAATCAGACAGATTTGAGACAGAGAGACATAAATAGATAGGGGGAGACAGACGGGGGGAGACAGGCGGGAGGTGGGGAGGCAGACGTGGGAGAAAGTCAGGAGAGACAGATGGTGTGGGCCAAAAGGAGAGACAGGCCAGCGTAGGAGGCAGATGGGGTGAGACAAAGAGAGTCAGACGGTGGGATGACGACGAGGAAGACAGGGACGGGAGATAGTGTAAGAGAGACGTACGGGGGAGTAGGAGCGGGAGACAGGCCGGGGGTTGAACGACAGGGAGTGAGAGACTGATGCAAACAGACGCGAGGAGGACAGAGAGAGACATATGGTGGAGATAGAGAGAGAACGACAGAGCCAGCGGAGGAATAGACCGATGTGGAGAGAGTTCGATGGCGACAGACTGGGGCAAGACATATGAAGTGTGACACAGTGAGAGGCAAAAGGAGAGAGATTTTCATATTTCCTATTGCACCCACGATGACAGTCACATTCTATTTTAATATTTATGCGCCCAGAAATTCGGCGCTTGTCAGGTGAGTACGTGCTGTGTACTCACCCGTAAGGCCACTTGAAGTGCCGGTTTCCTGCATGCACTGCGAATGCGCGGGAAAACGGAACTTCCGGTCTCGTGAAGGGAGTGTTTCAGAGGTGTACCGCGTGCGAGGGTGAGGCTGCGCACACGCAGCGAACTTCAGTTTTTTTCAGGTTTCTCCCGGTAGGTAAGTATGGAAGAAGCTGCACTTTTAAAAAGAAGGCGCAAGACCCGTTTTTAACAAGGTAAGTGGTTAATGAATTACAATTTAAAACTTATTTCAACAGGTTTATCTTTTTTAGATACTTTAAAGAAAGGTAAGTTTATTTTTACCACCGTTAAGAAGTATAATTAGTTTTATCAAAAAATAAAATTTTTGTTTAAAGTAGTTAATTTATTTAACTTATAATTATTTTTAAAATGTGATGTTTCTTTTATTTATTTGAATTTTAAGGGTGGTTTGGGGGCCGATTTCAATTCATAGATTAGACAGGCGTTCCTGTCAAATCTATGAATGAAAATGCCCTGCTAGGATTGGCACTCCATGGCCCACGTTATTCCAGGGGACGCTTCAAACTAACTGTGCCCCTGGGACACGCAAGCACTGTGCGCCAGCAGCTGGAGGAGGCCCAGGACCCGAAGTTGTCGTGGGCACAAAACACAACGGCAGGCGCGGTAGGTAAGTACGCGCGCGATGCTTGCGCCCGCAGGAAGCCGGAAAACATAATTTCTGGCCCATGATGTTATTGTCGACAGCAAATCCCACAGCTGGAATCTGAACATCATCCACAGGATTGTAAACTGATGCGAAATAGTCATTTAACAGCTCTACCATAGCCTGGGAATCTGTTTCACTCTGTCCTGAACTGTCTTTCAGTGGCCCAAAACCCTCCTCAACAGTCTTCTGACTCCTGACGTAGCTGGGAAAACCTTTTCTATTATTACCACAATTGTTCAGCATCTTCTTTGGCAAATATCTCATGACTTCTTAAATGGCTGCTTGTGGCTCCTTTCCTTGTGGGTGATATTTGTCCCTATGTTCCTGTAGACTGAATCCATCTTGATCAGAACTGTTTTCAAAGTAAGACAGTTCGGGGAGTCAGGAATAATTCACCACTAGACTTATGCTGGCAGGTAACACCGCAGAAGGCTCCTTAGTAAGGATTCCTCTGCTACCTCACCATATATTTGTCAGGATACCGAACCCCAGCTTTCTTACAGTCCACTCCTGGAGGCCCCACACCCTGAGCCTGCAACATTCAGCAGGGACAATGGTGGAGTTCTGCAGCGGGAGTGATCCCAAAGTAACTGCCGGATCGCACTCCCGTGGATGTTCCGGGTCGTGTATATTTATTTAGCCTGATGTCTAACACGCAGACATCAATAACACAGGGAATCCCTTGGAACACGCTGCAGGACCTTCTTTATCTGGAGATCACATGTCTGTTGTATAATTGTACCAGCAGTTAAGAGGCTCCTGTGAACTCCTCCGTCTGCCATTTTAATGCAGACTTTAACCAATTTATTTTAAACGGGTTTATTTTAAATGAGTTAACACCTGCCTTAAAATGGTAGACCCAGGATTGTCACACAAATACATTAAATCTTCATGGAATAATTACCAGTCATTGTTAGACTGGAAACTGAAACCTTCCTTTTCCCTTTCAGTCGCAGAAGAACATAAGAACATAAGAAATAGGAGCAGGAGTAGGTCATTTGACCCCTCGAGCCCTTGACCTCATTCAATAAGATCAAGGCTGATCTTCTACCTCTGCTCCACTTGACTGCACTATCCCCATATCCCTTGATTCCCTTAATATACAGAAATCTATCGACCACTGTCTTGCTTATACTGAGCATCCACAGCCCTCTGGGGTAGAGAATTACAAAGATTCACCACCCTCTGAGTGAAGAAATTTCTCCTCATCTCAGTCCTGAATGGCCGACCCCTTATTCTGAGACAGTGATGCCTGCTTCTAGACTCCCCAACCAGGGGAAACATCGTACCTGCATCATCCTGACCTGACAGGCCCTGTAAGAAGTTCACATGTTTCAATGAGATCACCTCTCATTCTTCTAAATTCTACACAATATAGGCCTAGTCTGCTAAATCTCTCCAAATAGGACAATCCCCCCATCACAGGAATCAGTCTGGTGAACCTTCGATGCACTCCCTCTATGGCAAGTATATCCTTCCTTGGTAAGGAGACCAGAACTGTACACAATACTCCAAGTGTGGTCTCACCAGGGCCCTATATAATTGCATTAAGACGACTTTACTCTTATTTTCAAATCCTCTTGTAACAAAGGCCAACATACCATTTGCTTTCGTAATTGCTTGCTGTACCTGCATGCTAACTTTCAGTGATTCTTGTACAAGGACAGCCAGGTCCCTCTGAACACCAACATTTCCCAAACTCTCACCATTCACTGCTTTTCTACTTTTCCTAACAAAGTGGATAACATCACATTGCTACACATTATATTCCATTTGCCATGTTATTTCAGACCCACTTAGCCTGTCTTTATCATAGAATAGAATCATATAAAGTTACAGCACGGTAGGAGGACATTTCGGCCCATCGGGGCCGCGCCAGCCGACAAAGAGCTATCCAGCTTAATCCCACTTCCCAGTTCTTGGTCCATAGCCCTGCATTTTAGAGCATCCCACACGCACATCCAAGTACTTTTTAGATGTGGTTAGGCTTCCTTCATCTATCACGCTTTTAGGTAGTGAGTTCCAGAGCCCCACAACCTTCTGGGTGAAGAAATTTCCCCTCGAATCCTCTCTAAACCTTCCACCACTTTAAATCTGTGCCCCCTGGTATTTGACCCCTCTGCTAAGGGAAATAGGTCCTTTCTATCCACTTTATCCAGGCCCCTCATAATTTTACACACCTCAACAAGGTTTCCACTCAGACTCCTCTGTTCCAAGGAAAACAGAGCCAGCCTATCCAGTCTTTCCTAACAGCTAAGATTCTCTACTCCCGGCAACATTCTTGTATATCTCCTCTGTACAGTGCAATCACATCTTTCCTGTAATGTGGTGACCAGAACTGCACGCAATATTCTAGCTGAGGCCTAACTAGTGTATAATACAGTTTAAGCTTAGCCTCCCTGCTCTTGTATTCTATGCGACGGCTAACAAAGGCAAGCATTCCGCATGCCTTCCTAGCCACCTTACCTACGTGGCATGCTACTTCCAGGGATCTGTGGATATGTACTCCAAGGTCCTTTTGTTCCTCTACACTACTCAGTGGCCTACCAGTTAATGTGTATTCCCTTTCCTTGTTAGCCCTCCCCAAATGCATTATCTCAAACTTCTCCGGATTGAATTCCATTTGCCACTGTTTTCCCCACCTGACCAAGTTATTGATATCTTCCTGCAGCCTACAGCTACCTTCTTCAGTATCAACCACACAGCCGATTTTGGTATGATCTTCAAACTTCATAATCATACCCCCTACATACAAGTCTAGATCATTGATGTATACCACAAAAAGCAAGGGACCTAGCACTGAGCCCTGTGGAACCCCACTGGAAACAGCCTTCCAGTCACAAAAACACACATCAACCATTACTCTCTGCTTCCTGTCTCCGAGCCAGTTTTGAATCCAACTTGACACTTTTCCCTGGATCTCATGGGCTTTTAACTTCGTGACCAGTCTGCCATGTGGAACCTTATCAAAAGACTTGCTGAAGTCCATATACACTGCATCAAACGCACTACCCTCATCTACCATCCATGTTTCATACCGGCCTTTAATGACTCGGTCTATACTTTTCTCCCTTTTAAAACACGGGTACCACATTAGCAGTTCTCCAGTCCTCCGGCACAACACCTGAAGCCAGAGAGGATTGAAAAATGAAGGTCATGGACTCTACTACTTCCTCTTTTGCTTCGCTTAACAGCCTGGGGTACATTTCATCCGGGCCTAGGCATTTATCCACTTTTAAAGCTGCTAAATCCCTTAATACTTCCTCTCTCACTATGTTTATTTCATCAAATATTTCACACTCCTCCTCCCTGATAGCAGTGTCTGCTTCGCCCCACTCCTTTGTGAAAACAGGCGCAAGGTTTTCATTAAGAACTCTACCGACGTTTCCCGCCTCCACACATAGATGGTCCTCATGATCTCCAATAGGCCCTACCCTTTCTTGAGTTATCCTCTTACTCTTAATATATTTATAAAACATCTTTGGGTTTTCCTTGATTTAATTTCCAAGAATGTTTCATTCTCTCTCTTGGCTTTGCTAATATCCTTTTACTGGCACACCTGCACTTCCTGTACTTCTCTAAAGATTCTGGAGTATTTAGCTCTCGGTATCTGTCATACGCCGCCCTTTTTTTCTTTATCATACCCTGCATGTCTCTAGAAATCCATGGGGCTCTAGATTTGTTAGTCCCACCTTTATCTTCTCGAAGCTTCCTTGCTTCCACCTCTCAACTTACATCCCCACCTAGCTTTGTATCTTTAGCAAACTAGGATATATTACATCTGAACCGTTCATCCAAATCATTGACAAAGATAGTGAATAGCTGAGACCCAACACTGATCCTGCGTTACCCCACTAGTTACAGACTGCCATCCCGAAAATAACATGTTTATTCCTACTTATTTTTTCTGTCCGTTAACCAATCCTCAACCAATGCTAATATATTGCCATCAAAGTTTTACACCAATCATTGCTTTGACAGCACGTTTCCAGCATTCACCGTTGTCCTTCCTGACTCTTAACACAGCTATAAAGGAGCCTTCTGTGCCGTGCCTGGGAGCTCTGAACCATGGAAGAGAGCGGCTGGGACACATTCCTTACAGGCCTCAAGATTAACCCACACGGCAACTTTACTGTCAGTGAAGAGAGATGAGAAAGACCAAAGTGCGGTTTGCCCCTCTCAGTGCGGCCCTGAAGGATTGGGTCCAGGCTGAAGTTCTGTTCCCGCTTACGATCCTCCCCCCAGATTGTCCTTTCTGAGCTCCAGCCAGGTGATGCTAAACACTCAGGTGGGAACAGCAAAAATCCACAACAATGTGTTTAAAGCAAAGCTGATTTATTTGAAATTTATCCAGAATATTAAACTCCAGCCCAGTTACAGGAGTTATTGACATCAGCAGAAACAAACCCCCACTTTCAGAGTTAACATGGTTCAGTCCTGGATCTGATTTACAGCAGCAATAACAGCAGAATCAAACCCTACAGTCAATTGAAAACTCGCTGGTGTGTCACCGGAGTGAATTAATAAATGAGACGGTGAACTGCCTCTCCCCAGTGTGAACTCGCTGGTTTGTCGGCAGGGTGGATGGCCGAGTGAATCCCTTCCCACACACGGAGCAGGTGAACGGCCCATCCCCAGTGTGAGCTCCCTGGTGTGTCAGCAGGGTGGATGGCCGAGTGAATCCCTTCCCACACACGGAGCAGGTGAATGGCCTCTCCATAACCTGAACTCGCTGGTGTACACTGAGGTTGGATGTCTGCCTGAACCCAGTCCGCAGTGAGAACTCCTGAACGGTCTCTCATGCGTGTGAACACGTTGCTGGAACTTTTATAGCACTTCCCGCAATGCAGGCATTTAAAGGCTTTACAGAGTATTAGAAGGGGAGGATTTGCACACGGCAAGCTCAAACTAAAAATCACATGTTCCAAAATAGCTATTAGACAATGTGGAAAATAATGAGTCGGACATTTAGGACTGAGATGAGGAGAAATGTCCTCACTCAAAGGGTTGTTTTGAATCATTCGAATTCTCGACCTCAGAGGGTAGTAGATGCTCAGTCGTTGAATATATTCAAGACGAAGCTCGATAAATGTTTTGGAACTTTTGGAATGAAAGGGTTGGAGTTGAGGTGGAAGATCAGCCATGTTCTTGTTGAAAGGCGGGGCAGGGTCGAAGGGCCAAATGACCGAATCCAGCTCCTATTTCTTATGTTCTTATGTTCTAATCTCCCCTGGAAACCACAGTCCCACAATGGAAATTGTTGTACCCTACTGGGCTCAAAAGTACTCGGCGGTAAACCCACCAGCGGCTCCCCCATCTCCACTCTAGCCCAATCTTCACAGGAGGCCAGGGACCGACTTCTGCAACCAACGCGCACCCTGATGCAAACCGGCTCTTAATTGGTCCGTCTACGATTCCAAATTCGCTGTGTAACCGGGCGCAAACACCCCAGCACAGCCCAGACATCACTTGCTTCCCAATTGCCAAAAAAAGGCATATATTAATTGCAACAATTCATTAAAATTGAAACGAAATAGTTTAGTTTATAAGGATGTTTTGCAACCCATCGCGGTGCTTAAGTCGGCCAGTCAGGTGAGTCAGTGTGAACCCCTGTTAAACGTTTTATCTTTTAAAAGTTAAATCGAGATTTATTTTGTCAAGGAAACAGTTTAACATTTGTCAGTATTTTGTTTTCCTGGAGTTCCGATTATGACTTTCAGACACTTCAGTGCCAAGTGGACCATAGAATCATAGAATGGTTGCAGCACAGAAGGAGGCCATTCGGCCTGTCGAGCCCGTGCCGGCTCTCTGCAAGAGCACATTAGCTAGACCCACTCACCCGCCCTTTCCCTTTATTTATTTTTTCCAAGTTTTGTGTCATCCGCAAATTTTGAAATTATACCCTGTACTCCCAAGTCCAAGTCATCAATATATTCTAGAAAAGCACTTGGTCCTCGTACCAATCCCTGGTGAACTCCACTATATACCTTTCACCAGTCCGGAAAACAACCGTTCACCGCTACTCAATGTTTCCTGTTACTTAGCCAATATCGTATGCATGCTGCCACTGTCCCTTTTATTGCATCGGCTTCAACTTTGCTGGCAAGCCTATTACGTGGCAAATTATCAAAAGCCTTTTGGAAATCCAGATACACCACATCAACGGAATTGCCCTCATCAAAACTCTCTGTTACCTCATCAAAGAACTCAATCAAGTTATTTAAACACGATTTGCCTTTGACAAATCCGTGCTAGCTTTCCTTATTTAATCCACACTTGTCCATGTGACTGTTTATTTTGTCCCGAATTATCGACCAGGTGTTTAAAGTTCATTCATTTCCATCTTTCCATGTCGCTGTAAGTAAAATGCACAGAGATTGATTTCCCCTCATTATGCATCTGTTTGTGATATTTGAGGGACAATGTCTTACCTTTCTGCACCTTTAGGAGTTAAAATTACGTCCTTCCTGTTAGTAGTGAGTCACATTCTGCACTGTGAGAGACGGCTGGTGGCTTCAGCCTTTAAAATTCACATCCTCTTGTTCAAATCCCTCCATGGCCTCGTCTCGCCCTATCTCTGTAAACTCCTCCAGCCCGACAACTCTCTTAATAAGGAGAAACTGATTCCAGTGGCAGAAGGGTTGGTTACCAGAGCACACAGATTGAAGGTAATTACTGAAAGAACTAGAGGTGACAGGAGGGGAACATTATTACCCGTCGTGCTGTTATGTCCTTGAATGCACTTCCTGAAAGGCTGTGCTGTTCTCCATTGTCGAAATGCTGGCAGCTCACTGTATGGGCTCACAGCTCAGAATTAGCACTTGGCAAGGCACTGGAGGGCAAACGGTGACTGGGGCCGAACCCCATCATCACATAACATCGTCAGTATATGCTCACAGCTCAGAATTATCACTTGGCAAGGTACTTGAGGGCTAACAGTGACTGGGGCCGAACCCCACCATCTCGGAGCACATTCAGTATAGGCTGGTACAATTACAAAACATATATTTCCTTTCCAGATAAGAAGAAAGAAGAACGTAAGAAATAGGAGCAGGAGTCGGCCATTCGGACCCTCGAGCCTGCTCCACCATTCAATGAGATCATGGCTGATCTTCTGCCTCAAGTCCACTTTCCTGCACTATTCTCACATCTCTTGATTCCATTAATATCCAAAAATCTATCGATCGCTGTCTTAAATATGCTCAACGACTGAACCTTCACAGCCCTCTGGGATAGAGAATTCCAAAGATTCACCACCATCTGAGTGAAGAAATGTCTCCTCATCTCAGTCCTAAATGGCCGACCCCCTATTCTGAGACTGTGACCCCTGGTTCCAGATTTCCCAGCCAGAGGAAACATCCTCGCTGCATCTACCCTGTCAGATAAAGAAGCACCTGCAGCATGATTCCAGGAACACCCTGTTTTATTGAAGTGTGTGTGTTAGACATCAGGATTACTAAAAAAATACACGACCCGGAACATCCACGGGAGTGCGATCACGGCAGTAACTCTGGGATCACTCCCGCTGCGGAAATCCACCACTTACCCTGCTGAAGGTTGTAGGATCAGGGAGTGGGTCCTCCAGGAGTGAACTGTAAGAAAGCAGCTGTTCGGTATCCTGACAAATATATGGCGAGAAACCAGTGCAATCCTTACTAAGGAGCCATCTGGCATTTTACCTGCCAGCGGGTGATGAATTATTCCTGCCTCCCCGAACTATCTTACATTGAACCCAGTTGAGATCAAGATGGATTCAGTCAACAGGAGAATTGAGACAAATATCAGCCACAATTGAGGGTCATAGGTCCACAGAGTCTTAGAGTCAAAACCGCATAGAATGAGGCTATTCGGCCCATCTAGCCCGTGCCGGCTCTCTGTAGAGCAATCCAGCCAGGCCCATTCTCCCGCTCTATCCCGGTAGCCCTGCAAGTTTATTTCCCTCAAGTGCCTATCCAGTCTCCCCTTGAAAACATTGAGTGTCTCCGCTTCCACCACTTCCGTCGGCAGCAAGTTCCAGGTCCTCAAAACTCGCAGCCTAACAAAGATTTTCGCACGTCCCCCCCCCCTCCCGCCCCGTATCTCATCGCCACTCGCTGTGTAAAAAATATTTTCCTCACATCCCCCCTGTATTTCTTGCCCAAAACCTTAAATCTATGTCCCCTAAACCTTGAACCATCAACTAGTGGGAACAGCTTTTTTCCCATCTAGCCTATCCAAACACATCATAATCTTGTACACCTCTATCAAATCACCCCTCAACCTCCTTTGCTCAAATGAAAACAAATCCAGCTTCTCCAACCTGTCCCTGTAACTAAGATCCCCCATGCCCTGAAACATTCTGCTAAATCTCCTCTGCACCCTTTCAAGTGCCTTCACATCCTTCCTAAATTGTGGTTACAAGAACTCCAGACAGAGAAGGCATCAAGGGGTATGGGGAGAGATTGGGAATATGGATTGAGAGAGAGAATCAGCCATGATCATATTGAATGGTGGAGCAATTTCTAAGGGACGAATGGCATTTCCTGCTCCTATTTTTCTATGTTTCTGTTTCTATGGTCCAATACTCCAGTTGTGGCCTAACCAGCGCTTTATAAAGGTTCAGCATAACTTCTCTACTTTTGTACTCAATACCTCTATTTATGAAGCCCAAGATCCCATACGCTTTGCTAACCACACTTTCAATATATCTTGCCACCTTCAGGGACCACATTAACTCCCAGTTCCCTCTCTCGCTGCACACTATTTAAAACTGTGCCATTAAGTGCACATTGCCTCTCCCTGTCCCTTCTGCCAAAATGCATTACCTCACACTTCTCTGTATTCAATTCCATCTGCCACTTGTCTGCCCATTCTGCAAGCCCTTCTATGTCCTGTTGCAGTCGATTGGTATCATCCTCACTCTTTGCTACACCCACACCCCAATTTTCGTGTTATTGGCAAATTTAGAAATTCTACTCTGTATTCCAATATCTAGATCATTTACATATATCAAAAAAGCAGTGGACACAGCACTGACCCTTGGGGAACACCACTGTCTACCAACCTCCAGTCCTGAAAAACTCGCTGTTTTCTGTCCTTAAGCCAATTCCTTATCCAAGCTGCCACTGCCCCACCTATTCCATGAGCCTCAATTTTGTTAACCATTCTTCTATGTGGTACTCTGTCAAACGCCTTCCTAAAATCCATGTACATAATATCCATTGCATTCCCTTCATCAATCCTCCCTGTTACTTCATCAAAAAATTCAATTAGATGAGTCAAACACGATCTGCCTTTTACAAATCTGTGTTGGCTCTCCTTAATTAGCTTAAACCTCTCCAAGTGCCCGTTAATTTTGAACTCGATTATTGTTTCTAAAACTTTACCCACCACTGACAGGTCTGCAGTTACAAGTATTGTCCTTACACCCTTTCTTGAACAATGGTGTCACATTTGTCACTTGCCAAACCTCAGGCTCCTCCCCCGCATCTAGTGAAGATTCGAAAATTATGGCAAGCCTTCCGCTATCTCCTCCCGCAATTCCCTTAGCAACCTGGGAGGCAAATCAACTGGAGGAGGCGACTTGTCCAGTCTAAGCATACGCAGCCTTTCTAGTACATCCTGTCTATATATTTTCATCCCTTCCATCGCTTCTACCTTTTCCAATTCTACCGATATTTTGTCAGTATCCACCTCTTTAGTAAACACCGTTACAAAGTACTCGTTGAATAGTCTATCCTTGCCCTGCGCCTCTAAGCTTATATCAACTTATTTCTCCCCAATAGGCCCCACCCCACCTCTTACTACCCACTTACATTTTACATGCCGGTAGAAGATTCCTGGGTTCCCTTTTATGTTAACCGCGATTGTGCTCTTGTCCTCTCTTTGCCAATCGTATTTTCATCTTCACTTCCGCTCTCAACTTATTGTATTTGGTCTGGTTCTCCCTTGAAAAATTCACCTGACATGCATCATACACACATTTTTTTTGTTTCATCATCTTCTCTACCCCCCTCGTCGTCCAATGATTCATTTGTTTGGTTCCCTTACCCTTCCCTCTTGTTGGAATGTACCTCGGCTGTACTTGGAACATCTCCTCCTTAAAGCTCACCCATTGTTCCGTTACAGTTTTTCATGTCAGTCTTTGTTTCCATTTTACCCTGGCTAGATCCTTTTTGGATCCCATTGAAGTTAGCCCTATTCCAGTTTAGAAGTTCCACTCCAAATTGTTCCTTGCTCCTCTCCATTGCTAATCTAAATCTTATGATACGATGATCACTCTTACCCAAGTGTTCTCCCAAAGACAGTTGAGGGAGAAAAAAGAGCAATTGGAGAAGCTAAGAGATCTTTGGCAAAGAAGATGCTGAACAATTGTTGTATTAATAGCAAAAGCTTTTCCAGCGACGTCAGGAGTCAGAAGACCGTTAATGATGGTTTTGGGCCAGTGAAGGACAGTTCAGGACAGATTGAAACAGATTCCCAGGCTATGGCAGACCTGTTAAATGACTATTTCACGTCAGTTTACACTCCTGTGGATGATGCACAGATTCCAGCTGTGGGATGTGCTGTCGACAATAACATCATAAATATTAAAATAGAATGTTATTGGCATCGTGGGTAAAATAGGAAATCTCAAAATGTCTCTGCATCTGCCTCTCTCTTTGTAACGCATCATATGTCTCGCCCTGTCTGACCCCATCCATCTCTCTCCCCATCGGTCTGTCTCCCGCTGGTTCTATCGTTCTATCTCTATCTCCATCCTTATGACTCTCTCTGTCCTCCCCCCGTCTGTTTCCATCAGTCTCTCACCCGCTGCCATTCTTCCTCCGGTCTGTCTCCTGCTCCTACTCTCACGCATGTCTCTCTTACACTGTCTCCCGTGCCTGACTTCCACGTCTGTCTCCCATCGTCTGACTCTCTTTCTCTCGCCCCATCTGTCTCCTCCGCTGGTCTGCCTCTCCTTCTGGCCCTCACCGTCTGTCCCCCGTAACTTTCTCCCCATCTGTCTCCCCGTGTATGTCTATCTCTCTCTGTCTGAAAACCGTCTGATATTTTCTGCCTCCCCGAATGCCTCCACGGTCTGTCGCCCACATCTGCCTCCCTCCTCGTCGGGCTGACTCTCCCCCATTGTCTGTCGCTCTCTTTCTGTATGTCTCTCTCTCTGTCCCCCTGTTGGTCTCTCTCTCTCTGTCCCCCTGTTGGTCTCTCTCTCTCTCCCCCTGTTGGTCTCTCTCTCTCTGTCCCCCTGTTGGTCTCTCTGTCTGTCCCCCTGTTGGTCTCTCTCTCTGTCCCCCTGTTGGTCTCTCTCTCTGTCCCCCTGTTGGTCTCTCTCTGTCCCCCTGTTGGTCTCTCTCTCTGTCCCCCTGTTGGTCTCTCTCTCTCTCTCCCCCTGTTGGTCTCTCTCTCTCTGTCCCCCTGTTGGTCTCTCTCTCTGTCCCCCTGTTGGTCTCTCTCTCTGTCCCCCTGTTGGTCTCTCTCTCTGTCCCCCTGTTGGTCTCTCTCTGTCCCCCTGTTGGTCTCTCTCTCTGTCCCCCTGTTGGTCTCTCTCTGTCCCCCTGTTGGTCTCTCTCTCTCTCTCCCCCTGTTGGTCTCTCTCTCTCTGTCCCCCTGTTGGTCTCTCTCTCTGTCCCCCTGTTGGTCTCTCTCTGTCCCCTGTTGGTCTCTCTCTGTCCCCCTGTTGGTCTCTCTCTCTCTCTCCCCCTGTTGGTCTCTCTCTCTCTGTCCCCCTGTTGGTCTCTCTCTCTCTCCCCCTGTTGGTCTCTCTCTCTGTCCCCCTGTTGGTCTCTCTCTCTCTGTCCCCCTGTTGGTCTCTCTCTCTGTCCCCCTGTTGGTCTCTCTCTCTGTCCCCCTGTTGGTCTCTCTCTCTCTCTCCCCCTGTTGGTCTCTCTCTCTCTGTCCCCCTGTTGGTCTCTCTCTCTGTCCCCCTGTTGGGCTCTCTCTCTCTGTCCCCTGTTGGTCTCTCTCTCTGTCCCCCTGTTGGTCTCTCTCTCTCTCTGTCCCCTGTTGGTCTCTCTCTCTGTCCCCCTGTTGGTCTCTCTGTCTGTCCCCCTGTTGGTCTCTCTCTCTGTCCCCTGTTGGTCTCTCTCTCTCTCTCCCTGTTGGTCTCTCTCTCTGTCCCCCTGTTGGTCTCTCTCTCTCTGTCCCCCTGTTGGTCTCTCTCTCTGTCCCCCTGTTGGTCTCTCTCTCTCTGTCCCCCTGTTGGTCTCTCTCTCTGTCCCCCTGTTGGTCTCTCTCTCTGTCCCCCTGTTGGTCTCTCTCTCTGTCCCCCTGTTGGTCTCTCTCTCTCTCCCCCTGTTGGTCTCTCTCTCTCTCCCCCTGTTGGTCTCTACCTCTGTCCCCCTGTTGGTCTCTCTCTCTCCCCCTGTTGGTCTCTCTCTGTCCCCCTGTTGGTCTCTCTCTCAGTCCCCCTGTTGGTCTCTCTCTCTCCCCCTGTTGGTCTCTCTCTCTCCCCCTGTTGGTCTCTCTCTCTCTCCCCCTGTTGGTCTCTCTCTCAGTCCCCCTGTTGGTCTCTCTCTCTCCCCCTGTTGGTCTCTCTCTCTGTCCCCCTGTTGGTCTCTCTCTCTGTCCCCCTGTTGGTCTCTCTCTCTCTGTCCCCCTGTTGGTCTCTCTCTCTCAGTCCCCCTGTTGGTCTCTCTCTCTCTCCCCCTGTTGGTCTCTCTCTCTGTCCCCCTGTTGGTCTCTCTCTCTGTCCCCCTGTTGGTCTCTCTCTCTCTCTCCCCCTGTTGGTCTCTCTCTCTGTCCCCCTGTTGGTCTCTCTCTCTGTCCCCCTGTTGGTCTCTCTCTCTCTGTCCCCCTGTTGGTCTCTCTCTCTCTGTCCCCCTGTTGGTCTCTCTCTCTCAGTCCCCCTGTTGGTCTCTCTCTCTGTCCCCTGTTGGTCTCTCTCTCTGTCCCCCTGTTGGTCTCTCTCTCTGTCCCCCTGTTGGTCTCTCTCTCTGTCTCCCTGTTGGTCTCTCTCAGTCCCCCTGTTGGTCTCTCTCTCTGTCCCCTGTTGGTCTCTCTCTCTGTCCCCCTGTTGGTCTCTCTCTCTGTCCCCCTGTTGGTCTCTCTCTCTGTCCCCCTGTTGGTCTCTCTCTCTCCCCCTGTTGGTCTCTCTCTCTGTCCCCTGTTGGTCTCTCTCTCTGTCCCCCTGTTGGTCTCTCTCTCTGTCCCCCTGTTGGTCTCTCTCTCTCCCCCTGTTGGTCTCTCTCTCTGTCCCCCTGTTGGTCTCTCTCTCTGTCCCCCTGTTGGTCTCTCTCTCTCTGTCCCCCTGTTGGTCTCTCTCTCTGTCCCCCTGTTGGTCTCTCACTCTGTCCCCCTGTTGGTCTCTCTCTCTGTCCCCCTGTTGGTCTCTCTCTCTGTCCCCCTGTTGGTCTCTCACTCTGTCCCCCTGTTGGTCTCTCTCTCAGTCCCCCTGTTGGTCTCTCTCTCTCTGTCCCCCTGTTGGTCTCTCTCTCTGTCCCCCTGTTGGTCTCTCTCTCTGTCCCCCTGTTGGTCTCTCTCTCTGTCCCCCTGTTGGTCTCTCTCTCTCTGTCCCCCTGTTGGTCTCTCTCTCTGTCCCCCTGTTGGTCTCTCTCTCTGTCCCCCTGTTGGTCTCTCTCTCTGTCCCCCTGTTGGTCTCTCTCTCTGTCCCCCTGTTGGTCTCTCTCTCTGTCCCCCTGTTGGTCTCTCTCTCTCTGTCCCCCTGTTGGTCTCTCTCTCTGTCCCTCTGTTGGTCTCTCTCTCTGTCCCCCTGTTGGTCTCTCTCTCTGTCCCCCTGTTGGTCTCTCTCTCTGTCCCCCTGTTGGTCTCTCTCTCTCTGTCCCCCTGTTGGTCTCTCTCTCTCTCCCCCTGTTGGTCTCTCTCTCTCTGTCTCCCTGTTGGTCTCTCTCTCTGTCCCCCTGTTGGTCTCTCTCTCTCTCCCCCTGTTGGTCTCTCTCTCTCTGTCTCCCTGTTGGTCTCTCTCTCTGTCCCCCTGTTGGTCTCTCTCTCTGTCCCCCTGTTGGTCTCTCTCTGTCTGTCCCCTGTTGGTCTCTCTCTCTGTCCCCCTGTTGGTCTCTCTCTCTCTGTCCCCCTGTTGGTCTCTCTCTCTCTGTCCCCCTGTTGGTCTCTCTGTCTGTCCCCTGTTGGTCTCTCTCTCTCTCTCCCCCTGTTGGTCTCTCTCTCTCTGTCCCCCTGTTGGTCTCTCTGTCTGTCCCCTGTTGGTCTCTCTCTCTGTCCCCCTGTTGGTCTCTCTCTCTCTCCCCCTGTTGGTCTCTCTCTCTCTGTCCCCTGTTGGTCTCTCTCTCTGTCCCCCTGTTGGTCTCTCTCTCTCTGTCCCCCTGTTGGTCTCTCTCTCTCTCCCCCTGTTGGTCTCTCTCTCTATCCCCCTGTTGGTCTCTCTCTCTGTCCCCCTGTTGGTCTCTCTCTCTCTGTCCCCCTGTTGGTCTCTCTCTCTGTCCCCCTGTTGGTCTCTCTCTCTCTCCCCCTGTTGGTCTCTCTCTCTGTCCCCCTGTTGGTCTCTCTCTCTGTCCCCCTGTTGGTCTCTCTCTCTGTCCCCCTGTTGGTCTCTCTCTCTCTCCCCCTGTTGGTCTCTCTCTCTGTCCCCCTGTTGGTCTCTCTCTCTGTCCCCCTGTTGGTCTCTCTCTCTGTCCCCCTGTTGGTCTCTCTCTCTGTCCCCCTGTTGGTCTCTCTCTCTGTCTCCCTGTTGGTCTCTCTCTCTGTCTCCCTGTTGGTCTCTCTCTCTCTCCCCCTGTTGGTCTCTCTCTCTCTCCCCCTGTTGGTCTCTCTCTCTGTCCCCCTGTTGGTCTCTCTCTCTCTCCCCCTGTTGGTCTCTCTCTCTGTCCCCCTGTTGGTCTCTCTCTCTCTCCCCCTGTTGGTCTCTCTCTCTGTCCCCCTGTTGGTCTCTCTCTCTCTCCCCCTGTTGGTCTCTCTCTCTGTCCCCCTGTTGGTCTCTCTCTCTGTCCCCCTGTTGGTCTCTCTCTCTGTCCCCCTGTTGGTCTCTCTCTCTGTCCCCCTGTTGGTCTCTCTCTCTGTCTCCCTGTTGGTCTCTCTCTCTGTCTCCCTGTTGGTCTCTCTCTCTCTCCCCCTGTTGGTCTCTCTCTCTCTCCCCCTGTTGGTCTCTCTCTCTGTCCCCCTGTTGGTCTCTCTCTCTCTCCCCCTGTTGGTCTCTCTCTCTGTCCCCCTGTTGGTCTCTCTCTCTCTCCCCCTGTTGGTCTCTCTCTCTGTCCCCCTGTTGGTCTCTCTCTCTGTCCCCCTGTTGGTCTCTCTCTCTGTCCCCCTGTTGGTCTCTCTCTGTCCCCCTGTTGGTCTCTCTCTCTGTCCCCCTGTTGGTCTCTCTCTCTGTCCCCCTGTTGGTCTCTCTCTCTGTCCCCCTGTTGGTCTCTCTCTCTGTCCCCCTGTTGGTCTCTCTCTCTGTCCCCCTGTTGGTCTCTCTCTCTGTCCCCCTGTTGGTCTCTCTCTCTGTCCCCTGTTGGTCTCTCTCTCTCTCTCCCCCTGTTGGTCTCTCTCTCTCTGTCCCCCTGTTGGTCTCTCTCTCTGTCCCCCTGTTGGTCTCTCTCTCTCTCCCCCTGTTGGTCTCTCTCTCTCTGTCCCCCTGTTGGTCTCTCTCTCTGTCTCCCTGTTGGTCTCTCTCTCTGTCCCCCTGTTGGTCTCTCTCTCTGTCCCCCTGTTGGTCTCTCTCGCTGTCTCCCTGTTGGTCTCTCTCTCTGTCCCCCTGTTGGTCTCTCTCTCTGTCCCCCTGTTGGTCTCTCCCTCTCTCTCTCTCTCCCTCTGTCTACCACCTCATATGTCTCTCTCTTTTCCCCTTTCGGTCTCTCTCTCTCTATCTCCCACCGTATGTCTCTCTCTCTGTCCCCCTGTTGGTCTCTCTCTCTCTATTCCTCACCGTATGTCTCTCGCTCTCTGTCCCCATGGGGTTCTCTCTATCTCTATCTCCCACCGTATGTCTCTGTTTCTCTGTCCCCCTGCTGGTCTCTTTCTCTCTGTCTCCCACCACACGTCTCTCTCTCTCTCCGTCCCCTTCAGTCTCTCTCTCTCTCTCTCCGTCCCCTTCAGTCTCTCTCTCTCTCTCTCCGTCCCCTTCAGTCTCTCCCACTGTATGGCTCTCTCTCTCTGTCACCCTCAACGTAACAATCTAATATACCCAACAGCCCACACTGTAACCCACTGATATACTCAACACCCTTCACTGTAGCACTATGATAAACCTCACACCAATCATTGTATCATTCAGATATACTCCACACCCCTCACTGAAACACTCTGATAAAACCCACATCCGTCACTATAACAATCTTATATACCCTACACCCCTTACTAAACACTCTGATATCAACCACACATCTCACTGTAATACTCTGAAATACCAAACACCCCTGAATGTAACACTGAAATACGCCACACCCCTCACTGTAGCACTCTCTGATAATCTCCATACCCCTCGCTGTAACACTCTGATATATCGACACCTCTCAATGTATCAGTCTGATATACACCACAACCCAAAGTGTAACACTCTCTTATAAACCAAACCCTGACTGTAACATTCTGATATAACCAACACCCCTCAATGTAACACTCTGAGATAACCCACACCCCTCAATGTAACACTCTGATATAACCCACACCCCTAGCTTTAACACTGTGATATACCACACACCACTCACTGTAAGACACTGATATACTCGACACCTCTCACTGTAACTCTCTGATATACCCCACACCCTTCACCCTAACAGTCTGATATACCCCACATCCTTCACTGTAACTCTCTGATATACCCCACACCCCGCACTGTAAGACTCCGATATACCCCAACCCCCTCACTGCAACACTCTGACATACCCCACACCCCTCAGTGTCACACTCTGACATACCCCACACCCCTCACTGTAACCCTCTAATATACCCCACACCCCTCGCTGTCACACTCAGATATAGCCCACATCTCTCACTGGAACAAGCTAATATATACCACACCCTTCACTGTCACACTCTGATATAGCCCACACCTCTCACTGGAACAAGCTAATATATACCACACCCTTCACTGTCACACTCTGATGTAGCCCACACCTCTCACTGGAACAAGCTAATATATACCACACCCCTCACTGTCACACTCTGATACATGCCACGCTCTGGACTGTTACTACCCACAACAATCACTGTAATAATGATATACCCCACACCACTCATTGTTGTCACTGCCACTTTATCCCATGGGCTTCAATTTTGGTAATATGTGATACTTTATCAAGCACCTTTTGTAAGGATAGGGAAATTAGGACAGTGTGAGTAGTATCAATCATAAAACCATAGCATTGGTGATCCAAGTTGTGTTGACAAATTGTTTAGCGTACTTGACGCCCCGCTCTGATCTCAGGCCTCGCCTGGTTTTAATCCATGAATTATATAATTATTGATTTTAATCCTATTTTATTATTTCTATCTATTTGTTCTCAGGATGTGGGTGACGCTGTCAAGGCTGGTATTACTTGCCCATCCCGAGTTACCCATGAAAAAATGGTGGGCCTTCATCTTGAGCCGCGACTGTCCTTGTGCTGAAGGTGATCCCACAATACTGTTACTGAAAGAATTTCAGGCTTTTGACCCAGTGATGATGATGAAAAGCGATATATTTGAAGGGTACGGTAGCATAGTGGTTATGTTGCTGGTTTAGTAAACCAGATATCTTGACGAATGATCCACTAGTTCAAAGCGCACCAGCTGGGGAATTTAAATTCAATTAATTAAACAAATCTGGAATAAAAAGCTTGTGTTAGTAATCTTGATCATGAAAGTACCGGATTGTCGTAAAAACCCATCTGGTTCGCTAATGGCCTTTAGGGTAGTAAATCTACCGTCCTTACCTGGTCTGGCTGAAAGGTGACTCCAGAACCAGAACAATGTGGTTGACTTTGAACTGCCCCCTGAAATCGCTCATCAAGGCACTCGCTTGACTCAGCGCCTCACCACCACCTTCTCAAGGGCAATTAGTGATGGGCAATAAATGCTGGCCGTGTTAGCGACGCCGACATCCCAAGAATGAATCATAAAAATAGGAGCAGGAGTAGGTCATTCGGTCCCTCGAGTCTGTGCCGCCATATAATGATATCATGGCTGACCATCCAAATTCAGTCCCCTGTCCCTGCTTTCTCCCCATATCCCTTGATCCCTTTAGCCTTAAGAAATATATCTAACTCATTCTTGAATATATTTAATGAATTGGCCTCAACTGCCTTGTGTGGTAGAGAATTCCACAGGTTCACCACTCTCTGGGTGAAGAAATTCCTCCTCATCTCAGTCCTAAATGGCTTACCCCTTATCCTTAGACTGTGACTCCTGGTTCTGGACTCCCCCGCCATCGGGAACATCCTCCCTGCATCTAGTCTGTCTAGTCCTGTTAGAATTTTATAACTTTCAATGAGATCCCCTCTCAATCTTCCAAACTGTAGCGAATATAAGCCTAATCGACCCAATCTCTCTTCATACGTCATTCCTGCCATCCCATATATCAGTCTGGTGAATCTTCGCTTCACTCCCTCCATGGCAATGATTTATAAAGCGTGATAATATTTTATTATTGGCCATAATGATTTATAAAGGGGTATAAAGATCAGTAAATTGTTATAATGATTTTAAAGTATTATAAAGGGTTATAATGATTTATAAAGTACTGGTGCCGGGCCTCCTCCTCCCTGGGCTGGGCTTCTCGAGCTCCCGTGGGCCGGGCTGCTCTGCCTCGCCGCCCGCTCTCACGGTAAACGAGCCTCCAGCTGCTGACGGCCTCGGGACGATCCCCTCCCGCCGCCAGGGAAAGGCACAGAGTGAAAGCCGCCATTATTGTGCGGGGCGCCAGAGCCGCCATCATTGTGCGGGGCGCCAGAGCCGCCATCATTGTGCGTGGCACCAAAGCCGCCATCTTTGAGCGGGCGCCAATGCCGCTATCTTTGTGCGGTTCACTGGAGACGCCATCATTGTGCGGGGTGCAGGAACCGCCATCTTTGTGCTGGGCGGGGTCCTGCTGCTCTGTTCATTGATCGCCGCCACCTTCTTTGTCTGGGGCACGGCGGCCGCCATCCTGGTACGGGCGGAAGTTGCGCTGCTTCAGGCGGCGCGTTAGGGGCGGCCATCTTTGTCTGAGGCACTGATGCCTTTCCAGAGGGG
This sequence comes from Squalus acanthias, assembly GCA_030390025.1. Taxonomy (NCBI): domain Eukaryota; kingdom Metazoa; phylum Chordata; class Chondrichthyes; order Squaliformes; family Squalidae; genus Squalus; species Squalus acanthias. Next base: position 142,242 of record JASTWF010000565.1, read on the forward strand.
CCTGACAGGTGACCGCACACCTCACAGGGAGCCCAGTGTAGAGAGTGTGTGATTGAGCGTGTGAATGTCCCCGATCACCGGCCCCGCGCTGATCTGTCCCGGGGAAGAGTGGACGCCATAATAACAGACCCAAGGAGCCCAGTGCAGACATTCTGTGAGTGAGCGTGTGAACGGCCCCGATTACAGGCCCCGCTGGCGGCCCGGGAGAGAGCGGCTTACCACAATATAAGTCCTAGGGAGCCCAGTGCAGAAAGTGTGTGAGTGAGCGAGTGAATGTCCCCGATCACTGGCCCAGGGGGAGAGCGGCTCACCACAATATCAGGCCCAGGGAGCCTAGTGCAGACAGTGTGTGAGTGAGACATCGTTTAGTGCTTTATAAACAGAGACAGGGTATAGTGTAATATAAACAATGTCTCTGTTTATATTACTCTCGACGCTGTCTCTGTTTATATTACACTCGAGCTGTCTCTGTTTTTCTTACACTATACCCTGTCTCTGTTTATATTGCACTAGACCCTGTCTCTCTTTGTATTACATTCGACCCTGTCTCTCCTTATATTACACTAGACCGTGTCTCTGTTTATATTACACTGGACCCCGTCTCTCTTTAAATTACACAAGACCCCGTCTCTGTTTATATTACACAAGACCAAGTCTCTGTTTAAAATACACTAGGTCCTGTCTCTGTTTATTTTACACTAGACCCTGTCTCTGTTAATATTACGCTAGATCCTGTCTCTGTTTATATTAAACTAGACCCTGTCTCTGTTTATATTACACAAGACCAAGTCTCTGTTTATATTACACTAGACCCTGTCTCTGTTTATATTACACTAGACCCTGTCTCTGTTTATATTACACTAGACCCTGTCTCCGTTTATATTACACTAGACACTTTCTCAGTTTATATTCGACTAGACCATGTCTCTGTTTATATTACACTAGACCCTGTCTCTGTTTATATTACACTAGATCCTGTCTCTGTTTAAATTACACTAGACCCTGTCTCTCTTTATATTACAGAAGATCCTGTCTCTGTTTATATTACACTAGACCTTGTCTCTGTTTATGTTGAACTAGACCCTGTCTCTGTTTATTTCACACTAGACCCCGTCTCTGTTTATATTACACGAGACCATGTCGCTGTTTATGTTACACTAGACCCTGTCTCTGTTTATATTACACCAGCCCATGTCTCTGGTTATGTTACACTGGGCCCTGTCGATGTTTATATTACACTAGACCCTGTCTCTGTTTATATTGCACGAGACCATGTCGCTGTTTATATTACACTAGACCCTGTCTCTGTTTATATTACACTAGACCCTGTCTCTGTTTATATTACACTAGACCCTGTCTCTGTTTATATTACACTAGACCCTGTCTCTGTTTATATTACACTAGACCCTGTCTCTGTTTATATTACACTAGACCCTGTCTCTGTTTATATTACACTAGACCCTGTCTCTGTTTATATTACACTAGACCCTGTCTCTGTTTATATTACACTAGACCCTGTCTCTGTTTATATTACACTAGACCCTGTCTCTGTTTATATTACACGAGGCCTTGCCTCTGTTTATATTTCACAAGACCATGTCTCTGTTTATATTACACTGGAGGCTGTCTCTGTTTATATTACACTGGACCCTGTCTCTGTTTATATTACACTAGACCCTGTCTCTGTTTATATTACACTGGAGCCTGTCTCAGTTAATATTACACTAGACGCTGTCTCAGTTATTACGGCACCAGACCTTTTTCTGTTTAAATCACACTCGGCCCTGACTCTGTTAATATTATAACAGTCCCTTTTTCTCTTTATATTATACTAGACCCTGTCTCTCCTTATATTACACGAGACCGTGTCTCTGTTTATCTTACACTTGGCCCCGTCTCTGTTTATATTATACTGTGTCCAGTATCTGTTTTTATTACGCTGGACCCTGTCTCCGTTTATATTACACTAGACCATATCTCATTTATTACTGCACTAGACACTGTCTCGGTTTCTTTTATACAAAACGCTATCTCAGTTTATATTGCACTAAACCATGTCTCTGTTTATATTACACTAGACGCTGTCTCTGTTTATTTTACACTAGGCCCCGTCTCTGTTTATATGATTCTGGGCCCAGTATCTGTTTTCATTGCACTAGACCCTGTCTCCGTTTATATTACACTACACAGTGCCTCACTTTAGATTAGACTTGACCATGTCTCTGTTTATCTTACACGAGGGCTTGTCTCAGTTCTTATTGCATTAGACCCTGTCTCTGTTTATACTACACTAGACCCTGTCTCTGTTATTACTGCACTAGACCCTGTCTCTGTTTATATTGCACTAGACTGTATCTCTGTTATATTACACACGACCCTGTCTCTGTTTGTATTACACTAGACCCTGTCGATGATTATATTACACTCGAGGTTGTCTCTGTTTATAGTACACTTGGCCCTGTCTCTGTTTATATTACCTTCGACCCTGTCTCTGTTTATATTACACTAGACACTGTCTCTGTTAAAATTACACTAGACCCTGTCTCTCTTTATATTACAGTATATCCTGTCTCTGTTTATATTACACTAGACCCTGTCTCTGTTGATATTACATTAGATCCTGTCTCTGTTTAAATTACACTAGACCCTGTCTCTCTTTATATTACAGAAGATCCTGTCTCTGTTTATATTACACTAGACCCTGTCTCTGTTTATTTTACACTAGACCCTGTCTCTGTTTATATTACACTAGACCCTGTCTCTGTTTATGTTAAACTAGACCCTGTCTCTGTTTATTTCACACTAGACCCTGTCTCTGTTTATATTACACTAGACCATGTCGCTGTTTATGTTACACTAGACCCTGTCTCTGTTTATATTACACCAGCCCATGTCTCTGGTTATGTTACACTGGGCCCTGTCGATGTTTATATTACACTAGACCCTGTCTCTGTTTATATTGCACGAGACCATGTCGCTGTTTATATTACACTGGACTCTGTCTCGGTTTATATTACACTATACCCTGTCTCTGTTTATATTACACGAGGCCATGCCTCTGTTTATATTTCACAAGACCATGTCTCTGTTTATATTACACTGGAGCCTGTCTCTGTTTATATTACACTAGACCCTGTCTCTGTTTATATTTCACTAGACCCTGTCTCTGTTTATATTACACCAGACGCTGTATCTGTTTGGATTACCCTAGAACCTGTTTATGATTGTATTACACTAGACCCTGTCTCTTTTTATATTACAATCGACCCTGTCTCTGTTTATATTACACTCGACCCTGTCTCTGTTTATATTACACTAGACCCCATCTCAGTTTATTTTACACTAGACCCTGTCTCTGTTTATATTTTATGCCCCGTCTATATTTTAATTACACTAGACCCTGTCTCTCTCTTTATTTCACTAGACCCTGTCTTTGTTAATGTTGCACTGGACCATGTCTCTGTTTATCTTACACGAGACCTTGTCTCTGTTTGTATTACACCAGTCTTTGTCTCTGTTTATATTACACACGACCCAATTTCTGTTTACATTACACTAAATCTCAGCAGTATAAATAAGAGAGACTAGAGTGCAGTTTGTCACGGTGTGCAGATTTGGAATAGAGTGCTAAGCTGCGAGTTTGGTGAGTGAGGGAGTTCGGGGAGGGAGGTGTGCCTTCTTTTTTCCATCGTTTCAGGTTTCTGGTGCGGCGGCGGACCTGTGTGAGGCAAGGCGGCGGCAAAGGGTTTAAAAGGCTCCAGACACCAGGTAAGGCGGGACCAGTCTCCGAACTCGGAGGGAGGGAGAGAGGTAAAAAAAAATCGAGGTGTGACGTCACCAGAAAGCAGGTAAGTAATTGGTTGGTGAGTAATTCTCTCTTTTTAAACTTAAACTCTGTGGGTTATAGTTAATAAGGCCTTTCTGGTGCAGAGTGACTGTTGGTAAACCATTTAACTGGTATAATTTAGAGGGATTGATTTAATTTAAATCCAATTAATTAGAGGGGATACTAGCATCTATAATCGGGCAGAGTGTCCATAACTAACAATAATTTTTTTTAATTAATTACATAGAATGGAGCAGGTGATGTGTTACTGTTGCGAGATGTGGGAGCCGGTGGACCCCATTGAGGCTCACGGTGATTACATCTGTGACAAGTGTCTGCTGCTACAGGAACTCCAGCTCCGTATTGATGAACTGGAGTCTGAGCTTCAGACACTGCGACACATCAGGGTGGGGGAGAAGTACCTGGACTTTGTGTTTCAGGAGGTGATCACACCTATGAAGTTAATTAATTCAGATGTAGCCCATGGTCAGGGACAGGACGGTGTGACTACGAGTGAGGCAGGTACGGGGATGCAGGAGGTAGTGTTGGAGGAGCCGCAGCCCTTGCTCTTGTCCAACAGGTTCGAGGTTCTTACTCCCTGTGGGGACAGGAGCAGGGACTGCAGGGAGGATGAGCAACCTGGCCACAGCACCGTGGAACGGGGGGCCATTCAAGAGGGGGGAGTAAATAGAAATGTTGTAGTGGTAGGGGATAGTATTATTAGGGGGATAGATAGAGTTCTCTGCAGCCGAGAGCAAGAGTCCCGTAGGCTGTGTTGCCTGCCCGGTGCCAGGGTTAAGGACATCTCATCTGGGCTGGAAAGAAACTTGCAGTGGGAGGGGGTGGATCCAGTTGTCGTGGTCCATGTTGGTACAAACGACGTAGATAGGACAAGGAAGCAGGTTCTGTTAAAGGAGTATGAGCAGCTAGGGGTCAAATTAAAAAACAGAACCTCAAGGGTATTAATCTCTGGATTATTACCTGAGCCACGAGCGAATTTGGCTAGGAGAAATAAAATTAGAGCGTTAAATGAGTGGCTCAAAGACTGGTGTGGGAGAAATGGGTTTTGCTTCCTGGGACACTGGCACCAGTACTGGGGCAAGAGGGAGCTGTTCCGTTGGGACGGGATTCACTTGGCCAGTGCTGGGACTAGAGTCCTGGCGGATCATATAACTAGGGCTGTAGAGAGGGCTTTAAACTAACTAGTGGGGGGGAGGTTCCTAGAGAGCAAATAATAAAAATGACAACAGAGAAGGTCATAGACTTAGGTAGCAGTGGGGAAATTAAAAACCAGAGTGTGTCAGGAAGGGGCAGAAGGTATGGAGTAAAAGGTAAAGTAATAAAAAGGGCAAAAGCAGGAACTAAGTGTCACAAAACATATTTGAAAGTTCCCTATCTGAATGCACGGAGCATTCGTAACAAAATAGATGAGTTAATGGCACAAATAACTACATATGGGTATGATCTTGTGGCCATTACAGAAACATGGCTGCAGGATGACAATGCCTGGGAATTAAACATACCAGGTTATTTAACGATCAGGAAGGACAGGCAGGAAGGAAGGGGAGGTGGGGTGGCTTTGTTAATAAAGGAAGGAATCACTGGAAGACAAAGAAATGATATTGGGTCAAAAGATCAGGATAATGAAACAGTTTGGGTGGAGATAAGGAATAATAAGGGGAAAAAAACATTAGTGGGCGTAGTCTATAGGCCTCCGAACAGTTGCAACTCTGTTGGACAGAGTATCAATCAGGAAATAGTTGAGGCTTGTAATAAGGGAACATCTTTAATTATGGGGGATTTTAACTATCATATTAATTGGACAAATCAAATTGGGCAGGGCTGCCTTGAAGATGAGTTCATTGAGTGTATTAGGGATGGGTTTCTTGAGCAGTATGTAACTGAACCGACCAGGTGGCAAGCAACCTTAGATCTGGTCCTGTGTAACGAGAAAGGATTAATTAAAAATGTCTTAGTAAAGGATCCCCTTGGAATGAGTGACCATAACATGGTTGAATTCCATATTCAATTAGAGGGTGAGAAGGTTGGATCTCAAACAAGCGTGCTAAGCTTGAATAAAGGAGACTATGAAGGTATGCAAGCAGAATTGAGTAGAATGGCTTGGGAAAATAGATTAAAGGGTAAGACGATACATGATCAGTGGTGTACATTTAAGGAGTTATTTTACAACTTCCAAAAAATATATATTCCACTGAGAAGAAAACGGTGTAAAAGAAAAGACAGTCATCCATGGCTAAGTAAAGAAATTAAGGATAATATTCGACTAAAAACAAGGGCTTATAAGGTAGCAAAATCTAGTGGGAGGATAGAGGATTGGGAAAACTTTAAAAGACAGCAAAAAATAACAAAAAGATTGATTAAGAAAGGGAAGATAGATTATGAAAGTAAATTAGCAAAAAATATAAAAACAGATAGTAAGAGTTTTTATAGTTATATAAAAAGAAAAAGGGTGGCTAAAGTAAATGTTGGTCCCTTAGAGGATGAGACCGGGAAATTAATGGTAGGAAATATGGAGATGGCAAATACACTGAATGAATATTTTGTATCAGTCTTTACAGTAGAGGACACTAAGAATATCCCAACACTGGACAAACAGGGGGCTATAGGGGGGGAGGAGCTAAACACGATCAAAATCACTAACGAAGTGGTACTCGGTAAAATAATGGGACTCAAGGCGGATAAACCACCTGGACCTGATGGCTTACATCCTAGGGTCTTGAGGGAAGTGGCGGTAGGGATTGTGGATGCATTGGTAATAATTTTCCAAAACTCCCTGGACTCAGCAAAGATCCCGGCAGACTGGAAAACTGCTAATGTAACACCCTTATTTAAAAAGGGCAGTAGACAGAAGGCTGGAAACTATAGACCGGTTAGCCTAACATCTGTGGTAGGTAAAAATTTGGAGTCCATTATTAAGGAGACAGTAACGGGACATTTCGATAATCATAATTTAATAGGACAAAGTCAGCATGGTTTTATGAAGGGGAAGTCATGTTTGACAAATTTGCTGGAGTTCTTTGAGGAAGTAACACACAGGGTGGATAAGGGGGAACCAGTGGATGTGGTGTATTTAGACTTCCAAAAGGCATTTGACAAGGTGCCACACAAAAGATTATTGCTTAAGATAAAAAAATCACGGGATTGGGGGTAATATTCTGGCATGGATAGAGGATTGGCTATCTAGCAGAAGGCAGAGAGTTGGGATAAATGGTTCATTCTCGGACTGGCAATCAGTGACTAGTGGTGTTCCACAGGGGTCGGTGCTGGGTCCCCAACTCTTTACAATCTATATTAACGATTTGGAGGAGGGGACCGAGTGTAACATATCAAAGTTTGCAGATGATACTAAGATGGGAGGGAAAGTAGTGAGTAAGGAGGACATAAAAAATCTGCAAGGGGACATAGACAGGCTAAGTAAGTGGGCAGAGATTTGGCAGATGGAATACAATACTGGAAAGTGTGAGGTTATGCACTTTGGCAGGAAAAATAGTCGAGCAAGTTATTATCTAAATGGCAAGAAACTGGAAAGTACTGAAGTACAAACGGATCTGGGGGTCCTGGTGCACGAAACTCAAAAGGTTAGTATGCAGGTGCAGCAAGTGATTAAGAAGGCCAATGGAATGTTGGCTTTCATTGCTAAGGGGATAGAATATAAAAATAGGGAGGTATTGCTTCAGTTGTACAAGGTATTGGTGAGACCGCACCTGGAATACTGCATACAATTTTGGTGTCCATACTTAAGAAAAGACATACTTGCTCTTGAGTCAGTACAAAGAAGGTTCACTCGGTTAATCCCGGGGATGAGGGGATGGACATATGAGGAGAGGTTGGGTAGATTGGGACTCTACTCATTGGAGTTCAGAAGAATGAGAGGCGATCTTATTGAAACATATAAGATTGTGAAGGGGTTGGATCGGGTGGATGCGGGGAGGATGTTCCCGATGATGGGTGAAACTGGAACTAGGGGGCATAGTCTTAGAATAAGGGGCTGCTCTTTCAAAACTGAGAAGAGAAGGAACTATTTCACTCAGAGGGTGGTAGGTCCATGGAATATGCTGCCCCAAAAAGCTGTAGAAGCTACATCATTACATAAATTTAAAACAGAAATAGACAGTTTCCTAGAAGTAAAGGGAATTAAGGGTTACGGGGAGCGGGCAGGAATTTGGACATGAGTCTAGGTTCGGATCGGCATGGCCCTGTGGGTAGCGTAGCGGGCCCAGGGGCCGTGTAGCCTGATCCTGCTCCTATTTCGTGTGTCCAATTCTGTTAGGTTCAGGAGATGGTTCTGTGATAGTAGATTGGCGGTTAGGATCAGATCAGCCATGATCTTATTGAATGGCGGAGCAGGCTCGAGGGGCCAATTGGCCTACTCCTGCTCCTATTTCTTATGTTCTTATGTGCTTATGTAAACCATGTCTCTGTTTATAATACATTAGATCCTGTCTCTCTTTATCTGACACTAGGCCCCGTCTCTGTTTATATTATACTGGGCCCAGTATCTGTATTTATTGCACTGGACCCTGTCTCGGTTTATATTACACTAGACCATAGCTGATTTATTACTGCACCAGACACTTTCTCGGTTTATATTATACAAGACGCTGTGTCTGTTTATTATGCATTCGACCCTGTCCCACTTTATATTACACTAGACCCTGTCTCTGTTTATATTACACTAGACCCTGTCTCTTTTTATATTACACCAGCACATGTCTCTGGTTATGTTACACTGGGCCCTGTCGATGTTCATATTACACAAGACCATGTCTCCACAGCGAAAAACCGCATAGACCTCCTCAGAAGACGAACACGGGACACAACCAACAGAGTACCCTACGTCGTCCAGTACTTCCCCGGAGCGGAAAAACTACACCATGTTCTTCGCAGCCTTCAACATGTCATCGATGACGATGAACACCTTGCTAAGGCCATCCCCACGCTTCCACTACTCGCCTTCAAGCAGCCGCCTAACCTCAAAAGTACCATCGTTCGCAGCAGATTACCCATCTTTCAGGAGAACAGCAACCAAGACACCACACAACCCTGCCACGGCAACCTCTGCAAGACATGCCAAATCATGGACAACGATACCATCATTGCACGTGAGGACACTACCCACCAGGTACACGGTACATACTCATGTGACTCGGCCAACGTTGTCTACCTGATACGTTGCAGTAAAGGATGCTCCAGAGCATGGTACATCGGCGAGACCATGCAGACACTGAGACAACGTATGAACGGACACCGTGCAACAATCGCCAGGCAGGAGGGTTGCCTCCCAGTTGGGGAACACTTCAGCAGCCAGGGGAATTCAGCCTCGGATCTGCTGGTAAGCGTTCTCCAAGGCGGCCTTCGAGATACACGACAGCGCAAAATCATAGAGCAGAAGCTGATAGCCAAGTTCCGCACTCATGAGGATGGCCTCAATCGCGATATCGGGTTCATGTCACGACACAGAACGTGACTTGACATCATGGCCGGTCTTCCCAGGTGTTTTTTTTTAAAAAGACTAACACAAGAACACAAATTGACAGGATATGCAGCCAGCAGGTGGTTTGACACGTTGGACCCCCTGGGACACATCTCATTGTCTTGGCTGTGCTCTTTCTTGTAGGGAATAATGTGAATAGATTTGGTCTGGGTTTAAATTGTGAATTCTGGGAGATTCTCTCATTGCTAACTTACCTGACGAAGGAGCGAACTGCTTCGAAAGCTTGTAAAATTAAATAAATCTGTTGGACTATAACCTGGTGTTGTGCGACTTCTCTTTTTATATTGCACGAGACCATGACGCTGTTTATATTACACGAGGCCCTGCCTCTGTTTATATTTCACAAGACCATGTCTCTGTTTATATTACACTGGAGCCTGTCTCTGTTTATATTACACTAGACCCTGTCTCTGTTTATATTACATTAGATCCTGTCTCTCTTTATTTACACTAGGCCCCATTCCTGTTTATATTATACTGGGCCAATATCTGTATTTATTGCACTGGACCCTGTCTCGGTTTATATTACACTAGACCATAGCTGATTTATTACTGCACCAGACACTTTCTCGGTTTATATTATACAAGACGCTGTGTCTGTTTATATTGCATTCGACCCTGTCTCACTCTATTTTAGACTAGACCATGTCTCTGTTTATCTTACACGAGGGCTTGTCTCAGTTCTTATTGCTTTAAACCCTGTCTCTGATTATACTGCACTAGACCCTGTCTCTGTTTATATTACACTAGACTGTGTCTCTGTTATATTACACTCGAACCTGTCTCTGTTTATATTACACTAGACCCTGACTCTGTTTATATTACAGTAGACCCTGTCTCTGTTTATATTACACTAGATCCTGTCTCTGTTTATATTATACTAGACCGTGTCTCTGCTTATATTACACCAGACCATGTCTCTGTTTATATCACACGAGACGCTTTCGCTGTTTATATTACACTCGACCCTGTCTCTGTTTATTTTACACGAGACCATGTCGCTGTTTATATTACACTAGACCCTGTCTCTGTTTATGTTACACTAGACCCTGTCTCTGTTTATATTACAGTAGATCCTCTCTCTGTTTATATTACACTAGACTCTGTCTCTGTTTATATTACACTGGACTCTGTCTCTGTTTATGTTGCACTTGGCCCTGTCTCTGTTTATATTGTACTAGATCATGTCTCTGTTTGTTTTACACTAGGCCCTGTCTCTGTTTATATTACACTCGACCCTGTTTCTGTTTACATTACACTAAAGCATGTCTCTGTTTATATTACACTAGAACCTGTCTCTCTTTATCTTACACTAGGCCCCGTCTCTGTTTATATTATACTGGGCCCAGTATCTGTTTTTTTTGCACTGTGCCTGTCTATGTTTATTTTACACTAGACCATATCTTATTTATTACTGCACCAGACACTTTCTCGGTATATATTATACAAGACGCTGTCTCTGTTTATATGACACTCGACCCTGTCCCAGTTTATTTTACACTAAACGATATCTCTGTTTATATTACACTAGACCCTGTTTCTGTTTACATTATACTAGGCCCCGTCTCTGTTTATATTATACTGGACCCAGTATCTGTTTTTAGTACACTAGACACTGTCTCCGTTTATATTACACTATACACTGTCTCACTTTATATTAGACTAGACCATGTCTCCGTTTATCTTACACGAGGGCTTAACTAAGTTCTTATTTCATTGTATCCTGTCTCTGTTTATACTACATTAGACCCTGTCTCAGTTATTGCTGCAATTGACCCTGTCTCTGTTTATATTACACTAGACCCTGTCTCTGTTTATATTACACTAGACCATATCTTACTTATTACTGCACCAGACACTTTCTCGGTATATATTATACAAGACGCTGTCTCTGTTTATATGGCACTCGACCCTGTCCCTGTTTATTTTACACTCAACCATATCTTTGTTTATATTACACTAGACACTGTTTCTGTTTACATTATACTAGCCCCCGTCTCTGTTTATATTATACTGGGCCCAGTATCTGTTTTTATTACACTAGACACTGTCTCCGTTTATATTACACTAGACACTGTCTCACTTTATATTAGACTAGACCATGTCTCCGTTTAACTTGCACGAGGGCTTAACTCAGTTCTTATTTCATTGGACCCTGTCTCTGTTTATACTACACTAGACCCTGTCTCAGTTATTACTGCAATAGACCCTGTCTCTGTTTATATTACACTAGACCCTGTCTCTGTTTATATTACACTAGACTGTGTCTCTGTTTATATTACAGTAGTCCCAGTCTCTGGTTATATTACACTAGACCTTGTCTCTGTTTATATTACAATCGACCCTGTCTCTGTTTGTATTACACTCGACACTGTCTATGATTAGATTATACTCGACCCTGTCTTTGTTTATAGTACACTAGGCCCTGTCTCTGTTTATATTACACTGGACTCTGTCTCTGTTTATATTACACTAGACACAGTCTCTGTTTATATTACACTAGACCCTGTCTCTGTTTATATTACACTCGACCATCTCTCAGTTTATGTTATACACCGGCTATGTCTCTGTTTATATTACACTAGGCCCTGTCTCTGTTTATATTACACTGGAACCTGTCTCTGTTTATATTACACTAGACCCTGTCTCTTTATATTACACGAGACCCTGTCTCTGTTTATATTACACTAGATCCTGTCTCTGTTTATATTACACTAGACCCTGTCTCTGTTTATATTACACTCGACCCTGTCTCTGTTTATATTACACTCGACCCTGTCTCTGTTTATATTACACTGCGCCTTGTCTCTTTTTATATTACAGTCGACCCTGTCTCTGTTTATAATACACTGGAACCTATCTCTGTTTATATTACACGAGACCCTGTCTCTTTTATTTTACACTACACCCTGTCTCAGTTTATATTACACTGGACACTGTCTTAATTTATATTACACTAGACCCTGTCTCTGTTTATATTACACTTGGCTCTGACTCTGTTTATATTACACTAGACCCCATCTCAGTTTATTTTACACCAGACCCTGTCTCTGTTTATATTTTACTGCCCCGGTCTATATTTTAATTACACTAGACCCTGTCTCTCTCTTTACTTCACTCGACCCTGTCTGTGTTTATGTTACACTATGCCCTGTCTCCGTTTATATTACATTCGACCCAGTTTCTGTTTACATTACACTAAACCATGTCTCTGTTTATTTTACACTAGAACCTGTCTCTCTTTATCTTACACTAGGCCCCGTCTCTGTTTATATTATACTGGGCCCAGTATCTGTTTTTATTGCACTGGACCCTGTCTCGGTTTATATTACACTAGACCATATCTGATTTATTACTGCACCAGACACTTTCTCGTTTTATATTATACAAGACGCTCTCTCTGTTTATATTGCATTCGACCCTGTCCCTGTTTATTTTACACTAAACCATGTCTCTGTTTATTTTACACTAGAACCTGTTTCTCTTTATCTTACACTAGGCCCCGTCTCTGTTTATATTATACTGTGCCCAGTATCTGTTTTTATTACACTAGACACTGTCTCGGTTTATATCACACTAGACACTGTCTCGCTTTATTTTAGACTTCACCATGTCTCTGTTTATCATACACGAGGGCTTGTCTCAGTTCTTATTGCTTTAAACCCTGTCTCTGTTTATACTGCACTAGACCCTGTCTCAGTTCTTACTGCACTAGACCCTGTCTCTGTTTATATTACACTAGACTGTGTCTCTGTTATATTACACTCGTCCCTGTCTCCGTTTGTATTGCACTAGACCCTGTCAATGATTATATTACACTCGAGCCTGTCTCTGTTTGTAGTACACTAGACCCTGTCTCTGTTTATATTACACTAGATCCTGTCTCTGTTTATATTACCCTCGACCCTGTCTCTGTTTATATTACACTAGACCCTGTCTCTGTTTATATTATACTCGACCGTGTCTCTGTTTATATTACACGAGACGCTTTCGCTGTTTATATTACACTAGACCCTGTCTCTGTTTATTTTACACTAGACCCTGTCTCTTTTTATATTACTCGAGACCATGTCGCTGTTTATGTTGCACTAGACCCTGTCTCTGTTTATATTACACCAGACCATGTCTCTGGTTATATTACACTGGGCCTTGTCGATGTTTATTTTGCACTAGACCATGTCTCTGTTTATATTACAGGAGACCATGTCGCTGTTTATATTACACTAGACCCTGTGTGTGTTTATATTACACTAGACCCTGTCTCTGTTTATATTACACTAGATCCTGTCTCTTTTTATATTACAGTAGACCGTGTGTCTGTTTATAATACACTAGACTCTGTCACTGTTTATGTTACACTAGACCCTGTCTCTGTTTATATTACACTAGTCCCTGTCTCTGTTTATATTACACTAGACCCTGTCTCTGTTTATATTACACTAGACCCTGTCACTGTTTATATTACACTATACCATGTCCCTGTTTATATTACACTAGACCTTGTCTCTGTTTTTATTACACTGGACCCTGTCTCTGTTTTTCTGATGTTCAGCATCATTACTTGTAGGAGACAATTAACATTGTTAGACCTTTACTGATTATCAAAGCAAGCCGTTGTTTACATAGGGACTAATAAATTGTGAGTTTGGAGGGAAAAAATCAAAATGCTGATATATGCAATAAGTCCAAATACCAGTTTAATTGAAAATGTTCTGTAATTTTTCAAAAATAAGTAATTGCAGTGGAAGAGGCTGAGAGAAGTTTCTGTGGGAGTGGATTAGTATTGACATCTTTTGTGGGCGTGTCCTCCCACACGCAGAGGCGGTACGCTGCGCTCCTGGCCTTCCTGATGTCATACGCTGTGCAGAACTCAGCAGCGCCGAGGAACCTGTCTCCATTCTGGGCCTCGCACATGATAAGTTCTTATTCTTTGTGTAGGTCGGCGGCGTACTCCGTAACTACGCTGCCCGACCGCAATTTCTGGGACACTGTCCTCGGTCCCCCCACAAACTTCGTTCCCTAGCTACCAACGGAATCCCTCTGCCTGGCTTCTGTCTGCGGATTAAACACGAATGTTGACAACTTCTCCTTCGATTTGACCCGGAGTAGCGTTACCAACCACATATCTGCTCCATTACCAAGACCGCCTATTTCTACCTCTGGAACATCACCCATCTCCGCGCCTGCCTCAGCTCAACTGCTGCTGAAACCCTCATACTTGCCTTTGTTACCTTAAGACTCGACTATCCAATGGTCTCCTTGCCGGCCTCGCAACTTGTATCTTCTGGGAGCTTGAGCTAATCGAAAACTCTAATGATCGCATCCTAACTCACCTCAAGACCCATTCACACATCATCCTAACTCACACCAAGACAAATTCACCCATCATCCTAACTCACACCAAGACCAATTTCACCCATCATCCTAATTCACACCAAGACCCATTCATCCATCATCCTAACTCACACCAAGACCCATTCACCCACCATCCTAACTCACACCAAGACCCATTCACACATCATCCTAACTCACACCAAGACCATTCACTTATCATCCTATCTCACACCAAGCCCCATTCACCCACCATCCTAACTCATACCAACCCCTTTCACCCATCATCTTAACTCACACCAAGCCGCATTCACCCATCATCCAACCTCACACCAAGACCATTCATCTATCATCCTAACTCACACCAAGCCCCATTCACCCACCATCCTAACTCACAGCAAGTCCCATTCACACATCATCCTAACTCACGCCAGGACCCATTCACCCATCATCCTAACTCACACCAAGCCCATTCATCCATCATCCTAACTCACACCAAGCCCCATTCACCCACCATCCTAACTCACAGCAAGTCCCATTCACACATCATCCAAACACACACCAGGAGCCATTCACCCATCATCCTAACTCACACCAAGCCCCATTCACCCACCATCCTAACTCACAGCAAGTCCCATTCACACATCATCCAAACACACACCAGGACCCATTCACCCATCATCCTAACTCACACCAAGACCCATTCATCTACCATCCTGTGCTAGAAGATATATATTGGCTCCCAGTTCGGAAACGACTTGAATTCAAATCCCTTAACGGCCACGCTCCTCCCTCTCTCCGGTATCTCCTCCAGCCCATTATTTATATCGCGCCTTTAACATAGTAAAACGTCCCAAGGCGCTTCAAAGAAGTGTTATAAGACTCGAAAAAACTCACCGTGATCTCTGCGCTCCTCCAATTCTGGCCGCTTGCACATCCCTGATTTCCATCGCTCCACCATTGGTGGTTGTGCCTTCAGATGCCAAGGCCCTAAACTCCGGAATTCCCTCACCTCTCCGTCTCTCTCCCGCTCTCCTCCATTAAGACGCTCCTCAGAACTTATCTCTTTGACCGAGCTTTTTAATCACCTCTCCTAATATCTCCTTACTTGGCTTTGTGTCAAATCTTGTTTTATTTACGCTCCTGTGAAGCGCCTTGGGAGGCTTTACTCGGTTAAAAGCGGTCCATAAAGGAACGTTGTTGTTGTTTAATCGATTTAAGTTTATCCATTGTTAAACCTGGGCTACACCAACCCCTTCGCGTCAAATATAAAGCACCTATCATTTCAGCTGAAACGAGGTTTAGTCTATATCTGAAAGCCGCTGTTTATCTGTTCGTAGGTGTCGAAATGTTGGTTTATTGGGAGACTGAATAATAACAATCGTGAATTACATGGGTGGCGTAATTTTAATTTGTGGAGGACTGGGATCAGAAACCCAGACTGTAAGATTCGCGACAAACTGACAAGGGTCCCTATCACTGAACAGCACGGAAATTACAGCACGGGTAACAGGCCCTTCGGCCCTTCTTGTCGGTGCTAGCCCTCCACAACAGCAATATTCTTAATCCCGCTTTCCCGCCCTGTGTCCAAATCCCTTTATCCCCTTTCTTCAACCACATATCCACCCAATTCTTTAATGTTGGCAAAGTCTCTGCTCCAGTCAATAAGGAAGGACTGTATTGATACGGGACCTTTATTAACCTCAGTCATTCCAAAGCGCTTCACCACCAATGAAGTACTTTTGAAGTGTAGGCAATCTCGCCCCTTGAGTCAGAATGTTGTGAGTTCGAGCCCCGCACTCCAGAGACTCGAGCCCCATAATCCAGGGCCCACATGCCCGGTGCCAATATATGATTCGATTGGGAGTGGTAAAAGGCTGGGGAATTATTGATCTAGAAACGTCAATCAATTCGGAGTGATAACAGTGTTGGGAATAATTGATTGTTCGAGAAACATCAATTGATTGCAAGCTGTCCATTGTTTCAGACAGTTGATTGTTGGGGAACTATCAATAGATTGAAAACATCAATGGTTTGAGAAACATCTATTGTTTGGAAAACACAATGAAGGAGGAAAGTTTTGAGAAATAACACTTGTTTAGTAATATGACGGCCTGGAAAATACAGTGTTCCGGAATTATCTGTCCGTCCATCTGTCGCTATTGCTGTTAGTTGGCGCAGAGACAGTTTGTTACTCCGGATAGTGGGATATTGAGCGGGAATGGGAACTGTGCACAATCCACAGTAATAATCCGTAGATGATGGGACAGAGCCTGCTATACAAGGGGAAGGTGGTCAATCAGGCATCAATCAACTCAGAGTCATTTTCCGTAAAGCACATCGCCAATAACACTTCAATATTAATAACTATTTATGAAGCGCTTTGGGCCATTAAGAAAGGCTTTGAAGATTTACATTTAGCCCAGAAAATGATGTGGAAAAGTAATTACTACATTTTTATAATGGCATCTTATTTCAGTCTTTTTATCCCTATTTTAGTTCTCCACGACCCTAAACAATCGCACAACAAAAGTATAAACATCTGAGCGATAGGATTCTTTTAACCTCATGCCATAGAGCACTGACCCTATAATCTTGTCAAAAATAGTGATTCAAATCACCATGTACAGCAACTTCACTGACTCAGCTCTGTGCGGCTGATGTACCATGTCCACTCTAACCATATCTCTCCATCGCGGTGACCCCTCACCACCAACCTGAGCACATCTCAGTGATGCACTGACCTCACCCGCCCAACTGGTGAACAATTCATTCAGAGTATGAATGGACTCAATGGAAAGGCTCTGGGGAGAGTGGTTAAAGGGGTTAAGGCCATTTTAATTTGGACAGCAATTTGCAAAACCCAAATTTCACTGTGGCAATGATTACAATGAATATATGGCGGTAAATAAAGTCACAGTTGATGCTCCTTTTATCCGCACTGTTCAGATTGTTCTGACCGCTCCAGTCTCACAGAGGAGCAAGTATTTAGGTGGGGAAGTGGGAAATGATGTACCTGTTGATCTGCTATGTTCCCGATGTGGTTGAAGTAATTCCGGTGAGGATATGTTGCGTTCTTTGTTGTATATGAAAGGACCACATGTTCCAAATATTATACTTGCCTTTACTCACCCCAGTCACGTGCTCGCTTTATATCTTTGAGATGAAGATTCCCCATCACCAGAGAAGGAGCATCAATACCGCATGGATAACTTCAGGCTTCTCCAGGTGAAATTCATCTCTCTGGTTATGGATGCCATAGGGATTGAAATGATGCAGAAAATCAGGAAGGACTGAAGGCACCAAACTGATGCAAATGTAAGCGGGCTGCTTCATGTCAGATAGTAGACCATCAGAAAGATGAGAATGTTGTACGGCATCATGCATGACCATCTATCCATCCTTCCAATCGTCCATCCACCACTCCGATCATCCATCTAAATATCTCCCTTTCTATCTCCCTTTCTATCTATCTCTCCATCTTTCTATCTATCTATCTCTCCATCTATCTATCTATCTATCTATCTATCTATCTATCTATCTATCTATCTATCTATCTATCTATCTATCTATCTATCTATCTATCTATCTATCTATCTATTTATCTATCTATCTATCTATCTATCTATCTATCTATCTATCTATCTATCTATCTATCTATCTATCTGTCTGTCTATCTATCTATCTATCTATCTATCTATCTATCTATCTATCTATCTATCTATCTATCTATCTATCTATCTATCTATTTATCTATCTATCTATCTAACTGTCTGTCTGTCTGTCTATCTATCTGTCTTTCGATCAGTTTAATATTGATGTTTGTGTGCAGTGTGTGTGTGTTTGTAATTAAACAGATAATACTGGTTGCGATGTTGAATTCCTATATCTTCCCCCATTTATTATTTTTCAATGTGTTTAATATCAGATGACAAACACTTGTAGATTGCTCCTGATAAAATCCAGGTCCCCTTTTACAGTGTCGGATGGAATCTGTAACGGGTTCAATAGGAATCTGTCTTCGAAATAAATTGTCTCTCTAACAGTCATCGTAAGCGACACACATACCCACATCCACCCAGCACACACACATAAACATAGACTCACCCACACCCCCACACACACACCCCACACACACACACACCACACACACACATACACACATCCACCCCACACACACATACACCCACCCACCCCACACACAAATGCACACACACACATCGCCCCACACACACCCCACACACACATATACCCCACACACACCCAGACCCACACACACATACATACACCCGCCCACACCCCACACAAACACACCCCAAACACAATCCCACACACACATACATACACCTACCCACCCCCCAAAGAAACACACCCCAAACACACACACACCAACCCCACACATATATCCACGCACCCACCCACCCCACACACACACCCAACACACACCAACCACACTCACACACACTCACACACACACCCAACACCCCCACACACACAGACACACACACACACAACCCACACACACACCAACACCACACACACAGACAAACACACACATACATCCACCCGACACACGCACACACCCACACTCACACACACCCACGCACACAAACACCCACACACACACCCACCACCCACACACACACATACACCCACACCACAAACAGACACACACCCCAAACACTCACACAAATGCACACACCCCACCCCACACACACACCCCACACACATACACACACCCACCCACCCCACACACACACCTGCTCCCGACACACACATACACACGCATCCCAAACACTCACACCCACCCCACACACTATCACACCCACACACACACAGCTCCCACACCCACACCTACTCCCCACACACATACATACACCCACCCACCTGACACACACACACCAACACCCCCCACACACATACACACATATCCGAAACACCCACCCCTCACACACACGCCCACCTCCCACACACCAACTCTCATACACACACACACTCATACACACACACACCACTCACAAACACACACACCAAACACACACACACACCCCACAAACTCACACACACACCCACACAGCCCCCACACCCACGCCTACCCCCACAACACCTACACCCACCCACCTACCCCACACAAATACATACACCAATGCACACACATATGCAAACACATATATTGATATTTTCAAAATACTTAGGGTATATGCAATACATCACCTCTCATCGTGTTTGCTGAATTTTATCACAAGGAAACAGTTTAACTTGGTCAAGCTAGCATTTCTGTGAAGCCCTACTACAGCATAAATCGATGTCATCAGGTGAGGAGCAAAATTATTAAAGGAATAAATCGAAGAACACTCTTACAAATCCAGAATTTGGTTTCTGTAAGATATAACTGAAAGAACGAGAAGACGAGTTCTTTGAAACTGACAGAAACACTGTTTAATTCCGTTAGCGAGGAAATGAGCTGTCTGAAAATAGGAAATACGGCGAGATTTCAAAGACTTCCGTGCCGCTGTCATTCCAGTGCCTTCTGTCTGTTCGCAGCTTCTTTAACCGATTAAATGTCCGCCTCGCCCTTGGACAGAGACACGTGACCCAGAATGGATTCTGCTTGTGAAGAAAGAGAACTTGGAAATTTAGGAGGTTTCAGCCTCTGCAAACAAGACCCTGTGAAAATTAGATGGGGAGAAGTCATTTAGCCAATTCAGAGTCACTGTCATTGTGAAATAATACAAGTTTTGAATCAAACCCCAATCTCAGCCTATCAGCGGAATTCTCATCCTGAGTATTCGTGGCTTTTCACTGCGCTGCTTGTAATGTCGGTAGTTGAGCAATATTCATGTGCCCTGCAAACCATTATTCATGCAATACAATATTGATATAATATCGCGGGCTATCAATAAAGCATCTTGATTTGCCAGTAAAAAATTCTTATTGTCATTCAATTTGTAATCATTTTACAGAGAGCAAAATAATGATTGGGACATACACATATGCATCGCATATTATCGGTGGTACCAACACCTGATTGTATAGAGTTAAATAATTGAAATCCATTCAGATAACGTTATCTGCAATGTTCTGAACCCGGCTGCACCACGATCATATGAACATGAGAACATAAGAAATAGGAGCAGGAGTCGGCCATTCGGTCCCTCGAGCCTGCCCCGCCATTCAGTCAGGTCATGGCTGATCTGCTACGTCATCTCTATTTTCCTGCACTATCCCCATATCCCTTGATTTCCTTAATATTCAAAAATCTATCGAACTCTGTCTTGAATATACTCAATAACTGAGCCTCCACAGCACTCTGGGGTAGACAATTCCAAAGATTCACCACCCTCTGAGTGAAGAAATCTCTCCTCATCTCAGTCCTAAATTGCCGACCCCTTATTCTGAGACTGTGACCCCCAGTTCCAGACTCCCCAGACAGGGAAAATATCCTCCCTGCATCTACCCTGTCAAGCCCTGTAAGAATGTTGTATCTTTCAATGAGATCACCTCTCATTCTTCTAAACTCTAGAGAATAGAGGCTTGGTCTACACAATCTCTCCTCATAGGACAATCTTCCTATCCCAGGAGTCAGTCTGGTGAACCTGCTCTCACTCCCTCTATGGCAAATACATCCTTCCTGAGGTAAGGAGACCAAAACTGTACACAATACTCCAGGTGTGGTCTCAAGAGGCCCCTATATAATTGCAGTAAGACGTATTTACACTTATACTCAAATTCTCTTGAAATAAAGGCCAACATACCATTTGCTTTCCTAATTGCTTGCTGTACCTGCATGTTAACTTGCAGTGATTCATGCACAAGGACATCCAAGTCCCTCTGAACACCAACATTTCCCAATCTCTCACCATTTAAAAATAATCTGCTCTTCTATTTTTCCTACCAAAGTGGATAACTTCACATTTCTCTACATTATATTCCATTTGTCATGTTCTTACCCACTCATTTAGCTTGTCAATATCTCCTTGAAGCCTCCTTGCATCCTCCTCACAACTTACATTCCCATCCAGCTTTGTATCATCAGAAAACAAGGATATATTACATTTGGTCCCCTCATTCCAGTCACTGATGTAGAATGTAAATAGCTGAGGCCCAAGCACTGATCCTTGCGGTACCCCACTAGTTACAGCCTGCCAACCCGAAAATAAACCTTTTTTTCCTACTATCTGTTTTCTGCCCCTTAACCAGTTCTCAATCCACACTAGTATATTACCCCCAATCCCATGAGCTCTAATTTTGTTTAATAACCTCTTGTGTTGCACCTTATCGAATCGCTTCTGGAAGTCCAAATACACCACATCCGCTGGTTCCCCCTTATCTATTCTGCTAGTTACAACATCAACAAACTCTAACAGATTTGTCAAACATGATTTACCTTTCATAAATTCGTGTTGACTCTGCCCAATCCTATTATTATATTCTAAGTGCCCTGTTACCACGTCCTTAATACTAGATTCTAGCATTTTCCCTTCTACTGATATCAGCCGAACTGGTCTGTAGTTTCCCGTTTTCTCTCTCCCTCCTTTCTTAAATCCAGGGCTAAAAACCTGTCTCTTGGGAAAGAACGTGGGGATGTTCTGCACATCAACTTTCGCCCGCAATGTTCGGTTGCAACGACCGTGAAACTGTCATCATTCGCCTTCCTTACTGTGTGAAACTGACAACAACGTCAGGCTGCATTTCCACAGGGGCGCTGTTGCAGTCTTCACAGATTCAATCAGCACAGAAGCAGAGATTTGACGCGAACTTGACTATTCTCGCTGTAAAATCCATTGAAAGGGGTAAACCTTGTTGAATGAAGTGTAACTGAGGTTTTAATGGTGGAACTAAGTCATAATTACAGCTGAACCAACTTCTCCGGCCCTGAAAAACTTTTTTTTAGAAGTGTGTAGCGTCATTTCCTCCATGCCATGATAACAATTCCATAGACTTTTAAAAGTCACAATAATAAGGTTTACGATAATGATTGAGAGATGTAGATCGTACAAAGACCAAAGTAATATATTGTGAATAGCCAAATATGAGTTAATGAGGAGGGAAGGGAGATATACTGGAGGAAAATGTTGACTGACGAAGAGTTAGAGTAACATTGGTGTATATTTAAAGGAGAGTTTGATCAGAAGAAATATCCTCTTCTTCTCTGCCCTGCCTAATAGCACACGACGCAACTGGTTTCTTCCACTGCTTCACATCTTGCAGAACTGGGCTGTTTCCGTAACAAAGTCCCTTTCTACCTCAACAGGTTGTTCATCGGACTCACAACTGCCTACCAGAAGAACTGGCTACATGCAGCATGCTGTGCGTTTGTGCGTGGCGCGGGGTGGGTGGGGGGAGGCTGGGGAGGCGTGGGGAAGGGGGCGCCACTCTACTCCCATCTGCCGCGAGCACCTGCTGGATGTAAACTCTCGCATCTTCTGTCTGGAGTGGGCTCGAACCCATAACCTTTCGACTCAGAGGTAGGTTATCTACGCCTGGCCCAGGGCTCACTCCCCAAGAGAAATAGATTCCACTAAATAATAAGAACAAACTAATCAAGTATGAGACGCCATGGATAAATGAAGAGCAGAGGATAATATTTAACCTATATAAAAAGGCACACGCAAATGAAATAAACAATAAAGGAGCGGATGACGAAGGAGAATGGAATGAGCTTAGGAATTAGGTAAAAACTTCAATTAGGAAAGCAAAGAGGAAATAAGAATATGAAAATAAATAATAAAGTGATCTATAGACAAATACTTGAAAGAGGGAGAACTAAGATGGTGATAAGTCCTCTCGGGATGAGCAAAATAAACTCACTGGAGATGATACTGAAATGGTAGTGATATTGATCTGGTAATTTGCATCAGTTTCCACGGAAGTGGTTAACAAAGAGGAAATGGCACTCGTAGAAGATGTCAAGAGGGTTATTAAATAGTTAAGAGAGAAAAATAGGAGTTGCTAAATATTCGATACAAGTTTAAGCACAACAAATGCCCGGATTGAAACAGTGGATACTCAGAGAGACCAGCGAGGGAGTAGCAGAGGCGACAGTGTCCATATATATATAAACAACACGACAGGGAATAGTGGCAGAGGACTGGCGAACCGCAAATATAATTCCTATTTTCAAAAAGAGAGTTACAGCAAGTCCATGGAACTAGAGAGCAGTTAGCTTAACGTCAATAGTAGGAAAGATACTGGAATCTTTGCTAAAAAGATCAATAACACCATACGTAGAAACAGAGAAAATAATAAAAAAACATTCAACATGGATTGCTAAAAGGAAGGTCATGTTTAACCAACCTCATTGATTTCTTTGAGGAAGTAACAGAAAGAGTTACGAAGTGAATGCAGTGGATGTGTTCTACATGGACTTTCAGAAGGTCATCGATAAGGTACCACAGAAAAGACTCATGACAAAGGTCAGGCAGTGTGGGGTGAGGGGCCAGATTTCAGAATGGATTGAAAGGTGGCTATAAAACAGACAAAATATCAAGTTCTAAGGGACGTTTCTCAGACTGGGAGAAAGTTGTATGTTGTGTCCCGCAGAGCTCCGTGCTGGGACCACCGTTGTTTACCTCATACATCAATGATTTGGACTCGAGAATTCGAGGTATGCTCGAGATCTGCAGATGGCACCTGATTGGGAGATACAGTCAATCACGTGGAGGACTGCAGCAAAATACAGGAAGACAACAGATGGTTCAATTTGGTAGGATGAATACGGAAACCACTTACTACATGGAAGGTGAGAAACTATATGGGGCATTCCAGGAAAGAGATCTGGGAATAGAGTTACATACATCACTAAAGTAGCAGTACAAGTTGATAAGGCCATAAAGAGTAAAAACAAAGTGCTGGGCCTAATTTCTAGCGGTATATAATACACAAGCAGGGAGGTAATGTGAAATGTATGTGGAACCCTGGTTAGACCACAGTTGGAGGACTGTGTGCAGTTGTGATCGTCATGGTGCTAAAAGGGATGTCGAAGCGCTGGAGAAGGAACATAAAAGATTCACAAGGACTTTATCAGAATTGGAGGATACGACTATCAGGCAAGATTGAGCAGTCTGGAGCTGTTTACTATCAACAGGAGAAGACTGAGACTGCTTTCACTTATCGTTGGATTCAGAAAAAGGGGCATAAATATAAGACAGCCACTAATATATCAAATAAAGAATTTAGAAGGAATTTCTTTACACAGAGTGTGGTGAGAATGTGAATCTCCCTCCCACAAGGAGCGGTTGAAGCAGGTAGAATTGATGCATTTAAGGGGATGCTTGATGCCTACACGAGGTAGAAAGGAAGCGAGGGATACGGGGGCAGGATTGAAAGAGGTAATTCGAGAGGGAGTAGACTCGTGTGGAGTATAAACACAGACACACACCAACTGAGCTGAATGACCTGTTTCTGAGCTACAAGTTCTATGTAATTCTCAGGAACGCCAGTCGTTGTAAAAGTAGTTGATTGTAAAGTCTGCTATTCACAGTACTACCGGGTGATGGCGCTGTTACATCTAAACACAATCAATCATATTTTGTTTTCAGCTTTTAAAAACCGATTGGTGATATGATATTCAGAGCGCAATGATAAACTCGTTAAAAGGAAGAGATAGGTTCCGTTTCAAAGGGAAATTGATTAACCTACTTAACATGTATGTTGCTTAATCTTAAATTGTTGATTATACATAACAATTACATAATAATCTTGAAAAGTGAGGAGAAAGAGATCAAGGTAAGACTGGAGTGAATCGAATGTGAGGTCTGGGGCGGCGCCTCGTGAGCAGCGGGTGAAGGACCTGAAAATTGCCGACATGGCGCGAAGCTGGGATGGTTCTCCATAGAGCACAGAAGGAGATTTAACAGAGCTGTTCACATTTATGCGGGGTTTGACTAAATAAGGAGAAACTGTTTCCATTGGCTGGAGGGTCAGCAATCAGAAGACACAGATTTAAGGTAATTGGCCAAAGAACCAGGGGGAAATGAGGAAACATGCTTTTACTCAACAATTTGTTCTGATCTGGAATGCGCTGCCTGAATGGTTGATGGAAGCAGATTCAATAGCAAAGGAAAGACTTGCATTTACATATCGCCTTTCATGACCTCAGGACGTCTCAAAGCGCTTTACAGCCAATGAAGTGTCTTTAAAGTGCAGTCACATTTGTAATATAGGAAATGCGGTAGTCAATTTGTGCACAGCAAGCTCCCATAAAGAGCAATGCGATAATGACCAGATAATCTGTTTTAGTGATGTTGGTGGAGCGATAAATATTGGCCAGGACACAGGGGATAACACTCCTGCTCTGATTCGAATAATACTAAAGGATACTTTATTTCCACCGAGAGGGCAGACGGGGCCTCGGTTTAACGTCTCATCCAAAAGCCGGCTCCTCCGACAGTGCAGCACTTCCTCAGTACTGCATTGAGGTGTCAGCATAGATTTTGTGTTGAAGTCTCTGGAGCGGGTCTTTAACCCACTGCCATCTGATTCAGGGGCGGGAGAGCTACCACAGAGCCACTGCTGACACCCTTATAAAAATAGTAACTTTCAAAAGGGAATTGGAGATTTACCTTGAAAGGAATGGTTTGCTGGGCTGTGGGGAAAGAGCAGAGGAGTTGGACTAATTGGATTCCTATTTCAAAGAGCCGGGACAGGCACGATAGGACGAATGTCCTCCTTATGAGCTTTCCGATTCGATAGCCGCGATTTTCCCTACTTCGGTGGGTCCGTGGCGGACCAGGTCGGTGGCGGGTCGCGGTCTCAATTCTGGCTCCATTCCAGTCGCCGACATTGCTTTCCCCTGATTGGGCTTGTTAAGCCCGCCCAGCCAAATATCAGCCAATTGAAGGAAGCGGGTCTGATGACGTCATTTGCGGACGCGTCAGCAGCCGCTTTCCTTAAATGGACCATGCGCAAATTCACTTTGACATTTGGGCTGTCAGTGTTCTGCAGCATTGATTTGCTGCAAACACTGACAAGCACTGCACAGAGGTGCATTGCTCTACCCAGGCTCTCCCATGACTCCCTCCATTTGCTTATGGAGGGAGTCAAAGCAGGCAGGGAGGTTCTCTTCCCTTCCAAGGTGCAAAAGAGTCCTCCCCAGGAAACCAACACAGACTGGTTGCCCTTTGCACAGGAGGACACAAGCAGGGATGTAGTCAGGATGACCAGATGCAGTGGAGCAAACCTTTCAATGATCTCAATCGATCACGGAACGTTACTTCAAATCAACACTCAACCTCATCGTGCTGTGTCGCTCATCACATACCCATCACTCTGCCTTCACTACCCTACTCCTGCACACCCTTATTCACACTAAAGTTGGACGAGTTCCCTCGACCCGATGGCCTGCATCCTGGAGTCTTAAAAGAGGTGGCTGCAGAGATAGTGGATGCATTTGTTGTAATCTATCAAAATTCCCTGGACTCTGGAGATGTCCCAGCGGACTCGAAAACCGAAAATGTAACGCTCCTATTTAAGAAAGGAGGGAGACAGAAAGGAGGCAACTATTGACCAGTTAGCCTAACATCTCTCATGGGGAAAATGCTGGAGTCCATCATTAAGGAAGTGATAACAGGGCATTTAGAAAATCATAATATAGACCAGCAGAGTCAGCATAATTTATGAAAGGGAAATCATGTTTCACAAATTTGCTGGAGTTGTTTGAGTATGTAACGAGCAGAGTGGATAATGAGCAACCAGTAGATGTCGTGTATTTGGATTTCCAGAAGGCATTCGATAAGGTGCCACATAAAAGATTACTACACAAAATAAGAGCTCACGGGGTTGGGGGATATATATTAGCATGGATAGAGGATTGGCTAACTAACAGAAAGCAGAGACTCGGGATAAATGAGTCATTTTCAGTTTGGCAAACTGTAACTAGTGGGGTGCTGCAGGGATCAGTGCTGGGGCCTCCACTATTTACAATCTATATTAAAGACTTGAATGAAGGGACTGAGTGTAATGTAGCCAAATTTGCTCATGATACAAAGATAGGTGGGAAAGCAAATTTTGTGAGGACGCAATGAATCTCCAAAGGGATATAGATAGGCTAAGTGAGTGGGCAAAAATCTGGCAGATGGAGCTTAATGTGGGAAAATGTGAGGTTATCCACTTTGGTAGGAGAAATAAAAAATCAAATTATTATTTAAATGGAGAGAGATTACAAAATGCTGAGTTACAGAGGGATCTGGGGGTCCTTGTACATGAATCAGAAAAAGTTAGCATGCAGGTACAGCAAGTAATTAGGAAGGGAAATGGAGTGTTAGCCTTTATTGCAAAGGGAATGGAGTATAAAAGTAGGGAAGTCCTGTTACAACTGTACAGGGCGTAGGTGAGACCACACCTGGAGTACCGCGTACAGTTTTGGTCTCCTTATTTAAGGAATGGTATACTTGCATTGGGGACAGTTCAGAGAAGGTTCACGAGGTTGATTCCGGAGATGAAGGGGTTGTATTATGAAGAAAGATAGAGCAGTTTGGGCCTATACTCATTAGAGTTTAGATGAATGAGAGGGGATCTTATTAAAACATATAAGATTCTGAAGGGGCTTGACTTGGTAGATGCAGAGAGGATGTTTCCCCTCGTGGGGGAATCTAGAACGAGGGCGCAACATTTCAGAATAAGGGGGCACCATTTTAAATCGGAAATGAGGAGGAATTTCTTCCCTCAGAGGGTTGTAATTCTTCAAAATTATCTTCCCTAGAGAGCTGTGGAGGCTGGGTCATTGAATAAATGTAAGGTGGAGATAGACAGATTTTTGAAAGGTAAGGGAGTCAAGGGTTATGGGGAGCGAGCAGCGAATTGGAGTTGCGCCCAAGATCAGATCAGCCATGATCTTATTAAATGGCGGAGCAGGCTCGAGGGGCCGAACGACCTGCACCTGCTCCGAAGTCGTATGTTCTTATATGTTTACACCAAATTACCTTCCACTTCCGCTCAACCCCCTCTATCTACATTATCACTTCCCCATCTCACTAGCCACCCCTCACACTCACCCTCATCCTAGTCCAATCATACCAACTATCAACACACAAAGGTAGGCACTTGTGTGTTTTAACCAATGTTGATGTCAAGTTTCTGTTAATGTGCTGTCAAACATTGAAATATTTATTTTCAACACTTTCCATTCTTGGACAGATTTGTATGCAGCTTTGGAAGTGGCTTATTGAGTTGCAGTGAATGGTGAGACATAACAGCACCCCCCGCAATGCTGATGAGTGTGAAAGGATAGGGTTGTGCATTGTAGTGATGCTTTATGTTGTTCATGTGGGGTAGTGCCAACCTGGCGCATCATGTGGCAGCCAGTGTGTGCAGAATCAAGTGAAATAAATCTGGCCATGGTGAGGCCATCCCTGGCGTCGCGGGCAGCAATATGCTCAGGTGCTTATGCCCTCTGGCTTATGCAGCATCAGGTGATTCCTGAGAAGTTTGCTGTTGTTGGCGCTGCTGGTGTACCTGGTGATGTTGGTGTTGCAGTTGATCGTGGTCAGATTCTGAGGAGCAAGGTGAGAGGGTATAAACCGTACCCATGCTGATGGAATAGATGGCAGATGAATTCAAATGACAGAAACAATTTGTCAATGGTGAGAGATGTTGTTCCAACGAGGTGATACTGGATAGAGAGTTTGTTCCAAACACTTGCAACCTGCACAAAGCTCAATCTGTCCTCCAATTGCAGTAAGCAACAGCTTCTGAGCTTGGAAAGTGAACAGCTGTGAGATGGGAGCTTTTATAGCACATTTGCAGCTGTCAAGTAATGAGAAGATTCCATGCCCATTTAGTTCCCGCCCAGCTTAACAGACGTGATCCCCGAGCAGCGTGGTCCCCGTTGGCGAGCAGGTAAATTCTAAAGGTGAGCTCAAAATTGTTGTTAATTCTCTGATAACGAGATCATAATGACGTGAATTGCCGCCCCCGCCGCTGCGTGTCGGGTCTGCTCAGCGCTGACAGACCCGACATCCGGGAAAGGCGCGTGGCGGCGGGTTGACAGCCGGGTCCCGACCCGCTGCAGAATGAAACACTTTCCCACCCGACCATCCACCGAACGCGCCCGCTGACCCCCCCGAGAAATTCCCCCCAAATACTCTGCCGCTTCCGACCATTAATGTCAATGGAATGAAAGCTGAGGAAGCGCATCCATTATTTTCCGATAATCCGCCCTCTGTGCGCGAGACTCCGGCAGTGGTGCAGGTCTGGGAAAACCCAGCGTCAGAGCAGAAAAGCGGAAAATAGTTGAGAAATTATTCCAGTGTGAAATTAAAATGTATTTATCATTGAAAGGAGCATCTGGGGCAGAGGAGGGCCAAGTCATTGTGTAGGGAGCAATATTAAAGATTAAGTAAAAGCGTTTTAATTACCAACGACTCTAGCAGGAAGAATGTAAAGATAGCAACGGCAGTCTGGTAAATATTCGGAGTAGAACACAAGTGAATCATTGACGGAGTGTTTGTGTGAGCGGCAGCGATCAAGGGGTATTTAAATGTAGTTCCAGTGTTCAACCACATAAACTGGGAATCTGGAATCCAGGGGCAGAGATATCGCGAGATAAAGGAATGGGGACTGACAGGAGTGACGATTTACTGACACTGCTGCTTCTTTTGATCAAATCAATATCGTAACTGTAACTAAATAAAACTTTAAAGGAAACTTAACAAATCAAATTAAAATTTGGTAGTCCGGGGTGACGATGCACTCCAGCCCCCGCGGCGCCCACCGGTCGCGGAAAAACTCAAGCGTGCCGGCGGACACCGCGTGCTCCATCTCCAGGGCCACCCGGGCGCGAACATGGCCGCGGAAGAGAGGCAGGCAATCGGGCCGAACGACCCCCTCGACCGCACGCTGCCTGGACCAATTAATGGCTTTCTTAGCCAGGCCCAGGAAAATCCCACGAGGAGTTCCTCCGACCTGCCCACTCCCCTCCGCACCGGGTGACCGTAGATCAGGAGCGTGGGGCTGAAGCTGACACTGCTGCAAGTTTCCTCAATTTGAGAATATCCCTGAGGATCCGACAGTGCTGTGATAATCCCAGTGTTTAAAATAAGGCCAGGAGAGATCTACTGGGTGAGCACCTGGGAAAGGAGCAATGTAAAAGGGAATTGTCTTGGTTTAAGGGACGATGTGCCATCTTTAAATTACCATCTGGAGGTTCTGAAACACCTCCCTGGCCTGTAGGGCTGATGAAATGCAGTTGGAATGACCCAGGCGGAATTTAGCGAATCAGCGGACAAGGTTCCACATCAACAAACGGTGAGAATTATGGGATAGGTGGGAAATCTGGCGCTGCACAGACAGATGCTTAAAAATGAGAGTAGGACAAATGGGAACCTTACCGACGGCAAGGGTTGGGAGACTATTGGAAATCTGGGATCTTCTTTTTACCAGTTTATTTATAATGTTTTGTTCAATAGAATTTAACGGGAAGGCGGACAGCTTGGAAACCAAAAAATGAAAATGATACCTTCCTGGGTAAAACTATAAACCCATAGACATTTACTGGGTGGGAGTAGGTCATTCGTCGCTTTCTATCTGTACTGGGTTCTTTGATACAGCAATCAAAAACTATCCACACTCTCCTCTCTCTCCACAAACATTCATTTTCTCTGCTTCAAATATTCATCTAATTTTCACTTAAGTATTCTCTGAGGGAAAACATTCCATGTTTCAGCAACCCGTTGCATATAGAAGTTTCTGCTAACTCTCTGCTCATTCCCTTTGTGACTATCTTAAGTCGATGACCCGTTATCGCTGACTCACCAACTCTCCCTTTTCACTCTGATGAAACTGTTCATAATTTTAAAAAGCTCGACAAAATTTCCTCGTAGCTTTCGCTGCTTCAGTACAAATCCTCCCAATATCTTGTCCCTCATCATCAGTATAGTTCCGATCTATGGCACCATCCTGGTGTATCTGCGCTCTCCGCTCTCTTGGATTTAATGGCCTTTCCACAAGGAGGAGACCGAAGCTATACCTGGTAATCTAAAGGTGACCTTAACAGCGTTTTGTAAAGAATTATCATCACTTGGTTATTCATGTGATCTCTGCCCAAGTCTATAAAACACAAAATTCTGTTGTTTTACTCCGGAATTATCCCCCTGGAAACGCACTTTCTAGGAAGTGAGTATTTGGATACCTGGGGCTCGCTGTCCATCCACACTCTTCAGCTCCTTTCCATTGAGACCCTGCTCCCATCCCTTGGCGTTCCTCGCAGATTGAGGCGAGATCACCGCTGAACAATTTGTAACTGGTGCAAAGTTGCTGGTATTTTTTAATTATTATTTGGAACAATGTGCAACCGCATAATAAGACGATAATTAGCAAAGATTCTTTCTGCCCGTCTGCAAATGTTCCGCCAAACACAGAATACTTAATATCAGTTTGATTTTTTTCTTGATTTCTGGTAGTGTTATTTACAGATAACTTGCAACAATTGTAACAGTTAGTAACTTTGTGACAAAACATTAGTTTTGATATTCCTTTACTAATTTGTTTGGGAGACTGATTGAGTCAGAACAGCAGTAATATTATTCATGATTCTTCGATCGAACGCACAAAACAAGGCAGACTCCAGCATTTTGCTGAGTGGGAGACACCAGTCAGCGGACAATCCAGATTTTAAGTAAGTATCTGGGACAAAAGAGGTGAAAGGTCACATCGATGAGCCAAGTTCCGGCTGTTTCCTTCATTCTAACACTTAGCACATGACAAGAGCCCCGATATATTTGTGAATGAGGAATGGTGTCCAATAGAGAGACCCGCGCCTGCAATATTCATACCAAACTTTCAGGACAAATAGGCGATCACAAGTCCTTTCATTGTTTTGGCGCCAATTTAAACTTTAATGATGTTTTGAAACTTTAATGATAATTTTAAACTGGCGCGCCCAATCCCACTATCTGTAGTGTAAGGCGGATTCCTCTATTGCCCATACGTCCGGCTCCACTACTGAACCTCATCATTGTTAAATTTGATCCCTAAACATGAAATGTGCTGAATTTGAAGGGATAGATTATGTTTACCCAGCACAAGAAGCATGAAAAAGGAAAGTAATGCAGCCATTGGGCCTAGAAATTCGTCTCGAGCGGAGGCGCAAAACGGGCGGTATCGGATCGTTCTCCGGTTATAGGAAGCGATTAGAAGTCAATGAAACTGAATATCAGGCGGAAGATCCGGTATCGCCCGTTTTGCGCCAACGCCCGAGATGAATTTCTGGGCCTTGCGTGTGCTGGGAAATGGAATAAATGTTCACACGAGAACTCACCCATTGTTCACATTACCAGAACAGAGGATGGTCCACCATTGAAACATAGTTGAAACTGAGCTTGAGTTACCAAGAAGTTGTTGTTTGATTGATTCTACTTATCCGCATTTTCTAACTAATCTCAGAATCAGTGTCCAGGGAGATTTCACCACATTCTTCAGCTCTGCTCTGAATTTCCTCTGGGTCGCTGCATAAATACACGGGTTTTGAAAGCAGCTCAAAAACTTCAGCAAAGCTCCGGTTTCCATGGCGATATATCCAGGGTCTGTGCGGTCGCCTCGGTAATAATTGGTGTTTGTCAGTCTGGTAGTTACAAAACTCACGGCAGCTGTCAACCACAACAGTATAAAACTGCCCGATATAGTGAACAGTAAAACGATGGATTTCCTCCGGCTCTCCATCTCTGGATCGCTGTGATTCTCAGTCCTGTGACCCCGCAGTCCTCTGCGGGCTCTATTGGCCACTAAAATACGGCGGACGGTTAATGAATTAAAGAGGAGAATTAAAGTAAAGGGAAGCCAAACCAACCAGGCGCTGTGAAACCAGACGTACCCTACGCCTAGAGGGGAGTGAAAAAATGCCAGACTGGATCGGCAGCCCCAATGTTGATTGTTAATTATTTGCTGAGGTTCATATGCAAACAAAAATGGAATATTCTTAAAACCACTCAAAACAGAGAAGATTGCTATAACCGCAGCCGCAGATCTCTCGGTCCAATACCTCGTTTTAAACTTCTGGTAGCAGAGAGCTACAAATCGATCAAATGTGAAGGAGACTGTGAACCAAACAGACAAATCGAAGGTGACAGTAGTCATGTACAGAACTAGCCGACACACGGGAGTGTGGGACAGGAATGAAAGTGGAAAGTGAGTACTGAAAATACGATACACCATTACATTGATGATCATGACCAATAGATCCGCTGTTGCCATGGCCACCATGTAGACGGAGATGCACTTGGAAAGGCCGCAGTTTCCTCGGGAGAGAATCACAATTGTCACCATGTTCGCTGCAAGAAAGAGAGAAAGAGAGAAATAATGTCCCAGTGTCTGATTGAAATAGACACGGAGATACCTGTTGAGAGCATTTTACTCCAGTCAGTGTGATTATCAACACGGAGCAGTGTGAGGACAGGATTAGTATTGGAGCCATGACCTGGGAAACACACCCACACATGTTGATGAGCCGCCCTGTACGGGGTCTCAAGACGGTCCTGATATCCGCTAAAATCCAGTGTTGGAACTTCAAAGATTATTGTAACATCAGTAAAATTATCGCATTATAGGGAACGCGGACAGTGCGGACTCACAGTTCACGAGTTTGTTCCGGTAGCTACCGACTGTGTAATGCTGACATCCGGGAAACACATTACCTTATCCAACAGGCTGTAGGAACAAGGTGACAGTTAATACAGGTTAACAACAAACAGGTTACATTGGCTCACCGAGGACACTGACGGCAGCGAGAATCGGGTAGTAAATCTCTTTGATCAGCAGAATAATTGGTCGCCCCATTTTCTGTGAGAATGGAAGAATTCTGTCGGAGTTGAAAGCCTCTTACTGGTGCACGGCTGATGCAATGGAAGGGAACCTGTATTTATCCACACATCAATCCTTCAGGGAGTCAATCAATTAAATCACAATTAGCATTAGTTACAGTCATTTAACAAATAGAATCAGGTAATTAGATTTTGTATCTGACACGTCACATAAAAAGAAAAAGTTGACATTGTTACTGGTCAGTTTCAAAAACAAGATTAAAACATTGTTCACAAGTGGAAAGTGAAATCTCCCAGTACTGGTGTTGACCTATTCCTATAATTGGTGAAGAGAGCCAACATCTGGACCCTTCACTTCACTCAATTCAAGTGCAACAAATACTCCAGACAGTGAAATCAATCTTGCAATATTTGTGATGACCCCAGTCCGGTTGCATTACAGGTGACCTTATTCTCCGTTCAAGTGACAGCTCTACATTTATGCTAGATAAGAGAGTACTCTTCCAGTAAACTTAAACTAGAGGTGACCGTGCCCCTCCTGCACTAGTGTTACATACACTTACACTAGAGGTGATCCGTGCCCTTCCTGTACTAGTGTTACATACACTTACAGTAGAGGTGACCGTGCTCTCTGTACTAGTGTGAGCTACACTTACACTAGAGGTGACCGTGCTCTCCTGTACTAGTGTTACATACACTTACACTAGAGGTGACCGTGCTCCTCCTGTACTAGTGTTACATACACTTACACTAGAGGTGACCCGTGCTCCTCCTGTACTAGTGTTACATACACTTACACTAGAGGTGACCGTGCTCCTCCTGTACTAGTGTTACATACACTTACACTAGAGGTGACCGTGCTCTTCCTGTACTAGAGTTACATACACTTACACTAGAGGTGACCGTGCTCCTCCTGTACTAGAGTTACATACACTTACACTAGAGGTGACCCTGCTCCTCCTGTACTAGTGTTACATACACTTACACTAGAGGTGATATTGCTTCTCCTGTACTAGAGTTACTAACACTTACACTATTGGTGATCGTTCTCCACCTGTACTAGTGTTACATACACTTACACTAGAGCTGATCGTGCTCCTCCTGTACTAGTGTTACATACAATTACACTATTGGTGATCGTGCTACTCCTGTACTAGTGTTACATACACTTACACGAGAGGTGACCGTGCTTTTCCTGTACTAGTGTTACATACACTTACACTAGAGGTGACCGTGCTCCTCCAGTACTAGTGTTACATACACTTACACTAGAGGTGACCGTGCTCCTCCAGTACTAGTGTTACATACACTTACACTAGAGGTGACCATGCTCCTCCAGTACTAGTGTTACATACACTTACACTAGAGGTGACCGTGCTCCTCCTGTACTAGTGATACATACACTTACACTAGAGGTGACCGTGCTTCTCCTGTACTAGAGTTACATACACTTACACTAGAGGTGACCGTGCTTCTCCTGTACTAGTGTTACATACATTACACTAGAGTTGACCGTGCTCCTCCTGTACTAGTGATACATACACTTACACTAGAGGAGACCGTGCTGCTCCTGTACTAGTGTTACATACACTTACACTAGAGGTGACCGTGCTCCTCCTGTACTCGTGTTACATACACTTACACTAGAGGTGATCGTGCTCTTCCTGTACTAGTGTTACATACACTTACACTAGAGGTGACCGTGCTTCTCCTGTACTAGAGTTACATACACTTACACTAGAGGTGATCGTGCTCTTCCTGTACTAGTATTACATACACTGACAGCAGAGGTGACCGTGCTCTTCCTGTACTAGTGTTACATACACTTACACTAGAGGTGATCGTGCTCTTCCTGTACTAGTGTTACATACACTTACACTAGAGGGGTTCGTGCTTCTCCTGCACTAGTGTTACATACACTTACACTAGAGGAGATCGTGCTCTTCTTGTACTAGTGTTACATACACTTACACTAGAGGGGTTCGTGCTTCTCCTGCACTAGTGTTACATACACTTACACTAGAGGAGATCGTGCTCTTCTTGTACTCGTGTTACATACTCTTACACTAGAGGTGATCGTGCTCCTCCTGTACTAGTGTTACATACACTTACACTAGAGGTGACCCTGCTCCTCCTGTACTAGTTTTACATACACTTACTCTAGAGGTGACCCTGCACTTCTTGTACTATTGTTACATACACAACCACTAGAGGTGACCTTGCTTCTCCTGTACTAGAGTTACATACACTTACACTAGAGGTAACCGTGCTTTTCCTGTACTAGTGTTACATACACTTACACTCGAGGTGACCGTGCTCCTCCTGTACTAGAGTTACATGCACTTACACTTTCGGTGACCCTGCTCCTCCTGTACTAATGTTAAATACACTTACGCTAAAGGTGACGCTTTTCCTGCTGTACTAGTGTTACATACACTTACACTAGAGGTGACCCTGCACTTCTTGTACTATTGTTACATACACAACCACTAGAGGTGACCCTGCTCCTCCTGTACTAGTTTTACATACACTTACTCTAGAGGTGACCCTGCACTTCTTGTACTATTGTTACATACACAACCACTAGAGGTGACCCTGCTCCTCCTGTACTAGTGTTACATACACTTACACTAGAGGTAACCGTGCTTTTCCTGTACTAGTTTTACATACACTTACACTCGAGGTGACCGTGCTCCTCCAGTACTAGTGTTACCTACACTTACACTAGAGGTGATCGTGCTCCTCCAGTACTAGTGTTACCTACACTTACACTAGAGGTGACCGTGCTCCTCCAGTACTAGTGTTACATACACTTACACTAGTGGTGACCGTGCTCCTCCTGTACTAGTGTTACATACACTTACACTAGAGGTGACCGTGCTCCTCCTGTACTAGTGTTACATACACTTACACTAGAGGTGACCGTGCTCCTCCTGTACTAGTGTTACATACACTTACACTAGAGGTGACCGTGCTCCTCCTGTACTAGTGTTACATACACTTACACTAGAGGTGATCGTGCTCCTCCTGTACTAGTGTTACATACACTTACACTAGAGGTGATCGTGCTCTTCCTGTACTAGTGTTACATACACTTACACTAGAGGTGACCGTGCTCCTCCTGTACTAGTGTTACATACACTTACACTAGAGGTGACCGTGCTCTTCCTGTACTAGTGTTACATACACTTACACTAGAGGTGACCGTGCTCTCCTGTACTAGTGTTACATACACTTACACTAGAGGTGACCGTGCTTCTCCTGTACTAGAGTTACATACACTTACACTAGAGGTGACCGTGCTCTCCTGTACTAGTGTTACATACACTTACACTAGAGGTGACCGTGCTCTTCCTGTACTAGTGTTACATACACTTACACTAGAGGTGATCGTGCTCTCCTGTACTAGTGTTACATACACTTACACTAGAGGTGACCGTGCTCTCCTGTACTAGTGTTACATACACTTACACTAGAGGTGATCGTGCTCCTCCTGTACTAGTGTTACATACACTTACACTAGAGGTGACCGTGCTTCTCCTGTACTAGTGTTACATACACTTACACTAGAGGTGACCGTGCTTCTCCTGTACTAGTGTTACATACACTTACACTAGAGGTGATCGTGCTCCTCCTGTACTAGTGTTACATACACTTACACTAGAGGTGACCGTGCTCCTCCTGTACTAGTGTTACATACACTTACACTAGAGGTGATCGTGCTTCTCCTGTACTAGAGTTACATACACTTACACTAGAGGTGACCGTGCTCCTCCTGTACTAGTGTTACATACACTTACACTAGAGGTGACCGTGCTTCTCCTGTACTAGTGTTACATACACTTACACTAGAGGTGACCGTGCTCTTCCTGTACTAGTGTTACATACACTTACAGCAGAGGTGACCGTGCTCCTCCTGTACTAGTGTTACATACACTTACACTAGAGGTGACCGTGCTTCTCCTGTACTAGTGTTACATACACTTACACTAGAGGTGACCGTGCTTCTCCTGTACTAGTGTTACATACACTTACACTAGAGGTGATCGTGCTCTTCCTGTACTAGTGTTACATACACTTACACTAGAGGTGATCGTGCTCTTCCTGTACTAGTGTTACATACACTTACACTAGAGGTGACCGTGCTCTTCCTGTACTAGTGTTACATACACTTACACTAGAGGTGACCGTGCTCTTCCTGTACTAGTATTACATACACTTACACTAGAGGTGATCGTGCTCTCCTGTACTAGTGTTACATACACTTACACTAGAGGTGACCGTGCTCCTCCTGTACTAGTGTTACATACACTTACACTAGAGGTGACCGTGCTTCTCCTGTACTAGTGTTACATACACTTACACTAGAGGTGATCGTGCTCTCCTGTACTAGTATTACATACACTTACACTAGAGGTGATCGTGCTCCTCCTGTACTAGAGTTACATACACTTACACTAGAGGTGACCGTGCTCTTCCTGTACTAGTGTTACATACACTTACACTAGAGGTGATCGTGCTCCTCCTGTACTAGTGTTTCATACACTTACACTAGAGGTGATCGTGCTTCTCCTGTACTAGTGTTACATACACTTACACTAGAGGTGATCGTGCTCCTCCTGTACTAGTGTTACATACACTTACACTAGAGGTGACCGTGCTCTTCCTGTACTAGTGTTACATACACTTACACTAGAGGTGATCGTGCTCTTCTGTACTAGTGTTACATACACTTACACTAGAGGTGATCGTGCTCTTCCTGTACTAGTGTTACATACACTTACACTAGAGGTGATCGTGCTCTTCCTGTACTAGTGTTACATACACTTACACTAGAGGTGATCGTGCTCCTCCTGTACTAGTGTTACATACACTTACACTAGAGATGACCGTGCTCTTCCTGTACTAGAGTTACATACACTTACACTAGAGGTGACCCTGCTCCTCCTGTACTAGTATTACATACACTTACACTCGAGGTGACCCTGCGCTTCTTGTACTAGTGTTACATACACAACCACTAGAGGTGACCGTGCTCCTCCTGTACTAGAGTTACAAACACTTACACTTTCGGTGTCCCTGCTCCTCCTGTACTAGTGTTAAATACACTTACACTAGAGGTGACCGTGCTTCTCCTGTACTAGTGTTAAATACACTTACGCTAAAGGTGACGCTTTTCCTGCTGTACTAGTTTTACATACACTTACACTAGATGTGATCGTGCTCCTCCAGTACTAGTGTTACGTACACTTACACTAGAGGTGATCGTGCTCCTCCAGTACTAGTGTTACGTACACTTACACTAGAGGTGACCGTGCTCCTCCAGTACTAGTGTTACATACACTTACACTAGAGGTGACCGTGCTCCTCCAGGACTAGTGTTACATACACTTACACTAGAGGTGACCGTGCTCCTCCTGTACTAGTGTTACATACACTTACACTAGAGGTGACCGTGCTCTCCTGTACTAGTGTTACATACACTTACACTAGAGGTGACCGTGCTTCTCCTGTACTAGTGTTACATACACTTACACTAGAGGTGACCGTGCTCCTCCTGTACTAGTGTTACATACACTTACACTAGAGGTGACCGTGCTCCTCCTGTACTAGAGTTACATACACTTACACTAGAGGTGACCGTGCTTCTCCTGTACTAGTGTTACATACACTTACACTAGAGGTGACCGTGCTCCTCCTGTACTAGTGTTACATACACTTACACTAGAGGTGACCGTGCTCCTCCTGTACTAGTGTTACATACACTTACACTAGAGGTGACCGTGCTCCTCCTGTACTAGTGTTACATACACTTACACTAGAGGTGACCGTGCTCCTCCTGTACTAGTGTTACATACACTTACACTAGAGGTGACCGTGCTCTCCTGTACTAGTGTTACATACACTTACACTAGAGGTGACCGTGCTTCTCCTGTACTAGTGTTACATACACTTACACTAGAGGTGACCGTGCTTCTCCTGTACTAGAGTTACATACACTTACACTAGAGGTGACCGTGCTCCTCCTGTACTAGTGTTACATACACTTACACTAGAGGTGACCGTGCTCTCCTGTACTAGTGTTACATACACTTACACTAGAGGTGACCGTGCTCTCCTGTACTAGTGTTACATACACTTACACTAGAGGTGACCGTGCTTCTCCTGTACTAGTGTTACATACACTTACACTAGAGGTGACCGTGCTCCTCCTGTACTAGTGTTACATACACTTACACTAGAGGTGACCGTGCTCCTCCTGTACTAGTGTTACATACACTTACACTAGAGGTGACCGTGCTCTCCTGTACTAGTGTTACATACACTTACACTAGAGGTGACCGTGCTTCTCCTGTACTAGTGTTACATACACTTACACTAGAGGTGACCGTGCTCCTCCTGTACTAGTGTTACATACACTTACACTAGAGGTGACCGTGCTCTCCTGTACTAGTGTTACATACACTTACACTAGAGGTGACCGTGCTCTCCTGTACTAGTGTTACATACACTTACACTAGAGGTGATCGTGCTCTTCCTGTACTAGTATTACATACACTTACACTAGAGGTGACCGTGCTCCTCCTGTACTAGTGTTACATACACTTACACTAGAGGTGACCGTGCTCCTCCTGTACTAGTGTTACATACACTTACACTAGAGGTGACCGTGCTCCTCCTGTACTAGTGTTACATACACTTACACTAGAGGTGACCGTGCTTCTCCTGTACTAGAGTTACATACACTTACACTAGAGGTGACCGTGCTCTCCTGTACTAGAGTTACATACACTTACACTAGAGGTGACCGTGCTCCTCCTGTACTAGTGTTACATACACTTACACTAGAGGTGACCGTGCTCTCCTGTACTAGTGTTACATACACTTACACTAGAGGTGACCGTGCTCTCCTGTACTAGTGTTACATACACTTACACTAGAGGTGACCGTGCTTCTCCTGTACTAGTGTTACATACACTTACACTAGAGGTGACCGTGCTCTTCCTGTACTAGTGTTACATACACTTACACTAGAGGTGACCGTGCTCTTCCTGTACTAGTGTTACATACACTTACACTAGAGGTGACCGTGCTCTTCCTGTACTAGTGTTACATACACTTACACTAGAGGTGATCGTGCTCTTCCTGTACTAGTGTTACATACACTTACACTAGAGGTGACCGTGCTCTTCCTGTACTAGTGTTACATACACTTACACTAGAGGTGACCGTGCTCTTCCTGTACTAGTGTTACATACACTTACACTAGAGGTGACCGTGCTCTTCCTGTACTAGTGTTACATACACTTACACTAGAGGTGATCGTGCTCCTTCCTGTACTAGTGTTACATACACTTACACTAGAGGTGACCGTGCTTCTCCTGTACTAGTGTTACATACACTGACACTAGAGGTGACCGTGCTCCTCCTGTACTAGAGTTACATACACTGACACTAGAGGTGACCGTGCTCCTCCTGTACTAGTGTTACATACACTTACACTAGAGGTGATCGTGCTCTTCCTGTACTAGTATTACATACACTTACAGCAGAGGTGACCGTGCTCTTCCTGTACTAGTGTTACATACACTTACACTAGAGGTGATCGTGCTCCTCCTGTACTAGTGTTACATACACTTACACTAGAGGTGGCCGTGCTTCTCCTGTACTAGTGTTACATACACTTACACTAGAGGTGATCGTGCTCTTCCTGTACTAGTGTTACATACACTTACACTAGAGAGGTTCGTGCTTCTCCTGCACTAGAGTTACATACACTTACACTAGAGGTGATCGTGCTCCTCCTGTACTAGAGTTACATACACTTACACTAGAGGTGATCGTGCTCCTCCTGTACTAGTGTTACATACACTTACACTAGAGGTGACCGTGCTCCTCCTGTACTAGTGTTACATACACTTACACTAGAGGTGATCGTGCTCCTCCTGTACTAGTGTTACATACACTTACACTAGAGGTGACCGTGCTTTTCCTGTACTAGTGTTACATACACTTACACTAGAGGTGACCGTGCTTCTCCTGTACTAGTGTTACATACACTTACACTAGAGGTGATCGTGCTCCTCCTGTACTAGTGTTACATACACTTACACTAGAGGTGACCGTGCTTCTCCTGTACTAGAGTTACATACACTTACACTAGAGGTGACCGTGCTTCTCCTGTACTAGAGTTACATACACTTACACTAGAGGTGACCGTGCTCATCCTGTACTAGTGTTACATACACTTACACTAGAGGTGACCGTGCTTCTCCTGTACTAGAGTTACATACACTTACACTAGAGGTGATCGTGCTCTTCCTGTACTAGTGTTACATACACTTACACTAGAGGTGATCGTGCTCTTCCTGTACTAGTGTTACATACACTTACACTAGAGGTGACCGTGCTCTTCCTGTACTAGTGTTACATACACTTACACTAGAGGTGATCGTGCTCTTCCTGTACTAGTGTTACATACACTTACACTAGAGGTGACCGTGCTCTTCCTGTACTAGTGTTACATACACTTAC
This sequence comes from Squalus acanthias, assembly GCA_030390025.1. Lineage (NCBI taxonomy): Eukaryota > Metazoa > Chordata > Chondrichthyes > Squaliformes > Squalidae > Squalus > Squalus acanthias. The sequence continues at coordinate 185,203 of JASTWF010000565.1, forward strand.
ACTAGAGGTGATCGTGCTCTTCCTGTACTAGTGTTACATACACTTACACTAGAGGTGACCGTGCTCTTCCTGTACTAGTGTTACATACACTTACACTAGAGGTGATCGTGCTCCTTCTGTACTAGTGTTACATACACTTACACTAGAGGTGACCGTGCTTCTCCTGTACTAGTGTTACATACACTTACACTAGAGGTGACCGTGCTCCTCCTGTACTAGTGTTACATACACTTACACTAGAGGTGACCGTGCTTCTCCTGTACTAGTGTTACATACACTTACACTAGAGGTGACCGTGCTCCTCCTGTACTAGTGTTACATACACTTACACTAGAGGTGACCGTGCTCCTCCTGTACTAGTGTTACATACACTTACACTAGAGGTGACCGTGCTCCTCCTGTACTAGTGTTACATACACTTACACTAGAGGTGACCGTGCTCCTCCTGTACTAGTGTTACATACACTTACACTAGAGGTGGCCGTGCATCTCCTGTACTAGTGTTACATACACTTACACTAGAGGTGATCGTGCTCTTCCTGTACTAGTGTTACATACACTTACACTAGAGGTGATCGTGCTTCTCCTGTACTAGTGTTACATACACTTACACTAGAGGTGATCGTGCTCTCCTGTACTAGTGTTACATACACTTACACTAGAGGTGATCGTGCTCCTCCTGTACTAGTGTTACATACACTTACACTAGAGGTGACCGTGCTCTTCCTGTACTAGTGTTACATACACTTACACTAGAGGTGACCGTGCTTCTCCTGTACTAGAGTTACATACACTTACACTAGAGGTGACCGTGCTCTTCCTGTACTAGTGTTACATACACTTACACTAGAGGTGACCGTGCTCCTCCTGTACTAGTGTTACATACACTTACACTAGAGGTGACCGTGCTCCTCCTGTACTAGTGTTACATACACTTACACTAGAGGTGACCGTGCTCTCCTGTACTAGTATTACATACACTTACACTAGAGGTAACCGTGCTCTTCCTGTACTAGTGTTACATACACTTACACTAGAGGTGACCGTGCTCCTCCTGTACTAGTGTTACATACACTTACACTAGAGGTGACCGTGCTCCTCCTGTACTAGTGTTACATACACTTACACTAGAGGTGACCGTGCTCCTCCTGTACTAGTGTTACATACACTTACACTAGAGGTGACCGTGCTCCTCCTGTACTAGTGTTACATACACTTACACTAGAGGTGACCGTGCTCTTCCTGTACTAGTGTTACATACACTTACACTAGAGGTGACCGTGCTCCTCCTGTACTAGTGTTACATACACTTACACTAGAGGTGACCGTGCTCTTCCTGTACTAGTGTTACATACACTTACACTAGAGGTGACCGTGCTTCTCCTGTACTAGTGTTACATACACTTACACTGGAGGTGACCGTGCTCTTCCTGTACTAGAGTTACATACACTTACACTAGAGGTGACCGTGCTTCTCCTGTACTAGTGTTACATACACTTACACTAGAGGTGACCGTGCTCTCCTGTACTAGTGTTACATACACTTACACTAGAGGTGACCGTGCTTCTCCTGTACTAGTGTTACATACACTTACACTAGAGGTGACCGTGCTCTTCCTGTACATAATTTAATAGGACAAAGTCAGCATGGTTTTACGAAGGGGAAGTCATGTTTGACAAATTTGCTGGAGTTCTTTGAGGAAGTAACATATAGAGTGGATAAAGGGGAACCAGTGGACGTAGTTTATTTAGACTTCCAAAAGGCATTTGACAAGGTGCCACACAAAAAAAAAGATTATTGCTTAAGGTAAAAAATCACGGGATTGGGGGTAATATTCTGGCATGGATAGAGGATTGGCTATCTAACAGAAAGCAAAGAGTTGGGATAAATGGTTCATTCTCAGACTGGCAATCAGTAACTAGTGGTGTTCCACAGGGGTCAGTGCTGGGTCCCCAACTCTTTACAATCTATATTAACGATTTGGAGGAAGGGACCAAGTGTAACATATCAAAATTTGCAGATGATACAAAGATGGGAGGGAAAGTAGTGAGTGAGGAGGACATAAAAAACCTGCAAGGGGACATAGACAGGCTAAGTAAGTGGGCAGAGATTTGGCAGATGGAATACAACACTGGAAAGTGTGAGGTGATGCACTTTGGCAGGAAAAATCCTAGAGCAATTTATTATCTTAATGGCAAGAAACTGGAGAGTACTGAAGTGCAAAGGGATCTGGGGGTCCTGGTGCACGAAACTCAAAAGGTTAGTATGCAGGTGCAGCAAGTGATTAAGAAGGCAAATGGAATGTTGGCTTTCATTGCTAGGGGGATAGAATATAAAAATAGGGAGGTATTGCTTCAGTTGTACAAGGTATTGGTGAGACCGCACCTGGAATACTGCATACAGTTTTGGTGTCCTTACTTAAGGAAAGACATCCTTGCTCTCGAGGCAGTGCAAAAAAGGTTCACTCGGTTAATCCCGGGGATGAGGGGGTGGTCATATGAGGAGAGGTTGGGTAGATTGGGACTCTACTCATTGGAGTTCAGAAGAATGAGAGGCGATCTTATTGAAACATATAAGATTGTGAAGGGGTTGGATCGGGTGGATGCGGGGAGGATGTTCCCGATGACGGGTGAGACGAGAACTAGGGGACATAGTCTTAGAATAAGGGGCAGCTCTTTCAAAACTGAGATGAGGAGGAACTACTTCACTCAGAGGGTGGTAGGTCCATGGAATATGCTGCCACAAAAAGCTGTAGAAGCTACAACATTAATTAAATTTAAAACAGAAATAGACAGTTTCCTAGAAGTAAAGGGCATTAAGGGTTACGGGGAGCGGGCAGGAATTTGGACATGAGTCTAGGTTCGGATCGGTCATGGCCCTGTGGGTAGTGGAGCGGGCCCAGGGACTGTGTAGCCTGATTCTGCTCCTATTTCGTGTGTGCAATTCTGTTAGATGCAGGAGATGGTTCTGTGATAGATAGTAGATTGGCGGTTAGGATCAGATCAGCCATGATCTTATTGAATGGCGGAGCAGGCTCGAGGGGCCGATTGGCCTATACCTGCTCCTATTTCTTATGTTCTTATGTACACTGGAGGTGATCGTGCTCTTCCTGTACTAGTGTTACATACACTTACACTAGAGGTGACCGTGCTTCTCCTGTACTAGAGTTACATACACTTACACTAGAGGTGACCGTGCTCCTCCTGTACTAGAGTTACATACACTTACACTAGAGGTGACCGTGCTCTTCCTGTACTAGAGTTACATACACTTACACTAGAGGTGACCGTGCTCATCCTGTACTAGTTTTACATACACTTACACTAGAGGTGACCGTGCTTCTCCTGTACTAGTGTTACATACACTTACACTAGAGGTGACCGTGCTCCTCCTGTACTAGTGTTACATACACTTACACTAGAGGTGACCGTGCTCCTCCTGTACTAGTGTTACATACACTTACACTAGAGGTGACCGTGCTCCTCCTGTACTAGTGTTACATACACTTACACTAGAGGTGACCGTGCTCTCCTGTACTAGTGTTACATACACTTACACTAGAGGTGACCGTGCTCTCCTGTACTAGTGTTACATACACTTACACTAGAGGTGACCGTGCTCCTCCTGTACTAGTGTTACATACACTTACACTAGAGGTGACCGTGCTCTTCCTGTACTAGTGTTACATACACTTACACTAGAGGTGACCGTGCTCCTCCTGTACTAGTGTTACATACACTTACACTAGAGGTGACCGTGCTCTCCTGTACTAGTGTTACATACACTTACACTAGAGGTGACCGTGCTTCTCCTGTACTAGTGTTACATACACTTACACTAGAGGTGACCGTGCTCTCCTGTACTAGTGTTACATACACTTACACTAGAGGTGACCGTGCTTCTCCTGTACTAGTGTTACATACACTTACACTAGAGGTGACCGTGCTCCTCCTGTACTAGAGTTACATACACTTACACTAGAGGTGACCGTGCTCTCCTGTACTAGTGTTACATACACTTACACTAGAGGTGACCGTGCTCCTCCTGTACTAGTGTTACATACACTTACACTAGAGGTGACCGTGCTCTTCCTGTACTAGTGTTACATACACTTACACTAGAGGTGACCGTGCTCCTCCTGTACTAGTGTTACATACACTTACACTAGAGGTGATCGTGCTTCTCCTGTACTAGTGTTACATACACTTACACTAGAGGTGATCGTGCTCCTCCTGTACTAGTGTTACATACACTTACACTAGAGGTGACCGTGCTTCTCCTGTACTAGAGTTACATACACTTACACTAGAGGTGACCGTGCTTCTCCTGTACTAGTGTTACATACACTTACACTAGAGGTGACCGTGCTCTTCCTGTACTAGTGTTACATACACTTACACTAGAGGTGACCGTGCTCTTCCTGTACTAGTGTTACATACACTTACACTAGAGGTGACCGTGCTCTCCTGTACTAGTGTTACATACACTTACACTAGAGGTGACCGTGCTCCTCCTGTACTAGAGTTACATACACTTACACTAGAGGTGACCGTGCTCTCCTGTACTAGTGTTACATACACTTACACTAGAGGTGACCGTGCTCCTCCTGTACTAGTGTTACATACACTTACACTAGAGGTGACGTGCTCTTCCTGTACTAGTGTTACATACACTTACACTCGAGGTGACCGTGCTCCTCCTGTACTAGTGTTACATACACTTACACTAGAGGTGACGCTTTGCCTCCTGTACGAGTGTTACATACCCTTACACTAGAGGTGACCGCGCTCCTCCTGTACTAGTGTTACATACACTTACACTAGAGGTAATCGTGCTCTTACTGTACTAGTGTTACATACACTTACACTAGAGGTGATCGTGCTCCTCCTGTACTAGTGTTACATACACTTACACTAGAGGTGACCGTGCTCCTCCTGTACTAGTGTTACATACACTTACACTAGAGGTGACCGTGCTCCTCCTGTACTAGTGTTACATACACTTACACTAGAGGTGATCGTGCTCCTCCTGTACTAGTGTTACATACACTTACACTAGAGGTGACCCGTGCTCCTCCTGTACTAGTGTTACATACACTTGCACTAGAGGTGACCGTGTTCCTCCTTTACTAGAGTTACATACACTTACACTAGAGGTGATCGTGCTCCTCCTGTACTAGAGTTACATAGACTTACACTAGAGGTGACCGTGCTCCTCCTGTACTAGTGTTACATACACTTACACTAGAGGTGACCGTGCTCCTCCTGTACTAGTGATACATACACTTACACTAGAGGTGACCGTGCTCCTCCTGTACTAGTATTACATACACTTACACTCGAGGTGACCGTGCTCCTCCTGTACTAGTGTTACATACACTGACACTAGAGGTCATGATGTGGAGATGCCGGCGTTGGACTGGGGTGGACAAAAATGAGAAGTCGCACAACACCAGGTTATAGTCCAACAGATTTATTTAATTTTACAAGCTTTCGAAGCAGTTCGCTCCTTCGTCAGGTAAGTTAGCAATGAGAGAATCTCCCAGAATTCACAATTTAAACCCAGACAAAATCTATTCACATTATTCGCTACAACAAAGAGCACAGCCAAGACAATGAGATGTGTCCCAGGGGGTCCAACGTGTCAAACCACCTGCTGGCTGCATATCCTGTCAATTTGTGTTCTTGTGTTAGCATTTAAAAAAAAAAAAAAAAAAAAAAAACACCTGGGAAGACCGGCCATGATGTCAAGTCACGTTCTGTATCGTGACATGAACCCGATATCGCGATTGAGGCCATCCTCATGAGTGCGGAACTTGGCTATCAGTTTCTGCTCTATGATTTTGCGCTGTCGTGTATCTCGAAGGCCGCCCTGGAGAACGCTTACCCGCAGATCCGAGGTTGAATGCCCCTGGCTGCTGAAGTGACACTAGAGGTGACCGTGCTCCTCCTGTATGAGTATTACATACAGTTACACTAGAGGTGACCGTGCTCCTCCTGTACTAGTATTACTTGCACATACACTAGAGGTTAACATGCTCCTCCTGTACTCGTGTTACATACACTTACAGTAGAGGTTACCATGCTCCTAATGTACGAGTGTTACATACACTTACACTAGAGGTGACCCTGCTCCTCTGTTACTAGTGGTACCTACACTTACACGAGAGATGACCCTGCTCCTCTGTTACTAGTGGTACCTACACTTACACTAGAGGTGACCGTGCTCCTCTGTTACTAGTGTTACCTACACTTACACTAGAGATGACCCTGCTCCTCTGTTACTATTGTTACCTACACTTACACTAGAGGTGACCGTGCTTCTCTGTCACTATTGGTACCTACACTAATACTAGAGGTGAAAATGCTCCTCTGTTACTAGTGTTATCTAAACGGAAACTAGAGGTGACCGTGCTCCTCTGTTACTAGTGGTCCCTACACTTACACTAGAGGTAACCGTGTTTCTCTGTCACTAGTGGTACCTACACTTACACTAGAGGTGACCGTGCTCCTCTGTTACTAGTGGTACCTGCACTTACACTAGAGCAAAAAGTATTCGTAGAGTGACGTCACCAAAAAGCAGGTAAGTGATCGGTTGGTGAGAGTTTTCTTTCTCAATTTTTCTAAACTTAAATTTTGTGATTTCTGCGGTCTCTTTGTGTAGCGGGAAATACTGTTAAGCAAGGGCCCTTGAGTATATCACTTAATTCCAGTGTAATTGGTGGGACCCATTTAATTTAAATTTAATTTTAATTAATTAATTAATTAAAGGGTAAGTCATGGCAGGACAGCTCGGTGCTGTGACAGGCTCTTCGTGCACTATGTGGGAAATCAGGGACACTTCCTGTGTCCCTGAAACCATGTGTGCGGGAGGTGTATCCAGCTGCAGCTACTGACAGACCGCATTGTGGCACTGGAGCTGCGAATGGATGCATACTGGAGCATTCGAAATGCTGAGGACATCGTGGATAGCACGATTAGGGAGTTGGTCACACCGCAGGTAAAGGGTGTACAGGCAGGAAGGGAATGGGTGACCACCAGGCAGAGTAATAGGCGGAGTCAGGTAGTGCAGGGGTCCCCTGTGGCCATCCCCATCTCACACAGATATACCGCTTTGGATATTGTTGAGGGAGATGGCTTATCAGGGGAAGACAGCAGCAGCCAACTTCCTAGCACCGTAGCTGGTTCTTCTGCACAGGATGGGAGGAAAAAGAGCGGGAGAGCTATACTGATAGGGGATTCTATTGTAAGCGGAATAGATAGGCGTTTCTGCGGCCGCAAACGAGATTTCAGGATGGCATGTTGCCTCCCTGATGCAAGGGTCAAGGATGTCTCAGAGCGGCTACAGAGCATTTTGGAAGGGGAGGGTGAACAGGCAGTTGTCGTGGTGCATATAGGTATCAACGATATAGGTAGAAAACGGGTTGAGGTCCTAAAAGCAGAATATATGGAGTTAGGAGGTAAATTAAAAAATAGGATCTCAAAGGTAGTAATCTCAGGATTACTGCCAGTGCCACGTGCTAGTCAGAGTAGAAATAGAAGGATATTTCAAATGAATACGTGGCTTGAGGAATGGTGCAAGGGGGATGGATTCAAATTCCTGGGGCATTGGAACCGGTTCTGGGGGAGGTGGGACCAGTACAAACCGGACGGTCTACACCTGGGCAGGGCCGGGACCGATGTCCTCGGGGGAGTGTTTGCTAGTACTCTGGGGGAGGGTTTAAACTAAAATGGCAGGGGGTTGGGAACCTTAGCAGGGAGACAGAGGAAAGGGAAACAAGGATAGAAGCAAAAGTTAGGAAGGAGAGAAACAAAAGTGGCAGTCAGAGAAAACAACGGTTTAAATCAAACATGGCCACAGTAAATAGTAATTCTAATAGGTCAAAGAGCGTTAAAAAAACAAGCCTGAAGGCTTTGTGTCTTAATGCAAGGAGCATTCAGAACAAGGTGGATGAATTAGCTGCGCAAATAGAGGTAAACGAATATGATTTGATTGGGATTACTGAAACATGGCTCCAGGTTGGCCAAGGCTGGGAAATCAACATCCAAGGGTACTCAATATTCAGGAAATATAGGCAAAAAGGAAAGGGAGGTGGGGTAGCATTGCTGGTTAAAGAGGGGATTAACACAATGGAAAGGAAAGATATTAGCTCTGATGATGTGGAATCTGTATGGGTTGAACGGAGAAATAACAAGGGGCAGAAAACGTTAGTGGGAGTGATATATAGACCCCCAAACAGTAATGCGGAGGTTGGGGATGGCATTAAAAGGGAAATTAGAGAAACGTGCAATAAGGGCACAGCAGTCATCATGGGTAACTTTAATCTGCATATAGATTGGGCTGTCCAAATTAGTAACAATACTATGGAGGATGAATTACTGGAGTGTTTACGGGATGGTTTCCTGGACCAATATGTCGAGGAACCAACCAGAGATCAGGCCATCTTAGACTGGGTATTATGCAATGAGAAAGGATTAATTAGCAATCTTCTTGTGCGAGGCCCCTTGGGTCGGCGCGATCTTAATATGACAGAATTCTTCATTAGGATGGAGAGTGAAATAGTTGACTCAGACACTAGGGTCCTGAATTTAAATAAAGGAAACTATGAGGTGCGAGTTGGGTAGGATTGATTGGGGAATGTCACTCAAAGGGTTGACGGTGTATAGGCAATGGCAAATATTCAAAGACCGCATGGACGAACTACAGAATTTGTTCATCCCAGTTTGGCATAAGAATAAAACAAAAAGGGTGACTCAACCGTGGCTAACAAGGGAAATTAGGGATAGCATAAGATCCAAGGAGAGGGCATATAAATTGGCCAGAAAAAGCAGTAACCCTGAGGATTGGGAGCAGTTTAAGATTCAACAAAGGAGGACAAAGGGATTAATTAAGAAGGGGAAAATAGAATACGAGAGTAAGCTTGCAAGGAACATAAATACTGACTGTAAAAACTTTTATAGATATGTGAAGAGAAAAAGATTAGTGAAATCAAGCATAGGTCCCTTGCAGTCAGAATCAGGGGAACTTATAATGGGGAACAAAGAAATGTCAGATCAATTAAATACATATTTTGGTTCTGCCTTCACAAAAGAGGACACAAATAACCTCCCAGAGATGTTGGGGAACATAGGGTCTGATGAAAGGTAGCAACTGAAATAAATCAGTATTTGTAGGGAAATGGTGTTCGGGAAATTGAACAGATTGAAGGCCGATAAATCCCCAGGGCCTGATAATCTATATCCTAGGGTACTTAAGGAAGTGGGCCTAGAAATAGTAGATGCATTGCTGATCATCTTCCAACATTCGATGGAATCTGGAACAGTACCCATGGATTGGAGGGTAGCTAATGTTACCCCACTATTCAAAAAGGGTGGTAGAGAGTAAACGGGGAATTACAGACCGGTAAGCCTGACATCGGTAGTGGGGAAAATGCTAGTGTCCATTATAAAATATGTAATAGCTGAGCACTTGGAAAACAGTGACAGGATCGGACAAAGTCAACATTAATTTACAAAAGGTAAATCATGCTTGTCTAATCAACTGGAATTTTTTGAGGATGTAACTGGTAAAATAGTTAAGGGAGAACCAGTAGATGTGGTGTATTTGGACTTCCAATAGGCTTTTGATAATGTCCCGCATAAGAGATTAGCGTATAAAGTTAAGGCACATGGGATTGGGGGCAAGGTATTGACTTGGATATAGAACTGGTTGGCAGACAGAAAGCAAAGAGTTGGAATAAACGGGTCTTTTTCCGAGTGGCAGGCTGTGACTAGTGGGGTACCGCAGGGATCCGTCCTTGGACCCCAGCTATTCACAATATATATTAATGATCTAGACAAGTGAACTAGATGTAATATCTCCAAGTTTGCAGACGACACAAAACTGGGTGGGCGTGTGTGCTGCGAGGAGGATGCCGAGAAACTCCAGGATGATTTGGACAGGTTGGATGATTGATCAGAAGCGTGGCAGATGCAATATAACGTGGATAAATGCGAGGTTATCCACTTTGGTGTCAAAAACAGAAAGGCAGTATATTATCTGAATGGCAATAGATTGGGAGCAGGGGAAGTGCAACGAGACCTGGGTGTCCTTGTGCACCAGTCGCTGAAGGTAAGCATGCAGGTGCAGCAGGCGGTGAAGAAGGCAAATGGTATGTTGGCCTTCATAGCGAGAGGGTTTGAGTACAGGAACAAGGATGACTTGCTGCAGTTGTACAGGGCCTTGGTGAGAGCACACCTCGAGTACTGTGTGCAGTTTTGGTCGCCTTATCTGAGGAAGGATGGTCTTGCCATGGAAGGAGTTCAGCGAAGATTCACAAGGCTGATACATGGGATGGCAGGAATGACGTATGAAGAGAGATTGGGTCGATTGGGCTTATACTCGCTGGAATTTAGAAGAATGAGAGGGGAACTCATTAAATATTGTAAAATTCTGAAAGGACAGGACAAACTAGATGCAGGAAGGATGTTCCCGATGGTCGGGGAGTCCAGAACCAGGAGTCAAGGTCTAAGGATAAGGGGTAAGCCATTTAGGACAGAAATGAGGAGGAATTTCTTCACCCAGATACTGGTGAACCTGTGGAATTCTCTGCCACAGAAGGCAGTAGAGGCCAATTCATTAAATAGATTCAAGAAGGAGTTGGATATATTTCTTAAGACTAAAGGGATCAAGGGATATGGGGAGAAAGCAGGGACAGGGTACTGAATTTGGATGATCAGCCATGATCGCACTGAATGGCGGAGCAGGCTAGAGGGGCCGAATGGCCTACTCCTGCTCCTATCTTCTATGATTCTATGATTCTATGCTCCACCTATTGAACTAATGGAATGCAGACATGGCAACGGCCACGGATCCCAGCCTATTGTTAGCGGCCCGAATTGCCCCACCTATTGAACTAATGACATCCACACAGGACAACGACCACGGATCCCAGCCTATTGTTAGCGGCCCGCATTGCCCAACCTATTGAACTAATGACATCCACACAGGGCAACGACAACGGATCCCAGCCAAAGTGGGCCAAAAATTCGGCCCTTCCCGCGTGTGTACACAGTGTGTACTCACCCGTAATGCTTCCCGAATTGCCGGTTTCCTGCATGCACTGCGCATGCGCGGGAAACCGGAACTTCCGGTATGGTGAAGGGGGCGGTTCCAAGGTGAACCACTTGCGCGGTAGAGGCTGCGCGCACACAGCAAACTTAGATTTTTTTTCAGGTTTCCACGCGAGGGTAAGTATTGAAGAAACTACGGTATTAAAAAGGAGGCGCAAGACCCGTTTTCAACAAGGTACGTGGTTAATTAAGTATAATTTTAATTTTTTTTCAACAGGTTTATCTTTTTTAGATACTTTAAAGAAAGGTAAGTTTATTTTAATCACTGTTAAAAAGTATTTTAATTTTTTCAAAAATTTAAATTTTTGTTTAAAGTGGTTAATTTATTTAACTATAGTTATTTTATAAATGTGATGGTTTTTAAAAAAAATATTTTAAGTTTAGCTGTTCTTCTGTGGCCGATTTCAATTCAAAGATTTGACAGATCTCCTGTCAAATCTATGAATGAATGATGGTCTGCTGCCATTGGCTCTCCATGGCCCACGTGATCTCAGGGGACGCATCGCACTAACTGCGCCCCTGGAACACGCAAGCACTGCGCGCCGGCAGTTGGGAGAGGCCCAGGACCCGAATTTCCCGCGGGCCCAAAACACAACGGCAGGCGCGGTAGGTAAGAGCGCGCGCAATCCTTACCCCCGTGGCAAGGCGGAGAGGCGAATTACTGGGCCATCATGTGTATGGAGCATCAGTTATCATGTGTATGGAGCATCAGTTATCATGTGTATGTAGCATCAGTTATCATGTGTATGTAGAATCAGTTATCATGTGTATGTAGAATCAGTTATCATGTGTATGTAGCATCAGTTATCATGTGTATGTACCATCAGTTATCATGTTTATGTAGCATCAGTTATCATGTGTATATAGCATCAGTTATCATGTTTATGTAGCATCAGTTATCATGTGTATGTAGCATCAGTTATCATGTGTATGATCATCAGTTAACATGTGTATGTAGCATCAGTTACCATGTGCATGTAGAATCAGTTATCATGTGTATGTAGAATCAGTTATCATGTGTATGTAGAATCAGTTATCTTGTGTATGTAGAAACAGTTATCATGTGTATGTATAATCAGTTATCATGTGTATATAGAATCAGTTACCTTGTGTATGGAGCATCAGTTATCATGTGTATGTAGCATCAGTTATCATGTGTATGATCATCAGTTATCATGTGTATGTAGCATCAGTTATCATCTGTATGTCACATGATTTATCATGTGTATGATCATTAGTTATCATGTGTATGTAGCATCAGTTATCATGTGTATGATCATCAGTTATCATGTGTATGATCATCAGTTATCAGACCCTCACCCGATCTCACTTCATTCATCTGTTCACTTTTTCTCTTAATGCGACTAAAAAGAACAAATTATTGACCTTCCCTTCTGTTGCCATATTCAACTCGAAATTTTTCAGTGCCACCTTTATGTTCATTTTTGCACTCCACGCGTTTAGTTTGAATCCATCTACACCTAACAGTGTCGTCAGCAATCTTGAATATAGGGCTCTATATTCCTTCATCTCCAGGGATGCCTTTTGTTATTGAATCCACCATAATTCTGGGTTTTTCTCTTTCATGACTTTCGTTGTACTCTTGGTGCATAGCTTTCAGGGTCAGGGTAGCCCGCAAGCCCTCCCAGCACATCAAGGTGCAGTCACCAGGGAGGTGTGTATATTTTTCGGTGGAAACACAAATTCATTAATAATCCGAGACAATTAAATAATTGATAATAATGTTTTGTCAACCACTCAATGACTGATAATGTAAATTCATTAAACGCTTACATTAAATGCAGACAATGGCCCAGAAATTGATCTCGCTCTGTTCCAGCGGGGGTAAGGCTTCCCCGCGATCTCTCACTCCGCTTGTGCTTTTTCAGATCCAGCTCGCACGAACTTGATGTTCCAGACATCAGCTGGGCAGTGCTTGCGTATCCCACCGGCGTAGTGAATTCGTGCGAGCTGTGGGATCACGTGACTCAGTTAGAGCCAATGGCAGCACACCATCTTCCATTCATAAGTTTCACATACGTGCTGTGAAATCTATGAATCTTACACCCCCCAAAATAACAGCTAAACCTCAATTAAATAAAAAAAAACCATCACATTAATAAAATAAGTATAGTTAAATAAATTAACCATTTTAAATAAAAAATTAAATTTTTGAAAAAATTTAAAATCTTTTAAAAAGTTATAAAAATAAACTTACCTGTCTTTAAAGTCTCTAAAAAAGATATACCTGTTAAAAAAAATTCAAAAAAATACTTAATTCACTACTTACCTTGTTAAAAGTGGGTCTTACTCCTCCTTTTTCCATTTCTAAAATCTTCCGTCCTTACCTGCCCGTCCAAAGCATGAAGTGCACAGCGTGCGCGCAGCCTGTAGCGCGCACGCGATGCACCGAGGAACCGCCCCCTTTTCAAAAAACCAAGTGCCGGTTTTCAGCGCATGCGCAGGGCATGCACAAAACCGGCAATTGGAGAGAGAATACGTGAGAGTACGCAGTGCGTACTCTCGCGCACCGGGATGAATATTTGGCCCAATATGTGATTGATTTGAATCTGTCTTCAGAAAAGATGATAAACCTGTCACTGTAACAGTAAAAGAAGAGGGTGGAGCATTTAGATAGTACAAAAATAGATGCATAGGTTGGCAGTGAACGAAATAGAAAAGTCACCAGGTCCGAATAGGATACATCCTCGGTTGTTGAGTGGACGAAGTTTGGAAATAGCAGGGGCTCTGGCCGCAATTCTGCTGCCCGACACTCCCTCTCCTCCCCTGAAGGTGCTGACTCCGGCTGGGGTCAGATCTACACCCACTTGTTCCCCTCCCTCTCCTCCCCTGAAGGTGCTGACTCTGGCTGGGTTCAGTTCCACACTCACTGGTTCCCCTCCCTCTCCTCCCCTGAAGGTGCTGACTCTGGCTGGGTTCAGATCTACACCCACTTGTTCCCCTCCCTCTCCTACCCTGAAGGTGCTGACTCTGGCTGGGTTCAGTTCCACACTCACTGGTTCCCCTCCCTCTCCTCCCCTGAAGGTGCTGACTCTGGCTGGGTTCAGTTCTACACTCACTGGTTGCTCTCTCTCCTCCCCTGAAGGTGCTGACTCTGGCTGGGTTCAGTTCTACACTCACTGGTTCCCCTCCCTCTCCTCCCCTGAAGGTGCTGACTCTGGCTGGGTTCAGTTCTACACTCACTGGTTCCCCTCCCTCTCCTCCCCTGAAGGTGCTGACTCTGCCTGGGTTCAGTTCTACACTCACTGGTTCCCCTCCCTCTCCTCCCCTGAAGGTGCTGACTCTGGCTGGGTTCAGTTCCACACTCACTGGTTCCCCTCCCTCTCCTCCCCTGAAGGTGCTGACTCTGGCTGGGTTCAGTTCTACACTCACTGGTTCCCCTCCCTCTCCTCCCCTGAAGGTGCTGTATCTGGCTGAGTTCAGTTCTGCACTCACTGGTTCCCCTCCCTCTCCTCCCCTGAAGGTGCTGACTCTGGCTGGATTCAGTTCCACACTCACTGGTTCCCCTCCCTCTCTTCCCCTGAAGGTGCTGACTCTGGCTGGGTTCAGTTCTACACTCACTGGTTCCCCTCCATCTCCTCCCCTGAAGGTGCTGACTCTGTCTGGGTTCAGTTCTACACTCACTGGTTCCCCTCCCTCTCCTCTGCTGAAGGTGCTGACTCTGGCTTGGTTCAGTTCTACACTCACTGGTTTCCCTCCCTCTCTTCCCCTGAAGGTGCTGACTCTGGCTGGGTTCAGTTCTAAACTCACTGGTTCTCCTCCCCTAAAGGTGCTGACTCTGGCTGGGTTCAGTGCTACACTCACTGGTTCCCCTCCCTCTCCTTCAGAGTTAAGCTGTGACACTATTCAAGAGCTGTACAATCTTTACATGAATCAATCTCAGCGGCTGGGTAACATTCATCCGACGATCCTTGTGGAGATAGGAGAGAAAATTGCAGGAACTCGGGCATAAATCTCTGAGAAATTATTGAATACTGCAGATTTGCCGGGGACTGGAGAGTGGCAGAGGCTATGTCTATTTTTTTTAAAGAAAAATGGTAGCAAAGGTGAGAGGAATCTACAGAGCAGTGAGTTAGAGGTCCGTTGTGAGTAAAGTCATGGAAACCTTGATTAAAGATAAGATCATCGAGCATCTGGACAGAAAAATCATCATAAAATATAACCAGTATCTGTTCATGAAGGGGAGGCCTTACCAATCTAGTTCACTAGTTCTCTTTGTGGGTGTGAAAAAGGAGCTGGGCAGAGATGAGGCAGTGGGTGAGGTGTACTTGGCTTCAGTCAGGACTTTTATACACTTCCTGTGGAAAGGATGGGCCTGAAAAGAAAGATCGTGAGAATCAGAGAGAATATTTTACGAGGGATGTGTAATTAGTGCACCGATAGACCCCAGAGAGTGGTGATACAAGGATTGTCATCGGACTGGGAGAATGTTACCAGTGGGGTCCCACAGAGATCTGGTTTGTACCTTTTTCGTTCACTATCTTTATAACTGACTTGGAGCTTGGAGACACAAGAACAATGGCAACACTTTCAGATGAAACAAAGCTGGTGAAGGTGTTAGACTGCAAAGCTGAGGAGGATAAACTACAGGAGGATTTAAATACTGGGGAATTGGGCGGACAGGCGACAGTTGTGGAGAAAGGCAAAGTGCGTCACATGGAGACAAGAAATCCAGGAAGGGACTATCACTTACATGAAAACAAATTAATATCCATAGAAAGTGAAAGAGATCTGGGGGTCTTATTGACAATAAATTGAAGCTATCGCAACAATGAGTAAAGCAAATCAGACGTTGGGCTGTATTAAAAGGTCAATATTGAGCCGAGATAGCGAGGCAATCCTGACCCACTTTATAAATCATTGGTGCAACCGGGCTCAGACTACTGTGTACAGCTCTGGACACCACAGGGTATTGCAGCTATTGAACGGACACGGATGAGAGTGACCAGAATTACTGGAGGATGGAGGGATTGGATTGTGAGGAGCGATTCTGTAAATTGAGCAAGTTCTCCCTGGAAAGATAATGTCGAGAGGTGATATATTTGCTGTTTTTAGGATTCTAAAGGGACCAGATAATGTGGAGCACGGCAAGTTATTTCACCTTGTCCAGACAGTAGAACCAGAGGACACGGCCTGCGCTTGAAGGGGGTCAATGCAAACCCAATCTGCTGAAACAGTATTTCAGTGAGTGAGTGGTCAATCTATGGACAGGCTGCCTAGGGAGACGGTGGAAGCAGTTAGTGTTGATTTCTACAATGCAAATTAAATAGACATCATTCCTAGTATAACTCTTGGGACAGAGTATGTGAGTAATTAGAGACATGACATGTGGTAAGTGCAGCGGGCTCGGGAGGAACAGGTGACAGTGGTCCTATGGTTCCTAAAGCTCTCCACCACTGGGGTTTTCCTCACCTCATTTCTGGGTCTGTTGTAGACTAATCGACAGAGATTGATCGCTGTGACTAGGCAACAACTTCATTATCATTGTATCGGGGAACTACCAGGATGGTAGGAAGCGAACTGGACTGGAGTGCATAAAGAAGAGTGAAGATAAAATTCTCATTTAATTTGATAAGTTTCCTATTTGTATGATTATTATGATTATTGTTTGTGCCCCTTTACAACGATCGTTAGATCAATTTTATGTTGTTTAATAACAATGGGGGTGTCGTCATAATTGTCCATTGAAAAGAGCAGAAAGTGTTATGGATGGCCCTTTGTCTTTATCCTCCAGCAATTCCTCTGTTCCTGTGTTTATGGACACAGGAGTGCGGCTGTGGGGCGGTGCCCAGTGAGCGGAGAACAATGTGTGGGGACAGCGCGTGCTCCCATTTCAGAGCGTATCCGACCCTCAAGACCCAAACCATTCCCAGGAGGGAAATTGGGCCCTTCATTAAACAGTTAAACTTGATATCCAATCACAGATCAGAGGCCTGACTCCACATGAATGTAGAGATACTCCAGGGCCCTCGGGGCTGGTGGGAATGTACCAAGCCTGAGTCAGCACCGACAAGAGAACTGGAAACTAACTGAGAACGGGTTACAACACTGAATTGTGCGCTGATGCAGTGTTCCTCATACATTCTTAAATTCACATTGGGTAAGGATCTTAGAGTGAGTGACTGTGTATCTGGGAGGGGATGTCGTGTCTGACATGGACAAAAAGAGCACAACGTGGATAAAAAGGTGCAATTCATGATATAATTTACTATTTTCATCATTTAAATAATTTAAAAATTAGACTCAGTGGATATTTCACCCCATTCTTTAACTCCTCTCTGAATTTACTCTGGGTCCCTGCATAAATAAACGGGTTGATGCAGGAACTCAAAAACTGAAGCATAATTCCGATTTCCTCCAGAATAAAAGCTGATTCATTGAAATTGGAACCTGAGAAATAAGGAACTTTCGCAATTTGGACAGAGAGGAAAGTTCTCAGTAATAACACATGTAACAGGATGAAATTGCCCGAGATACAGAAGAGTAAGACGATGGACCTTTTCCTGCTCTCCATCTCTGGGTCACTCTGATTCTCTCCATTGCTGTGGGCCCGGAGTCTCCTGCGGGCTCTACTGGCCGCTAGAATGTGTCTGACGGTTAAAGCATTGAGCAGCAAAATCAGAATGAATGGGAGACACGGGGTTAAAATGTGGTGAATCCAGTCAAATACGATCCATGCAGGTGAGGTATAATATGTTAATTTTATGCTGCAGAACCAGGGTATGTTGTTAATTGTGTACAAAGGTTCAGATGAAAAATACATGAAGGTATTTTTGAAGCAGCTCAGGGCACAGACCGTTCCTATAACCACTGCCACTGTTTTCTCGGTGCAATATTTTGTTTTCAGCTTCTGGCAACAAATGGCCACAAATCGATCAAAGGTGAAAGCGACCGTGAACCAGACAGAACTGTCTATTACTGCATAGACTAGAGCAACATGGAGACTACAGACCGGAGTGAGGGACAGTAAACTGAATGGGAAATAAATAACAATCCGGTTTAATATCACAGCGGTGATAATGACGAGGAGATCCGTAAAAGCCATGGACAACAGGTACCAAGTGACACATCTGGAGAGACCGCACCTTCCTCGGGACAGGATCACAATCACTGCCAAGTTAGCTGTAACAGAGAGAGAGAGAGAGAGTGAGAGTGAGAGAGAGTGAATGTGTGTGAGAGAGAGGGAGAGAGAGTGAATGTGTGTGAGAGAGAGGGAGAGAGTGTGAATGTGTGTGAGAGAGGGAGAGACAGTGAATGTGTGTGAGAGAGAGGGAGAGAGTGTGAATGTGTGTGAGAGAGGGAGAGAGTGAATGCGTGTGAGAGAGAGGTAGAGGGTGAATGTGTGTGAGAGAGAGGTAGAGAGAATGAATGTTTGCGAGAGAGAGGAAGAGAGAGTAAATGTGTGTGAGAGAGAGGGAGAGAGAGTGAATGTGTGTGAGAGATTGAGAGAGAGTGAATGTGAATGTGTGTGAGAGAGAGGGAGCGAGAGTGAATGGCTCTGAGAGAGAGGGAGAGAGAGTGAATGTGTGTGAGAGAGAGGGAGAGAGAGTGAATGTGTGTGAGAGAGAGGGAGAGAGAGATAATGTGTCTGAGAGAGAGGGAGAAAGAGTGAATGTGTGAGAGTGTGAGAGAGAGTGAATGTGTGTGAGAGAGAGGGAGATAGAGTGAATGTGTGTGAGAGAGAGGGAGATTGAATGAATGTGTGTGAGAGAGGGTTGAGAGAGATAACGTGTGTGAGTGAGAGGGAGAGAGAGTGAATGTGTGAGAGAGAGGGAGAGAGAGTGAATGTGTGTGAGAGAGAGGGAGGAGAGTGAATGTGTATGAGAGAGAGGGAGAGAGAGTGAATGGGTGTGAGAGAGTGAGAGAGGGTCAGAGAGTGAATGTGTGTGAGACAGAGAGGGAGAGAGAGTGAATGTGTGTGAGAGAGGGAGAGGGAGTGAATGTGTGTAAGAGAGAGGAAGTGAGAGTGAATGTGTGTGAGAGACAGGGAGAGAGAGTGAATGTGTGTGAGAGAGAGGGAGAGAGTGTGAATGTGTGTCAGAGAGTTAGAGAGAGTGAATGTGTGTGAGAGTGGGAAAGAGAGTGAATGTGTGTGAGAGAGGAATAGAGAGGGAGAGACATCGAATGTGTGTGAGAGTGAGGGAGAGAGTGTGAATGTGTGAGACAGAGGGAGAGAGAGAGTGAATGTGTGTGAGACAGAGGGAGATAGAGAGAATGTGTGTGAGAGAGGGAGATAGAGTGAATGTGTGTCAGAGAGGTAGAGAGCGTGAATGTGTGTGAGAGAGAGGGAGAGAGAGTAAATGTGTGTGAGAGAGGGGAAGAGAGTGAATGTGTGTGAGAGAGGAATAGAGAGGGAGAGAGAGCGACTGTGTGTGAGAGTGAGGGAGAGAGTGTGAATGTGCGTGAGAGAGGGAGAGAGAGAGTGAATGTTTGTGAGAGTGGGAGAGAGAGTGAATGTGTGTGAGAGAGTGAGAGAGAGTGAACGTGTGTGACAGAGGGAGAGAGAGTGAATGTGTGTGAGAGAGAGGGAGAGAGAGTGAATGTGTGTGAGAGAGGAAGAGAGAGTGAATGTGTCGAAGAGTGGGAGAGTGAGTGAATGTGTTTAAGAGAGAGGGAGGTAAGTGAATGTGTTTGAGAGAGAGGGAGAGAGAGTGAATGTGTGTGAGAGAGGGAGAGTGAGTGAATGTGTGTGAGAGAGAGGGAGAGAGAGTGAATGTGTGTGAGAGAGAGGGAGAGAGAGTGAATGTGTGTGAGAGAGAGGGAGATAGAGTGAATGTGTGTGAGAGAGAGGGAGAGAGAGTGAATGTGTGTGAGAGAGGGAAAGAGAGTGAATGTGTGTGAGGGAGGGATAGAGAGGGATAGAGTGTGAATGTGTGTGAGAGAGGGAGAGAGAGTTAATGTTTATGAGAGAGATTGAGAGAGGGAGAGAGAGGTAATGTGTGTGAGAGAGAGGGAGATAGAGTGAATGTGTGTGAGAGAGGGAGAGAGAGTGAATGTGTGTCAGAGAGGTAGAGAGAGTGAATGTGTGTGAGAGAGAGGGAGAGAGAGTGAATGTGTGTGAGAGAGGGAAAGTGAGTGAATGTGTGTCAGAGAGGGATAGAGAGGGAGAGAGAGGGAATGTGTGTGAGAGTGAGGGAGAGTGTGTGAATGTGTGTGAGAGAGGGAGAGAGAGAGTGAATGTTTGTGAGAGTGGGAGAGAGAGTAATTGTGTGTGAGTGAAAGGAAGAGAGAGTGAATGTGTGTGAGAGAGAGGGAGAGAGAATGAATGTGTGTGAGAGAGGGAGAGAGAGAGTGAATGTGTATGAGAGAGAGGGAGATAGAGCTAATGTGTGAAAGAGAGAGGGAGAGAGAGTGAATGTGTGAAAGAGAGAGGGAGGGAGAGTGAATGTGTGTGAGAGAGAGGGAGAGAGCGTGAATGTGTGTGAGAGAGAGGGAGAGAGAGTGAATGTGTGTGAGAAAGTGCATGTTTATAAAAGACAGTTAGAGAGGATAGAGTTTATGTGTGTGAGAGAGGGAGAAGGTGTGAATGTTCATGAGAGAGAGGGAGAGAGTGTGATTTTGTGTGAGAGAGAGGGAGAGAGAGTGAATGTGTGTGAGATAGAAGGAGAGAGAATTAACCTGTGTGAGAGAGAGGGAGATATAGTGAATGTGTGTGAGACAGAGGGAGATAGAGTGAATGTGTGTGAGAGAGAGGGAGAGAGAGTGAATGTGTGTGAGAGAGAAGGAGAGCGAATGAATGTGTGTGAGAGGGGGAGAGAGAGTGTATGAATGTTAGAGCGAGAACAGGAAAATTATTGGTCCGACTCCCAACAAAATCATCCTTTTGACAGGATTCAGTGTGAAATTTACAGCTTTGACAAGTGACCCTGAGTTGGAAACAGATCGCTTACGCTGTGGGCACCTGCTTCTGTGTTTAAAATAATCCTACAGATTAAAAATAAGACAGACCAATGACATTGGAATATATAATAATGTAATGAATCCTAATGGAGAGCAAGGGAGAATCGGAAACACATCGAAACCAACGCGGGAACATCAAATAGACAACAAAATGAAATATCAGTAACGCAGTAGAGAAGATATTTAAGAGGGTAAATATGAAACCGACAATGAAAGTGGAAAGGAGCAAAAAAATAGCAAAACTGCATTTAAAACGGATTAGATACTGCGGAGGATCGAATACGCCCTCATCCGATGAATTACTGTAAAATTATTCACTTTTGGAGAATTCTGCAGTGAACTTGCGCCAAAAGATTAGCAAACAGCGAAGGGCGGAGTGACAATAGACGTTTCTGACTTTGCGAAGGGGTTGTTGCGAGGACACAGTGAAAACTCCGAGCTCTTCTTCTGACAGTCACCTGGGATCTTCGGTGTCCATCGGAACCACCGGAAGTGGCAGAGGATGAGGTCTCATTCGGTGAAAGGCACCTCCTACAATGCAGCACTTGCTCAGTACTGCACAGCGCTGCCTGGATAAATGATCGGTCTAGTCTTAGAGTGGATATTGAACTTAAAACTTTGTGACTCAGATACGAGACATGCCACCAGTTATGCAGCATCACTCAATGTGGAGAAAAGAGTGAAGACGGGGACAGTCCGGGACATAGCCAGGTGTCAAGAGCAGAAGGAACTCCCGGGCTCAGCAGCGGTCACTGTGGAACTGTCAGCAGCAGCGAATGGGGAAGAGGGAGCCGGGCTGAACCAGTGAGAGTCAGAGTCTGAGAGCAGAAACACTGCGCTGTGTGAGTTTGGGGAAAATACAGATTCATTCATAAAACGGCCACTTGTTGCACTAGTTATCTTTCTGACAAAAAACTCACCGCCTAATAATGTAATTACAATAAATTAATTCATGAAATTCAGTCGGGAATTATTTAATTGGTGAATAATCTCAATCAATGATTCATTGTGGAATTTAGTCAGTCACTGCCAATGTCAATAAAATAATAGAACTCCATGTACACAGTGATAACAGTGTGATAATTCACCCACAGTGACAGTGTCAGTAACACAATAGAACTCCATGTACACAGTGATAACAGTGTGATAATTCACCCACAGTGACAGTGTCAGTAACACAATAGAACTTCATGTACACAGTGATAACAGTGTGATAATTCACCCACAGTGACAGTGTCAATAACACAATAGAACTCCATGTACACAGTGATAACAGTGTGATAATTCACCCACAGTGACAGTGTCAATAACACAATAGAACTCCATGTACACAGTGATAACCGTGTGATAATTCACCACAGTGACAGTGTCAATAACACAATAGAACTCCATGTACACAGTGATAACAGTGTGATAATTCACCCACAGTGACAGTGTCAGTAACACAATAGAACTCCATGTACATAGTGATAACAATGTGATATTTCAACAACAGTGACAATGTAAATAACACAATAGAACTCCATGTACTCAGTGATAACCGTGTGATAATTCACCCACAGTGACAGTGTCAGTAACACAATAGAACTCCATGTACACAGTGATAACAGTGTGATAATTCACCCACAGTGACAGTGTCAGTAACACAATAGAACTACATCTACACAGTGATAACAGTGTGATAATTCACCCACAGTGACAGTGTCAGTAACACAAGAGAACTCCATGTACACAGTGATAACAATGTGATAATTCACACAGAGTGACAGTGTAAATAACACAATAGAACTCCATGTAAACAGTGATAACCGTGTGATAATTCACCCACAGTGACAGTGTCTATAACACAATAGAACTCCATGTACACAGTGATAACCGTGTGATAATTCACCCACAGTGACAGTGTCAGTAACACAATAGAACTCCATGTACACATAAATAACAGTGTGATAATTCACCCACAGTGACAGTGTCAGTAGAACAATAGAACTCCATATACACAGTGATAACAATGTGATAATTCACCCACAGTGACAGTGTCAGTAACACAATAGAACTCCATGTACACAGTGATAACAGTTTGATAATTCACCCACAGTGACAGTGTCAATAACACAATAGACCTCCATGTACACAGTGATAACAGTGTGATAATTCACCCACAGTGACAGTGTCAGTAACACAATATAACTCCATGTACACAGAAATAACAGTGTGATAATTCACCCACAGTGACAGTGTCAGTAGAACAATAGAACTCCATATACACAGTGATAACAATGTGATAATTCACCCACAGTGACAGTGTCAGTAACACAATAGAACTCCATGTACACAGTGATAACAGTTTGATAATTCACCCACAGTGACAGTGTCAATGACACAATAGAACTCCATGTACACAGTGATAACAGTGTGATAATTCACCCACAGTGACAGTGTCAGTAACACAATATAACTCCATGTACACAGTGATAACAGTGTGATAATTCATCCACCGTATAATACCAATAATAAAATTGGAAATATTTACACAACTTATAATGGCACTGAAACAGCTCTTATCAAAATCACAAATGACATCCTTTGTGTCTGTGACCTTGGTAAATTATCCTTCCTTATCCTTCTCTACATGTCTGCAGCCTTTGACACGGGCGACCTCACCATTCTCCTCCAACTCCTCTCCTCCGTCGACCAGTTGGGTGGAACTGCCCTCGTAGCCACAGAGTCACCTGCAATGGCTTCTCTTCCCGCTCCCGCACACTTACCTCTGAAATCCCTGATGGATCAATCCTTGGCCCCTCCTATTTCTCGTCTCCATGCGGTCTCTCGGCGATATCATCCGAAAACACAGCATCACGTTCCAAATGTACGCTGACTACACCCAACTCTGCCTCACCATGACCGCTCTCGACCCCCCCCACTATCTCTGATTTGTCACACTGCTTGTCCGATATCCAGTACTGGAGGAGCAGAAATTTCCTTCAACTAAATATTGGGTTGATGGAAGCCATTGTCTTCGGTCCCGCCACAAACTCCGTTCCCTCCCACTGACTTCATCCCTCTCACAGGCAGCGTGACAAATCCGAGGCAGTGGAGGGGTCGAGAGTGGTGGTGGTGATGTAGTGCTGAGTGACGTCAGTGTATACGTGGTACCTGACGCTGTGTTTTCGGATGATATCTCCGAGCGGCAGCATGAGGCTGAACCAGACCGTTTGCAACCTTGGCGTCCTATTTGCCCCTAAATTGAGCTTCCAACCACATATTCGCTCCATCATCAAGACCGCCTATTTCTACATCAGTGTCATCGCCTAACTCCGTCCCTGCCTCAGCTCATCAGCTGTTGCAACCCTCATCCATGCCTTTGTTACCTCTAGACGAGACTATTCCAATACTGTCCTAGCTGGCCTCTCATCTTCCTCCCTCCATAAACTTGAGCTCATCCAATTATCTGCTGCCCGTGTCCTAACTCGCACCAAGTCCCGTTCACCCATCACCCCTGTGCTCGCTGACCTCCATTGGCCCCCGGTCCAGCAACGCCTCGATTTTAAATTCTCATCCTTGTTTACAAGTCGCTGCAGAGCTTCGCTTTCCCCTCTCTCTGTAACCTCCCCAACCCTACATCACTCCGAGAGCTTTCCCTCTATCACTTTTTTTAAAACGCTCCTTAAAACTTACGTCTTTGCCCAAGCTTTTGTTGTGCGAATATCTTCTTATGTGGCTCGGTGTGAAATTTTGTTTGATAACGTTCCTGTGAATTATTTTATTACGTTAAAGCTGCGATATAAAGGCAGTTTGTAGTGTTGATAATACGGCTCCCAGTACAGCGCCAATAACACATTAGTAAATACTTGCACAAAAGCAAAATACTGCAGATGCTGGAAATCTGAAATAAATACAAAAAATGCTGGAAATTCTCAGCATTTCAGGCAGCATCAGTGGAAAGAGAAACAGAGTTCACATTTCAGGTCGATGAATTTCATCAGAACCTGATAAAGTTAGAGATTTAACTGTTTTTAAGCAAGTGTGGGGGCAGGGAAAGGGGGGAGGGGAGGAAAGAACAAAAGGGAAGTTCTGTGATAGGGTGGAAGTCAGGAGTAATTAAAAGACAAAAGGGAGGATGGTGCAAGACAAAAAGGAGGTGCTAAAGGGACAAGTACAGAAACAAAATAAAATACTAGAGGCGGTGTAAATGGCAATGGCAGAATCATTACCAACAGCAGCTCTCCGATAAAATGGGAGCAGTGGTTATCATCTGAAGTTGTTGAACTCGAAGTTGATTCCGAAAGGCTGTAAAGAGCCTTATCGAAAGATGAGGTGCTGTTCCTCGAGCTTCTGTTAAGCTTCATTAGAACTGTACAGGAGGCCGAGGACAGAGATGTCAGAGTGGGGGAGAGATGGAGAATTAAAATAACAAGCGACCAGAAGCTCAGGGTCGCATATGTGAACTGAACGCAGGTGTTCAGCAAAGCAATCCCGCAATCTGTGATAGGTCTCCACAATGTAGAGGAGACCACACCGTGACCAGCGGATACAGTATACTAAATTGAAAGAACAACAAGCAAATATATGCACACAGTTATAATAGTGTGATAATACCATTCACAGTGAAATACCAATAACATAATAGGAAATATATGTACACAGTTATAATAGTGCGATAATACCACTCACAGTGAAATACCAATAACACAATAGGAAATATATACACAGTTATAATAGTGTGATAATACCACTCACAGTGAAATACCAATAACATAATAGGAAATATATGTACAAAGTTATAATAGTGTGATAATACCATTCACAGTGAAATACCAATAACACAATAGGAAATATATGTACACAGTTATAATAGTGTGATAATACCACTCACAGTGAAACACTATAACACAATAGGAAATATATATACAGTTATAATAGTGTGATAATACCATTCACAGTGAAATACCAATAACACAATAGGAAATATATGGACACAGTTATAATAGTGTGATGATACCATTCACAGTGAAATACCAATAACACAACAGGAAATATATGTGCACAGTTATAATAGTGTGATGATACCACTCACAGTGAAATACCAATAACACAATAGGAAATATATGTACACAGTTATAATAGTGTGAAAATACCACTCACAGTGAAACACTAATAACACAAGAGGAAATATATATACACAGTTATAATAGTGTGATAATACCATTCACAGTGAAATACCAAAAACACAATAGGAAATATATGGACACAGTTATAATAGTGTGATAATACCACTCACAGTGAAACACTAATAACACAAGAGGAAATATATATACACAGTTATAATAGTGTGAAAATACCATTCACAGTGTAGCGACATCTACTGTTGAATTTCAATAAAACATCACTATGAGGAAATAGACTGGTACCGATGAAAAGGCGGCTCAGTGGAAAACACATTAAAACAAATATAGCAGAACCAAGCACTCATATTGGGCATTGATTACGTTAAAGGGGAGAAATGATGCCGAGAAAGGGAAGAAATGATCGCGGTAAACGGGAAGGAATTATACCCTCAAAGGGGGAAATGCTCCGTTAAAGGGGCTAAAATATACAGTGAAACGGGGGAAATTACACAGTTGAAGGGGAGAAGCGTTCCAGGTAAATAGAAGCAGTGATACAGTTAACCAATGATTCCCATTACTAGTAACTAACTCCAATACTTTACCTGGAACCCCGATAGCTGCAATGACGGGATAGTAAATGGCAAATACCAGACCTTTCGGTGACCCGTGCATTTCTCTCAGAAGCTCTGAGCGCGCTCTGCACTACACTCACAGATTGTCACATTTATACCTGATGTCAGGCTCCAGGGAGATAATCAGATGACTTGATCTTTCATATTAATTACACTAATTGAAACAAACAGAATTGTGCAGCCTCTGCCAGGATGCTGTTTATGTTTTGATAGAATGGAATGTACTTAAATAACTCTGACCCGGCTCTGAAGTGAAATACCCAGAGATTACAGTATGATCCAGCTTAGATTTCTTCATAAAATATAATGAAACACTGAATAAATGGTTGCCATGGTGAGAGTGAGCCTTGTACACGAGGAATTCCCGGGTTAAAACACCTAAATGCTGAGTGAAGAGGTCTCAGCACAAGGTTTAATTGACCAGAGAAACACTGGTCCTGCAGCCGAAAAACGCGGCCAAGTTCTCGCACCTGATCATTATCCAGCTCCAGCCCGGGTAAGCACGGGTCACGTGCAGATGTCTCCAAATTCCTCTGAGAGTGTACACCCACTTTAACCTACTGTCTCTGTATTTAGTGTGGACAGCTTCAGTACAACACAATTACATTCAGTGTGGACAGGTCGAGTTCAGCACAGTTACATTCAGTGTGGAGAGGTCCAGTTCAGCACAGTTACATTCAGTGTGGACAGGTCCAGTTCAGCACGGTTACATTCAGTGTGAACAGGTCCAATTCAGCACAGTTACATTCAGTGTGGACAGGTCCAGTTCAGCACAGTTGCATTCAGTGCGGACAGTTCCAGTTCAGCACCGTTACATTCAGTGTGGACAGTTCCAGTTCAGCACAGTTACATTCTGTGTGGGCAGGTCCAGTTCAGCACAGTTACAATCAGTGTGGACAGGTCCAGTTCAGCACAGTTACATTCAGTATAGACAGATCCAATTCAGCACAGTTACATTCAGTGTGGACAGGTCCAGTTCAGCACAGTTACATTCAGTATGGACAGATCCAGTTCAGCACAGTTACATTCAGTGTGGACAGATCCAGTTCAGCACAGTTACATTCAGTGTGGACAGGTCCAGTTCAGCACAGTTACATTCAGTGTGGTCAGGTCCTGTTCAGCACAGTTACTTTCAGTGTGGACAGGTCTAGTGCAGC
The DNA here is from genome assembly GCA_030390025.1 of Squalus acanthias. Taxonomy (NCBI): domain Eukaryota; kingdom Metazoa; phylum Chordata; class Chondrichthyes; order Squaliformes; family Squalidae; genus Squalus; species Squalus acanthias. Next base: position 213,133 of record JASTWF010000565.1, read on the forward strand.
ACAGTTACAGTCAGTGTGGACAGGTCAAGTTCACCAGAGTTACATTCAGTGTGTACAGTTCCAGTTCACCAGAGTTACATTCAGTGTGGACAGGTCCAATTCAGCACAGTTACATTCAGAGTGGACAAGTCCATTTCAGCACAGTTACATTCAGTGTGGACAGGTCGTTTTCAGCACAGTTACATTCAGTGTCGACATGTCCAGTTCAGCACGGTTACATTCAATGTGGACAGGTCCAGTTCAGCACAGTTTCATTCAGTGCGGACAGATCCAGTTCAGCACCGTTACATTCAGTTTGGACAGGTCCAGTTCAGCACAGTTACATTCAGTGTGGACAGTTCCAGTTAGTACAGTGGCATTAAGTTTAGACCGGGTGGAGGCCCATGGGTAATATAAGGGCCGTGCCAGTTACATCTGTTGGATTATTCATTCCTCATCCTTAAATAGGTTCCTCCAACTAGAGACAGTGGCAGATTTTATAATTCCCTTGTGTCGGGCTCCACGTAAACCGTGCTGTGACCAATGTTCAGGCGAATCGAATAACTAGGGATGCATTTAGTGCTTAAAATTAAAAGGGGGCGGGTTCAGCTGAGGGGAAACGCACAAAACCTCTAGAGAAAATTCAAGTCCATAGAGCAGTGAAGCGATTTGGGTAAAGTTAAGCAGAGTGTGACAGGAAGAGACAGAGAGTTTTATGGTAATAGTCCATCAGCAAATCAGGTCAAATCAGGGAAAATGATAGAAAGTTAAAATTAAAAGTGCTTTATCTGAATTCACGAAGCATTTGTAGCAAGATAAAGGAATTAATGGCACAAACAGAGATAAATGGGGTTTATCTAATAGTCATTACGGAGGTGTGGTTGCAGTGTTACCAAAGTTGGGAATTAAATATTCCAGGGTATTGTCGTTTCGAAAAGACAGACAAAATTGAAAAGGAGGTGGTGTAGCCTTGATCATAAAGGATGACATAAGGGCTGTAGTGAGGAAGGATTATGGCTCAGAAGAGCAGGAATAGAGTCAGTCTGGGTGGAGATACGAAATAACAAGGGGCAGAAAACACTGGTGGGAGTAGTTTGTAGTCCCCCGAACAGTACCTATATTGTTGGACAGAGTATGATCAATAAATAAGAGGAGCATGTATTCAAAGGTAATACAATAATCATGGGGGGCGTTAATCTTCATATAAATTGGACAAATCAAATTGGTAAAAGTAGTTTGGAGGACAAGTTTATGGAATGCATTTGAGACAGATTCCTGGAACAATACGTCCTCGACCCAACCAGGAAAGAGGCAATTTTAGCTCTTGTCTTGTGTAATGAGATAGGGTTAATTAGTAATCTCATAGTAAGAGGTCCTCTGGGTAAGATTGATCATAATATGATAGAATTACACATTGAGTTCGAGAGTGACGTACTTAAATACGAAACGGGAGTATTAAACTGAAATAAAGATAATTACAAAGGTATGAGGGGCGAGTCCACTAAAGTAAATTGAGATAATAGATTAAAATGTATGATGGTAGTTAAGCAATGGCGAATATTTAAATACATATTTCATAGTTCTCAACAAATATACATTCCATTGTGAAATAAAACTCCACGGGAAAAGTGATAATCCTTGGGTAAGAAATGAAGTTAAGGATAGTATTAGGTTAAAAGAAGAGGCTTATAATGTTTTCAAGAAGTGAAATAAGCTTGAGGATTGGGAATGTTTTAGAAACCAGCAAAGGATGACAAAAAATTGAAAAAGAGGAAGAAAACGCAATATGAGAGTAAACTAGTAAGAAATAGCAAAACAGATTGTAAGAACTTCTACAAATATATTAAAAGGAAGAGAGCAGTAAAAGTAATCGTGGGTCACTTAGAGGCTGAGACATTAGAAATGATAATGGGGAATAAGGAAATGGCAGAGACGTTAAACAAATATTTTGTATCTATCTTCACAGTAAAACGCACAAAAAGCATACCAAAAATAATGGGGAGCCAAGGGTCTAATGAGAGTGAAGAAATTAAACTAATTAATATTAGTAAAGACAAATTACTGAATAAATTAATGGGACTAAAATCCGACTAATCCCGTGGACCTGATGGTCGCAGAGATAGTGGATGCATTTGTTGTGATCTTCCCTAGATTCTGGAGCTGTCCCAGTGGATTGGAACGTAGCAAGTGTAACGCCCCCACTCAAGAAATAAAGGAGAGAGAAAACAGGGAACTACAAGCCAGTTAATCGTCGGTAAAATGCTGGAATCCATTGTTAAGAAACTGAAAACAGGAAACTTAGAAAATCAAAACATGATTAGGCAGAGTCAACATGGTTTTATCAAAGGGAAATCGTGTTTAATACATTTTTCAGAGTTTTTTGAGGATGTTAATAGCAGGGTAGATAAAGGGGAACCAGTGGGTGCAGTATACCTGGATTTCCAAAAGGCATTCGATAAGGTGCCACATAAAAGGTTGCAAGGCAAGATAAGGGTTCATGGGGTTGGGGGTAACATATTATCGTGGATAGAGGATTGGTTCACCGACAGAAAACAGAGAGGAGGGATAAACGGGTCATTTTCCGTTTGGCAGGTTGTAACTAGTGAGGAGTTGCAAGGATCAGTGCTTGGGCGACAGCTATTCACAATCTATCTTAATGGCCCGTATTTTCCCATCCCTACGGGTGCGTACGAGCTGTGTACACACCCGTAGGGACCTCGGAAGTGCCGGTTTCAGGCATGCGAAGCGCATGCGCTGACACCCGACATTTCCGATCTCTCAAGAATGCTCTTGACAGATCGGACGCCTGCCCTGGGGAAGGGCCTCTGCGGGTGGAGAGTTCCACGTTCTGCAGAACCTCCGCCCGCTGAAATCCCTTAAAAATCTTATGCCTGGTAAAAGCAGGCGCAAGGTCTGCTTTTACCAGCATAAGAGTTTAAAAAAGTAAAAAATATTTTTTTTCACTCATTTTTAATTTAAAAATACTTTAAAAAAGGTAAGTTTATTTTAGCCCAGTATAACACATTATTTCTTTTTCAAATAATTAAATTTTTGTTTAAAATATTTAATTTAATTTTATCCAATTTTAAAAACATGATTTTTTTAAAATTTATTTAATGTTTTGATGTGTTTTTTCAGTGTTCCCCATTCATACTTTTGACATGTCTAAGCTGTCAAAAGTATGAAGGGGGATTCCCTTCTCCCATTGGTTCCCCAAGGCCCACGTGATCCCAGGGACGCGTGCGAACCGCATGCGCCCTGGGATGCCTGGGCCCTTCGCATTTCGTCGTGGAGAGGCCCAGGATCGGAAATGGCCGGCCCTCTGGAGCCCTCAGGATTAAATGTTTGTGTTCGGAAAAATATAGGTGTCCTCGTGCAGGAAACACAGAAGGTTAGCATGGAGGTACAGCAAACAATTCGGAAGGCAAATGGCACGTTGTTCGTTATTACTAGGGGGTTGGAGTACAAGAGGAAGTAGGTCTTACTACAATTGTACAGGGCTTTAGTGAGACCATACCTGGAGTACTGTGCACAGTTTTGATCTCCTTATCTGAGAAAGGACATACAGGCCTTAGAGGTGGTGCAACGAGGGTTCACTAGATTGATTCCTGGGATGAGAGGGATGTCCTATGAGGAGAGATTGAGTGAATTGAGCCGATACTCTCTGGGGTTTAGAAGAATGAGAGATGATCTCATTAAAACATATAAGATTCTGGGGGGGTTGACAAGGTTGATGCTGAGAGGTTGTTTCCCCTGGCTGGAGAGTCTAGAACTAGGTGTCATAGTCTCAGGATAAGTGGTCGGCCATTCAAGACTGAGATGAAGACTATTTTTTTCCCTCAGAGGATTGTGAATCATTGGAATTCTCTGGCCCAGAGGGCTGTGGATTCTGAGTCGTTGAGTGTATTCAAGGCTGAGATAGATAGATTTTTGAACTCTAGGGGAAACAAGGGCTATGAGAATCGGGCGGGACAGTGGAGTTGAAGTCGAAGATCAGCCATCCTTTTATTGAATGGCAGAGCAGGCTTTAGGACCCGTATGGCCTACTCCTGCTCCGAATTCTTATGTTCTTATGCTCTTACCACGCTCCCCACGGGCTGTTAGACCCTGCTCCTCCTATACCACCACACCCCACAAACTCCCGATGCTACAAAACCGCCACCCAAACACTGTTTGACTTCCAGCCATCCCAGACCACCAGCCTCCCATCGGTGTTCCTGGAACCTTATTCGCCAGTGCTTCAAGAACCATGAAAAACCTCCAACAAATGCTCTCAGACCCCGGAAACAGACCTGAAAATACTCGCAGCTCAGGTCTCAGTAAAGTTAGATCCTGTGTCAACAGCAGTGGTTGGTTTAATAATGTGAATGACACTTTACGTGTGACGTTTTCAATCGGATCTGCCTTTAACGTGACAGTCGATGAGCCCCGGGACCTTCAAGACCGATTTCTGTTCTACGTGCAGTGACCGAGTCGGACCACCGGGAGCCGCTGTGGAGCAGCAGTGAACGCTGGGAGAGGTGCACATTCCTCCGCTCAGCTCCGAGTCAGCGCCATACTGGATTGTCACTGTGCGAGAAAAGAACTGAGGAAAATCATCAGACTTTATTTGTATTTTAACGTGTTTATTAACCTTTTACTTTGCCTCTCCAGGTAATAATAACGTTTGCACTGTCTCTTGGTCCAGTTGTTATGTACGGAAATTGGGCAACCAATTACCCTACAAATAGCAATGAGATGGATGACCAGTGCATCTGTTTTAGTGATGCTGTTTAAGGGATAAATATTGGCCAAGATATGTGAGATTTCCTCTGCTCTTCTTCCAATGGCGCCATGGGATTTGTTATGTCCATTTGAGCGAGCAGATGGTGCGAATTTGTTTTAACGTCTCATCTGAAAGACGTCAGCTCGGACAGTGCAGCACTCCCTCAGCACGGCACTGGAATGTCAGCCTGGATTATATGCTCAAGTATCTGGAGTGGGACTTGACTCTGAACCTGCAACCCTCTGACTCAGAGGGAGTGGAGTTGAGCGTTCGCGAATTCAATGTGCTGGGATCCACGGAGCAGAGGTGGGTCTAATGGAGATAATTAATGTGGAGGAGGCATGAGAGAGTTGTGCTGGAAACTGCGGAAAGATGCGGTGGGAGTGTACAGTTGGCAAGAGGGAAGGGAATGGGCGGGAGACGGTTAACTGGGGATCGAATGAACGGGAGAAAGCAACGACGTCCGCTGGGAAGATGTTCCCCATCTTGGAGACAAAGAAATGCATGAGCTGGTTAAGAGTTCTCGGGATGTAGTTGAAAGAAGGTCGCCCACCGCATACCAATATGAACACAGTTTAAATGAACCATTCCCGTGTGGCGATTCCCCCACCCGTGCTGTGTGAATGCGGCTCTTTCTCTCAGTTTTCTTCCCTTGTCTCCTGTTTCCGATGCCTCGTGCTGGGTCCGGTTCCCCAGCACCCGAGGAAGCCCCGCCCCCTCCCCGGTACCTCACCAAGGTCGCCATTCTTCATGTTTGGCTCGGGACAGTGAGAGTGGACAGACTATTCGGCCAGTAGAGCAGGGAGTCTGAGCTGAGACTGATCCTGTCTCCAGCCCATACTCACACACGGGACCTTTCCAGCAGGCGGCTACCTGGATACCGATCGGGAACTTTCAATCTTTGTGTTGACAATTGTCCAGGGAGACTCGGGCTAATTCTAACACCCAATCTGTTGCCCCAGCTCAAATCTCTTAACTGAGCATTAATGGTTGTCGAAGCCAACACTTTCCGGCGTGTGACGCCCAGTTACTGCAAATACATGTCAGCCATCAAATTCGTCTCTGGCGGTGGCGTAAAACGGGCGGTATCGGATCAGCCGCCCGTTAAACGCTGCACCTGATGCTCAGTCCCACAATGGAATGAATATCAGGCGCTGCATTTAACGGGCGGCCGATCCGATACCGCCCGGTTCGCGCCAATGCCGGAGACGAATTTCTAGGCCCTCCAGTTTAATAAATATATATGTTCTGAAGAATTTTGAAGGAAAACACCAGAAAGCTGCAATGAGATTCCAATATTCAGATAAGACTGTAGATATTTGAGGTTTTGATTCATTCTCAGGACGTGGGTGACGCTGTCAAGGCCGGTGTTTATTGTCCATTCCTAGTTGCCCTTCAGAAGGTGGTGCTGGGCTTTCAACTTGCACCCCTGCCCTCCGTGTGTTGAAGGTACTCCCACAGTGGAGTTCCACGACTTTGACCCAGCGACGCTGAAGGGACTGAGATATATTCCACAGTCAGGATAGTGAGTGACTTGAGCAAAGTTTGAGGTGATTGTGTTCCCTGCACCTGCTGCACATGTCCTTCCAGGTGGTGGAGTGCACGGGTTTGGGTGGTGCTGTCGAAGAAGCCTTGGCGAGTTGCTGCAGTGCATTTTGTAGATGGTACACACTGCAACCACGGTACGCCGGTGGTGGAGGGAGTGAATGTTTAAGGTGCTGGATGGGGTGCCAATCAAGTGGGCTGCATTTTCCTGGACAGTGCAGAGCTTCTTGAATGTTGTTGGAGCTGCACTCATCCAGGCAAATGGAGAATATTCCATCACACTCCTAACTTGTGCCTTGCAGATGGTGGAGGGACTTTGCGGAGCTGGATGTGAGCCATTCACTGCAGAATATGCAGTCTCTCAAGTGCTCTTATAGCCACGGCATTTCTGCGGCTGGTCCGGTTGAGTTTCTGATCAATGATGACCCTCAGCATGTTGATGGTGGGAGTCTCGACGATAGTATGCCATTGGATGTCGTGGGGAGCTGGTCACGTTCTCTTGTGTTCGAGATGTTCATTTCCAGACACTTATGTGGCGTGAATGTTACTTGCCACTTATCAGCCCAAGCCTGAATGTCATCCAGGTCTTCTTGCATGCGGGCATGGTCTGCTTCATTATCTGAGGAGTTGCGAATGGATCTGAGCATGTGCAGTCATCAGAAAGCAGGCCCACTTCTGACCTTATGATGGTGGCAAGGTCATTGATGAAGCAGCTGAACATAGTTGGGCCTAGGACACTGCCCTGAGTAACTCCTGCAGCGATGTCCTTGAGCTAAGATCATTCGAGTCCAACGATCACAATCATTTTTCTTTTTGCTAGGTAGGACTCCAGCTCATGGCGAGTTCCCCCCACCCCCGCCCCCCCCCCCCCCACCACCACCCGCGACAATCCGCATTGACCTCTATCTTATTGTCTACATCACAACGGTGACTACATTTCAAGAGAGCTTAATTGGCTGAAAAGAATTTTGCGACATCCTGAGATGGTGAACGTCGCTATATTTCTCTCCTTGGTGCCAAATTCGGTCGAATGCAGCCTTGATATTAAGGACATTCTCTCTCATTCTACCTCTGGAGTTCAACCCTTGTTTAATGTTGGACCGAGGCTGTAATGAGGTCTGGAGCTAAAGTGGTTCTGGCGGAACCCAAACTGAGCCTCGTTGAGCAGGTTACTGGTGAATCAGTGCCGTGTGATAGCGCTGTTGCCGATTCTTCCATCAATTTGTTGAGGATTGGGAGTAGGCCTGTGCAGCAGTAATTGACCGGCTGGATGTGTTTTTAGACATGATATACCTGGGCAGTTTTGCACATTGTTGGGCAGATGCCAATGGAGGAACTTAGGAATATACAAGACCATAGGAACAGGAGCAAACCGTTCAGCCCCTTCAGCCTGGCCCGACTTCCGATCTGTATTTTAGCTCCATTTACCCGCCTTGTTTCCCTATTCCTGAATAACCTTACCAAATAGAAATCTATCAATCTCGGTTTTGAAATATTGAATTGATCAAGCCTCAACAGATTTTTGGGGAGAGAGTTCCAGATTTCCACTACCCTTTGTGTGAAGAATTGTTTCCTGACTTCAACTGTTAACGGCCTCGCTCTAAGTGTTAGCTTCGGCCCGCTTGTTCTGGATTCCCCACCAGATCAAATAGTTTCTCTCTAACTAGCTCATCAAATCCTTTAATCATATTGAACTCCTCAATTATATCACTCCTTGCTCTTGTATACGCAAGCCTAGACTGTGCAATCTGTCCTCAATATCTGACACTTTTAGCCCCGTATCATTCTGGCGAATCTGTGCTGCACCCACTCCAAGCACAATCTATCCTTCCTGAGGTGCGGTGCCCAGAACTGGTCAGGCTCTAGGGGCTGAATGGCCTGCTCCTGTTCTTTAGTTTATTTGCATGTGGTGCAGTGTTGTAGCTTCACCAGGTTGGCGCCTTATATTTAGGTGATGCTTTTCGGCAGCCTTTTCCACACGTCCCGTTGAACCAGAGTTGGTTACCTGACTTGATGGTGAAGGAGGAGTGAGGGATATACCAGGCCTTGAGGTTACAGATTGTGGAGGAATATCATTTTGCTTCTACTGATGGCTCACAGCGCCTCATGGATGCCCAGTTTTGAGCTTCTACATCTGTTCTTTATATGTCCCAATTAGGGCGGTGGTAGTGTCGTGCAACACAATGGAGGGTGTCGTCAGTGTGAAGACGGGACTTGGCCTCCACAAGGACAGTGCATTGGTCACTTCTACCAATGCTGTCATGGACAGATGCAGCCGTGAAAGGTAGATTCGTGAGGACGATATCGAGTAGGTTATTTTCTCGTGATGGTCCTCTCACCAACTGCTGCATGCCCAATCTGACAGGGATATCCTCAGGAGTCGGCCCTCTCGGTCAGTGGTGGTACTAACGAGCCACTCTTGGTGGTGGACATTGAAATCCCCCACCCACAGTGTATCCTATGCTTTTTTTCTCCTCATTGCTTGCCGCAAGTAGTTTCCACCATTGCAGTATTCTGATTCATCAACTGAGAGAGCGGTAGGTGATAATCAGCAGGAGGTATCATTGCCCATGTTTGATCTGAAGCCATGACCTGTCATGGGGTACAACGTCAACGTTGAGGAATCTGAGGGCCACATCCCCTGACTGTATACCACTGTACTACATCTCTAGTGGGTCTGTCATACTGGTGGGACAGGACATACCCAAGGATGGTGATGGAGGAGATTGGGACCTTGGCTGACAGGTATGATTCTGGGAATATGAGTATCAAGCTGTTGATGACCAAGTCTGTGAGGCAGTTCTCCCAACTTTTGGCACCAGTCCCCAGATGTTAGTGAGGAGGAATTTGCACGGCCGACCGGGCTGGGTGTGCCTTTGTCGTCTCCGAATTCTAGCCGTAGGTCACAGCCCAATGGCCCACCCGGTGATATTCTTTTGTTCCTTTCTAGCTGTTTGATACAACTGCCTGGGTTGCTTGACCCCTTCAGAGTGCAGTTATTAGTCAACCGCGTTGGTGTTGGATTGGCCAGACCGGGTAAGGATAGCAGGTTTCCTTCCCTAAAGGACATAGCGCTTCCCTTTAACACAGTGTAACCTCCATCTTATCCATTCTATTGCATCAAAAATAAAGGTAAACGCGACTGCATTAACGTGTTTGTTCAATGATTGTAAGTAACATTAAGCTGGCGTACTTAACGTAAATAGTGCTGTCACCTTACTTGTTTGTTCAATGACTGTAACTAACATGAATGGTGATGTTATCTAATTGTGTCTCTGGGGTTTGACATAAGGTATAATAAAGGACTCTTTGAATGTTAAACAGAGCACATGTGGGATCCCGAATAGATGTCGCTGCTTCTCACAGAAAATGCACTCTCCGCCCAGAGGACTGGTATATGCCATTTACTACACTGCCCTTGCAGCTATCGCTGTGCCAGGTAAAGTATTGCAGTAATTTATTCATTATCTAATTAAATGTTAGCCTTTATTTCAAGGGGGCTGGAATACTAAAGCTCTGCTTAGACCGCATCTGAAGAACTGCGGTCAGTTCTGGGCACCGCACCTCAGGAAGGATTTATTGGCCTTGGAGGGGGTGCAGCGCAGATTCGCCAGAATCATACCGGGCTGAAAGGGTTAACTTATGAGAACAGTTTGCATAAACGTGGTTTGTATTCCTGAGTATAAAAAAGTATTGGGTGTTTCAGACGATACAATGATTAGTTAGGGTAGATACAGATAATGTTTCCCTCTGGTGGGGACGTCCAGAAGAAGGGGATATAAGCAAGGCCGTTCAGTCTTGATGTCAGGAAATCTTCTTCTCACAAAGTGTAATGGAAATCTGGAACGAGCTCTCCCAAAAAGCTGTTGAGGCTTGATCAATTGAAAATGTCAAAACTCAGATTATAGATTTTTGTTGGAACAGAATATTAAGGGTGTCAATGTTCCAATGAAGCTCAACGCGAGCTCGAGGAACAGCACCTCATCTTTCGATTAGACACTTTACAGCCTTTCGGACTCAACATTGAGTTCAACAATTTCAGATCCTAACCTCTGCTCCCATTTATCGGACAGCAGGTGCTGATTCTGCTATTCCCCTTTACCTCCTCTAGACCCATCTTTTGTTTCTTTTCTTGTCCCATTGCCACCCTCTTTTGCCTTGAACCATCATCCCTTTTATCATTAGATCTCTCCAGCCTTCCACCCTGTCACAGACATTCCCTTTTGTTCTTTCCTCCCATCCCCCCTTTCACTGCCTCTGTACTTGCTTAAAACCTGTTAAATCTCTAACATTTCCCAGTTCTGATGAAAGTTAACCGACCTGAAACGTTAACTCTGTTTCTCTCTCCACAGATGTTGCCTGACCTGCTGATTATTTCCAGCATTTTCTGTTTTTATTTCAGATTTCCAGCATTTTCTCTTTTTATTTCAGATTTTCAGCACCCGCAGTATTTTGCTTTTGTGAGGATATTAAGGAATTTGGAACCGAGGCGGGTATATGGAGTTGTTACACATCAGCCATGATCTCATTGAATGGCGGAACAGGCTGGAGGGGCTGAATGGCCTCCTCCTGTTCCTATGTTCCTCATCTGTTCATCGGCTGTGAAACAAGCAGTGAACTCCAACAGGTGTAACATTGTGTAGAATGCAGAAACCCCGCCCATCTGTTCAAAGACAATCCCACCATTGAACTGAAGAGCCCCCGGATAATGTGAGTGGAAGATGGGGACGGTGAACGTTCCTCTCACCGTCTCAGAATTGAACACACCATGAGAACACAAAGAGACATCAATTAATACACATGGCTATAGGAATTACAGGGAATTTCTGTTTTTCTTTCATTAACATTTTTGTACCGGATTTAATAACAAAGTCAATGAGTTACTTAGATTTCAGAATTATGTCGCTCTTGGTTGAATTTCTCAAATGCTTTGATCAATAACTTTTCTGATTAAATAATTAATAAATTAACAACTGACGAATTGATTTAATAAGTAATGAAATTTTGATTTGGTTTTAAGGAATGAACTGATGGAAGGCAAGTTATAGCTCTATGTGTCATTGCTAATTCAGAACAATGAAGTAAGTGACTGGATTCATTAATAATCCATTTCCCAGGAACATCCACACCGCGCTCCTGCTCCCATCCGTTTTGTTTATCTCTCCCTGCTCTCCCCATCCGTTCGGTTTCTCTCTCCCTGCTCTCCCCATCCGTTCGGTTTATCTCTCCCTGCTCTCCCCATCCGTGCGGTTTATCTCTCCCAGCCCTCCCCATCCGTTCGGTTTCTCTCTCCCTGCTCTCCCCATCCGTTCGGTTTCTCTCTCCCTGCTCGCCCCATCCGTTCGGTTTCTCTCTCAATGCTCTCCCCATCCGGTCGGGTTATCTCTCCCTGCTCTCCCCATCCGGTCGGTTTATCTCTCCCTGCTCTCCCCATCCGTTCGGTTTCTCTCTCCCTGCTCTCTCCATCCGTTCGGTTTATCTCTCTCTGCTCTCCCCATCCGTTCGGTTTCTCTCTCCCTGCTCGCCCCATCCGTTCGGTTTCTCTCTCCCTGCTCTCCCCATCCGTTCGGTTTATCTCACCCAGCCCTCCCCATCCGTTCGGTTTATCTCTCCCTGCTCTCCCCATCCGTTCGGTTTCTCTCTCCCTGCTCTCCCCATCCGTTCGGTTTATCTCTCCCTGCTCTCCCCATCCGTTTGGTTTATCTCTCCCTGCTCTCCCCATCCGTTCGGTTTCTCTCTCCCTGCACTCCCCATCCGTTCGGTTTATCGCTCCCTGCTCTCCCCATCCGTTCGGTTTCTCTCTCCCTGCTCTCCCCATCCGTTCGGTTTATCTCTCCCTGCTCTCCCCATCCGTTCGGTTTATCTCTCCCTGCTCTCCCCATCCGTTCGGTTTCTCTCCCTGCTCCACCCATCCGTTCGGTTTATCTCTCCCTGCTCTCCCCATCCGTTTGGTTTCTCTCTCCCTGCTCTCCCCATCCGTTCGGTTTCTCTCTCCCTGCTCTCCCAATCCGTTCGGTTTATCTCTCCCTGCTCTCCCCATCCGTTCGGTTTCTCTCCCTGCTCCACCCATCCGTTCGGTTTATCTCTCCCTGCTCTCCCCATCCGTTTGGTTTCTCTCTCCCTGCTCTCCCCATCCGTTCGGTTTCTCTCTCCCTGCTCTCTCCATCCGTTCGGTTTATCCCTCCCTGCTCCCCCCATCCGTTCGGTTTATCTCTCACTGCTCTCCCCATCCGTTCGGTTTCTCTCTCCCTGCTCTCCCCATCCGTTCGGTTTATTGCTCCCTGCTCTCCCCATCCGGTCGGTTTATCTCTCCCTGCTCTCCTTATCTGTTCGGTTTATCTCTCCCTGCTCCCCCCATCCGTTCGGTTTATCGCTCCCTGCTCTCCCCATCCGGTCGGGTTATCTCTCCCTGCTCTCCCCATCCGGTCGGTTTATCTCTCCCTGCTCTCCCCATCCGTTCGGTTTCTCTCTCCCTGCTCTCTCCATCCGTTCGGTTTATCTCTCTCTGCTCTCCCCATCCGTTCGGTTTCTGTCTCCCTGCTCGCCCCATCGGTTCGGTTTATCTCTCCCTGCTCTCCCCATCCGTTCGGTTTCTCTCTCCCTGCTCGCCCCATCGGTTCGGTTTCTCTCTCCCTGCTCGCCCAATCCGTTCGGTTTCTCTCTCCCTGCTCTCCCCATCCGTTCGGTTTATCTCACCCAGCCCTCCCCATCCGTTCGGTTTATCTCTCCCTGCTCTCCCCATCCGTTCGGTTTCTCTCTCCCTGCTCTCTCCATCCGTTCGGTTTATCTCTCCCTGCTCGCCCCATCCGTTCGGTTTATCTCTCCCTGCTCTCCCATCCGTTCGGTTTATCTCTCCCTGCTCTCCCCATCCGTTCGGTTTCTCTCTCCCTGCTCTCTCCATCCGTTCGGTTTATCTCTCCCTGCTCTCCCCATCCGTTCGGTTTCTCTCTCCCTGCTCTCTGCATCCGTTCGGTTTATCCCTCCCTGCTCCCCCCATCCGTTCGGTTTATCTCTCACTGCCCTCCCCATCCGTTCGGTTTCTCTCTCCCTGCACTCCCCATCCGTTCGGTTTATCGCTCCCTGCTCTCCCCATCCGTTCGGTTTATCTCTCCCTGCTCTCCCCATCCGTTCGGTTTCTCTCTCCCTGCTCTCCCATCCGTTCGGTTTATCTCTCCTGTGCTCTCCCCATCCGTTCGGTTTCTCTCTCCCTGCTCTCTCCATCCGTTCGGTTTATCTCTCCCTGCTCTCTCCATCCGTTCGGTTTCTCTCCCTGCTCTCCCCATCCGTTCGGTTTATCTCTCCCTGCTCTCCCCATCCGTTCGGTTTATCTCTCCCTGCTCTCCCCATCCGTTCGGTTTATCTCTCCCTGCTCTCCTCATCCGTTCGGTTTATCTCTCCCTGCTCTCCCCATCCGTTCGGTTTATCTCTCCCTGCTCTCCCCATCCGTTCGGTTTATCTCTCCCTGCTCTCCCCATCCGTTCGGTTTCTCTCTCCCTGCTCTCCCCATCCGTTCGGTTTATCTCTCCCTGCTCTCCCCATCCGTTCGGTTTCTCTCTCCCTGCTCCACCCATCCGTTCGGTATATCTCATTGATCTCCCCATCCGTTCGGTTTATCTCTCCCTGCTCTCCCCATACGTTCGGTTTATCTCTCTACCTGCTCTCCACATCCGTTCGGTTTATCTCTCTCCCTGCTCTCCACATCCGTTCGGTTTATCTCTCCCTGCTCTCCCCATCCGTTCGGTTTCTCTCTCCCTGCTCTCCCCATCCGTTCGGTTTATCTCTCCCTGCTCTCCCCATCCGTTCGGTTTATCTCTCCCTGCTCTCCCCATCCGTTCGGTTTATCTCTCCCTGCTCTCCCCATCCGTTCGGTTTATCTCTCCCTGCTCTCCCCATCCGTTCGGTTTCTCTCTCCCTGCTCTCTCCATCCGTTCGGTTTATCTCTCCCTGCTCTCCCCATCCGTTCGGTTTCTCTCTCCCTGCTCTCCCCATCCGTTCGGTTTATCTCTCCCTGCTCTCCCCATCCGTTCGGTTTCTCTCTCCCTGCTCTCCCCATCCGTTCGGTTTATCTCTCCCTGCTCTCCCATCCGTTCGGTTTCTCTCTCCCTGCTCTCCCCATCCGTTCGGTTTATCTCTCCCTGCTCTCCCCATCCGTTCGGTTTATCTCTCCCTGCTCTCCCCATCCGTTCGGTTTATCTCTCCCTGCTCTCTCCATCCGTTCGGTTTATCTCTCCCTGCTCTCCCCATCCGTTCGGTTTCTCTCTCCCTGCTCTCCCATCCGTTCGGTTTATCTCTCCCTGCTCTCCCCATCCGTTCGGTTTATCTCTCCCTGCTCTCCCCATCCGTTCGGTTTCTCTCTCCCTGCTCTCCCCATCCGTTCGGTTTATCTCTCCCTGCTCTCCCCATCCGTTCGGTTTCTCTCTCCCTGCTCTCTCCATCCGTTCGGTTTATCTCTCCCTGCTCTCCCCATCCGTTCGGTTTATCTCTCCCTGCTCTCCCCATCCGTTCGGTTTCTCTCTCCCTGCTCTCCCCATCCGTTCGGTTTATCTCTCCCTGCTCTCCCCATCCGTTCGGTTTATCTCTCCCTGCTCTCCCCATCCGTTCGGTTTCTCTCTCCCTGCTCTCCCCATCCGTTCGGTTTATCTCTCCCTGCTCTCCCCATCCGTTCGGTTTCTCTCTCCCTGCTTCTCCCATCCGTTCGGTTTATCTCTCCCTGCTCTCTCCATCCGTTCGGTTATCTCTCCCTGCTCTCCCCATCCGTTCGGTTTATCTCTCCCTGCTCTCCCCATCCGTTCGGTTTATCTCTCCCTGCTCTCCCCATCCGTTCGGTTTATCTCTCCCTGCTCTCCCCATCCGTTCGGTTTCTCTCCCTGCTCTCCCCATCCGTTCGGTTTATCTCTCCCTGCTCTCCCCATCCGTTCGGTTTATCTCTCCCTGCTCTCCCCATCCGTTCGGTTTCTCTCTCCCTGCTCTCCCATCCGTTCGGTTTATCTCTCCCTGCTCTCCCCATCCGTTCGGTTTATCTCTCCCTGCTCTCCCCATCCGTTCGGTTTATCTCTCCCTGCTCTCCCCATCCGTTCGGTTTATCTCTCCCTGCTCTCCCCATCCGTTCGGTTTATCTCTCCCTGCTCTCCCCATCCGTTCGGTTTCTCTCTCCCTGCTCTCCCCATCCGTTCGGTTTATCTCTCCCTGCTCTCCCCATCCGTTCGGTTTCTCTCTCCCTGCTCTCCCCATCCGTTCGGTTTATCTCTCCCTGCTCTCCCCATCCGTTCGGTTTCTCTCTCCCTGCTCTCCCCATCCGTTCGGTTTCTCTCTCCCTGCTCTCCCCATCCGTTCGGTTTATCTCTCCCTGCTCTCCCCATCCGTTCGGTTTATCTCTCCCTGCTCTCCCATCCGTTCGGTTTATCTCTCCCTGCTCTCCCCATCCGTTCGGTTTCTCTCTCCCTGCTCTCCCATCCGTTCGGTTTATCTCTCCCTGCTCTCCCATCCGTTCGGTTTATCTCTCCCTGCTCTCCCCATCCGTTCGGTTTATCTCTCCCTGCTCTCCCATCCGTTCGGTTTCTCTCTCCCTGCTCTCCCCATCCGTTCGGTTTATCTCTCCCTGCTCTCCCATCCGTTCGGTTTATCTCTCCCTGCTCTCCCCATCCGTTCGGTTTCTCTCTCCCTGCTCTCCCCATCCGTTCGGTTTATCTCTCCCTGCTCTCCCCATCCGTTCGGTTTATCTCTCCCTGCTCTCCCCATCCGTTCGGTTTATCTCTCCCTGCTCTCCCCATCCGTTCGGTTTATCTCTCCCTGCTCTCCCCATCCGTTCGGTTTATCTCTCCCTGCTCTCCCCATCCGTTCGGTTTATCTCTCCCTGCTCTCCCATCCGTTCGGTTTATCTCTCCCTGCTCTCCCCATCCGTTCGGTTTATCTCTCCCTGCTCTCCCCATCCGTTCGGTTTATCTCTCCCTGCTCTCCCCATCCGTTCGGTTTCTCTCTCCCTGCTCTCCCCATCCGTTCGGTTTATCTCTCCCTGCTCTCCCCATCCGTTCGGTTTATCTCTCCCTGCTCTCCCCATCCGTTCGGTTTCTCTCTCCCTGCTCTCCCCATCCGTTCGGTTTATCTCTCCCTGCTCTCTCCATCCGTTCGGTTTATCTCTCCCTGCTCTCCCCATCCGTTCGGTTTCTCTCTCCCTGCTCTCCCCATCCGTTCGGTTTATCTCTCCCTGCTCTCCCATCCGTTCGGTTTATCTCTCCCCACTCTCTCCATCCGTTCGGTTTATCTCTCCCTGCTCTCCCCATCCGTTCGGTTTCTCTCTCCCTGCTCTCCCCATCCGTTCGGTTTATCTCTTCCTGCTCTCCCCATCCGTTCGGTTTATCTCTCCCTGCTCTCCCCATCCGTTCGGTTTATCTTTCCCCACTCTCTCCATCCGTTCGGTTTATCTCTCCCTGCTCTCCCCATCCGTTCGGTTTCTCTCTCCCTGCTCTCTCCATCCGTTCGGTTTCTCTCTCCCTGCTCTCCTTATCCGTTCGGTTTCTCTCTCCCTGCTCTCCCCATCCGTTCGGTTTATCTCTCCCTGCTCTCCCCATCCGTTCGGTTTCTCTCTCCCTGCTCCACCCATCCGTTCGGTTTATCTCATTGATCTCCCCATCCGTTCGGTTTATCTCTCCCTGCTCTCCCCATACGTTCGGTTTATCTCCCTGCTCTCCCCATCCGTTCGTTTTATCTCTCTACCTGCTCTCCACATCCGTTCGGTTTATCTCTCCCTGTTCTACCCATCCGTTCGCTTTCTCTCTCCCTGCTCTCCCCATCCGTTCGGTTTATCTCTCCCTGCTCCACCCATCCGTTCGGTTTATCTCTCCCTGCTCTCCCCATCCGTTCGGTTTATCTCTCCCTGCTCTCTCCACCCGTTCGGTTTATCTCTCCCTGCTCTCCCCATCCGTTCGGTTTATCTCTCTCTGCTCTCCCCATCCATTCGGTTTCTCTCTCCCTGCTCCCCCCATCCGTTCGGTTTCTCTCTCCATGCTCTCCCCATCCGTTCGGTTTATCTCTCCCTGCTCTCCATCCGTTCGGTTTATCTCTCCCTGCTCTCCCCATCCGTTCGGTTTATCTCTCCCTGCTCTCCTTATCCGTTCGGTTTCTCTCTCCCTGCTCTCCCCATCCGTTCGGTTTATCTCTCCCTGCTCTCCTTATCCGTTCGGTTTATCTCTCCCAGCTCTGCCCATCCGTTCGGTTTCTCTCTGCCTGCTGGCCCCATCCGTTCGATTTATCTCTCCCTGCTCTGCCCATCCGTTCGGTTTATCTCTCCCTGCTCTCCCCATCCGTTCGTTTTATCTCTCCCTGCTCTCCTTATCCGTTCGGTTTATCTCTCCCAGCTCTGCCCATCCGTTCGGTTTATCTCTCCCTGCTCTCCCCATCCTTTCGGATTATCTCTCCCTGCTCTCCCGATCCATTCGGTTTATCTCTCCCTGCTCTCCCCATCCGTTCGGTTTATCTCTCCCTGCTCTCCTTATCCGTTCGGTTTCTCTCTCCCTGCTCTCTCCATCCGTTCGGTTTATCTCTCCCTGCTCTCCCCATCCGTTCGGTTTATCTCTCCCTGCTCTCCCCATCCGTTCGGTTTATCTCTCCCTGCTCTCCCCATCCGTTCGGTTTATCTCACCCCACTCTCTCCATCCGTTCGGTTTGTCTCTCCCTGCTCTCTCCATCCGTTCGGTTTCTCTCTCCCTGCTCTCCCCATCCGTTCGGTTTATCTCTCCCTGCTCTCCCCATCCGTTCGGTTTATCTCACCCCACTCTCTCCATCCGTTCGGTTTATCTCTCCCTGCTCTCTCCATCCGTTCGGTTTCTCTCTCCCTGCTCTCCCCATCCGTTCGGTTTATCTCTTCCTGCTCTCCCCATCCGTTCGGTTTATCTCTCTCTGCTCTCCCACCCGTTCGGTTTATCTTTCCCCACTCTCTCCATCCGTTCGGTTTATCTCTCCCTGCTCTCCCCTTCCGTTCGGTTTCTCTCTCCCTGCTCTCTCCATCCGTTCGGTTTCTCTCTCCCTGCTCTCCTCATCCGTTCGGTTTATCTCTCCCTGCTCTCCACATCCATTCGGTTTATCTCTCACTGCTCTCCCCATCCGTTCGGTTTATCTCACTGCTCTCCCCATCCGTTCGGATTCTCTCTCCATGCTCTCTCCATCCGTTCGGTTTATCTCTCCCTGCTCTCCTCATCAGTTCGGTATATCTCTCCCTGCTCCCGTCCGTTCAGTTGATGTCACTTCTCTCCCAGACCAGCTGCTCCGGGTTTCTCTGCTGCAAACTCCACTCACCCCGAACGCTCTTTCTGATCCTCGACGGTTCCAATTCTAACTCTGTCCTCCAGCCCTGTGCGCATGCTCAAACATCCGGTCTGGCCCTTGGATTCCTCCGTTTGATTCAAGACCCATTCCTGTCCACAAGATCCCCATGCTCACTTTTACTCCATCATCCATTTGGAAATTCCGAATGTAGTCCGGAGGTTTCCCTTGCCCGGTCTCACTGTGTCTCCATTGCCGCCTTCCACTGACCCTGGATGTTCTTTGACGCGACCTTCCATTGAATTCCGGGTATTTATTTCCAGCTGTATGATCTTAGTTCAGTTAGTACAATTTTAGGCTCTTAGTCCGCGAGTTATCAGTTGAACGTCCCACTCCAGGCCCTCAGTCCATAGTCCAGGTTGACACGAGGGAGTATTGAGAGAGCGCTGCATTGTGGGATCAGTGGTTCTCCCGCGAGACGTTAAACCGATGTCCCAATTAGGTGATTGGGATGGAAGTTCAGCATTGTATTGGACGATTGAAGAAGGACGCGCCGATCTGCTGCTGCTCTGGACAATATTATTTTCTCAACCAATGTCCTCATTTCTAGACTAACTGATTAATGGTTTCATTGCTGTTTGAGGACCTGGCACATACACACTGCCGGGTCTGTCAATGTGAAGCGGTTCTAATAAATTGAGAGACCTGTCAGGGGGTCACATCCATACAAGGCTCCACAAACTTTGTTTCATTGGTGTAATATTCATTTAAATTTTGTTCTGAATTTTATGCTACTGTTACTATGTTGATTGTGTGGTTTTTAATACATTATCTTACATCTGGATGTATTACTTAATGATTTACTAGATTCATCATGACATAATCGGCTCTTTTAACCTATTTGAATTTTCCATTTATTTTAATGGCTTTTGTGTCCCGATGAGTTCAAATATTATTTTTCTTTCAACCGAGGTCTCTGGTCTGTCTCAGCTCCACCTTGGAGATGTTTATCGTTTCCCATCGCTATAATATCAAAGCTGGATCAGGAGTTGGCCATTCTTCCCTTCGAGCCTGTTCCGTCATTCCTTGATATCATGTCTGATCTGCAGAAACTTTATAGAATTCGGGTCAATATATTACTTCATCTGGGAGTCTATTCTGTAACTTCTCTTTTCTCTCTCTCTCTCTCTTACAGTTAATTTAGTGGCGATTGTGATCCTGTCCCGAGGAAGGTGCGGTCTCTCCAGATGTATCACTCGGTACCTGGTGTCCATGGCGGTGACGGATCTCCTGGTCATTATCACCGCTGTGATATTAAACCGGATTCCTGCTATTTATTTTCCAGGTAGCTTCCTGTCCATCACGCCCGTATGTAGTCTCAGCATTACGTTAATCTATGCAGCCAGAGACAGTTCTGTCTGGTTAACGGTCGCTTTCACCTTCGATCGATTTGTGGCCATTTGTTGCCAGAAGCTGAAAACAAAATATTGCACCGAGAGAACGGCTGCCATTGTAATAGGAACGATCTGTGCCCTGGGATGTTTAATCGATATCCCCTGGTACTTTATACATGAACCCATTATCATAATTAATAATGTCCCGTGGTATTGCAGACTGAAGGAACTCCATAATACTTCACCCGTACGGGAAGCTTTCCAATGGAGTGACCGCATTTTAACCCCGTGTCTCCCGTTCATTCTGATTTTGCTGCTCAATGTTCTGACCGTCAGACACATTCTAGCGGCCAGTAGAGCCCGCAGGAGACTCCGGGCCCACAGCAATGGAGACAATCAGAGTGACCCAGAGATGGAGAGCCGGAAAAAGTCCATCGTTTTACTCTTCACCATCTCGGGCAGTTTCATCCTGTTGTGGATGACGTATGTTGTACAATTCTTATATGAACGATTTACAAATGATTATAAAATCAACGGTTTCAGTGACCCCAAATTTATTCTCCGAGAAAGTGCAAATATGCTTCAGCTGTTGAGTTGCTGCACAAACACATTTATTTATGCAGTGACACAGAGCAAATTTAGGGAAGAGTTAAAGAATATGGTGCAATATCCGCTCAAACTAATAGGTAATTTAATTAAATAAGGAAAAAACATAAGTTCCAGCAATAAATCTGCATTATCCGAATTGATCTGGCCTGCTTTACATTTGGAGAACATTTATTTTCCGCCACTGGGAATGGATTGATGTAAACAGGGAACATTTCCCTGTTTCTTGACATACAAAAATCACTATCTATATTAGTGTAAAGATAAGATTCAAAGACTGAAATGAGTAGAGTAGTGTTGTGCAATGGGGCAGGAGAACATTAATCCCAATTTACTGACAGGTGAACTTCCTGTCCCAGAAACACAAACATCCCAATTTACTGACAGATCACCTTCCTGTACCAGAGACACAAACATCCCAATTTACTGACAGGTGAACTTCCTGTGCAAGAGACACAAGCATCCCAATTTACTCAAAGGTGAACTTCTAAACATCCCAATTTACTGACAGGTGACCCTCCTGGACCAGAGACACAAACAACCCAATTCACTGACAGGTGAACTTCCCGTACCAGAGACACAAACATCCCAATTTACAGACAGCTGATATTCCTGTACCAGAGACACAAACATCCCAATGTACAGACAGCTGACATTCCTGTACCAGAGACAGAAACAACCCAATTCACTGACAGGTGACCTTCCTGTACCAGAGACAGAAACAACCCAATTCACTGACAGGTGACCTTCCTGTACCAGAGACACAAACAACCCAATTCACTGACAGGTGACCTTCCTGTACCAGAGACACAAACATCCCAATTTACAGACAGCTGACATTCCTGTACCAGAGACACAAACATCCCAATTTACTGACAGGTGACCTTCCTGTACCAGAGACACAAACAACCCAATTCACTGACAGGTGACCTTCCTGCACCAGAGACTCAAACATCCCAATTTACTGACAGGTGAGCAGTAATTTTTCACTCACTTGACAAGTGTTATTCAGATGTTGGACTTTTAGTTTCTCTGCTGCTGTCGGGAATCGTCATGAGAGCGTGAACTCATTGTGTAATCCTGCTTTTCCCACTTCCCGCCCTACGACAATGGAAAGAATGAACTGATTTTAATGCTTTGTATCAACTGGTAACTGTTTATTAAAGTTGGAATATAGCTGGTCATTTTCTATTTCTGATTTCATCATTTGCACCTTTTCTAGTATTGAGGACTCATTGCTCTGGTGTATCTGCGCAGCGTCATAGTTCATGGTCCCTCTGACTGGGATTAATTTGGGACTGATACAGGGCTATGTGGAGACAGTGGGGCAGTGGAAATAGATTGGGATTGATGCAGAGCTGCGGGGAAAGAACGGGGCAGTGGGAATTGTTTTGGATCGATACAGGGCTGTGGGGGGAGCGTGGGGCAGTCGAATTAGTTTGGGTTTGGTACAGGGCTATGGGGTGGAGAGAGCGGGGCAATGGGATTATGTTTGCTTTCATACAGGGCAACGTGGCGAGAACGGGGCAGTGGGAATTGAATTTGATCGATGCAGGTCTATGGAGAGAAAGCGGGGCAGTGGGATTAATTTTGGATTAATCTAGCAATCCAAAACTAATCCTACTATTCGCTTTGGGACGTCATGAGCACGTCCCAGGTGCTATATAATTGCAAATTTTTATCTTTCCATATCAACGATCCGGCACAGATATCGATGGGCCGAATGTTCCCCTTCTTTAAAATTAAGTGTTTCTATGGCTAATGCATATTGATTTGAAATTCGGTAACACGGCGCTGCCCTATTTATGAAACCAAGATACTCTTCTGTACACGAGATTAGATTATCAGTAGCGGAGCCCTTGTTTACCAAGCAAAGCAATTGGTTTAAATGATTGGTAGTAACGTCAACTTCTGTTCTTGATCAGTCCTCGATACCCTGAGATGAGCTCATATTTTAATATTTTATTAACCAATGCCGCACTTTACTGCCAGTAATTATAGAACTAGTTCCGGCTGTTCAAAAGAAAAAAAACTCTTGCATTCTTTTATCAACATTCCCGACTTCAGCACATCCCAAAGCGCTTTACAGTCAATGAAGTACGAGTGAAATGCAGTTACTGTTGTAATGTAGGACACGCGGTAGCCAATTTGCGCAAAGCCAGCTCCAACAAACAGCAATGTGATAATGACCAGTTTTAGTGATGTTGGTTGAGTGTTATACATTGGCCAGGACACGGTTTATAACTGAGTGTGTTTGGAATTAATGATTCGACCAATCAATGGTAAATCTGGGTCATTGTTTTAGTCTACAGTTTCCCGTTGCAATGAATTGGAGTTTTATTCTGAATCTGACCTATCCGACAACTTTCCTGAAAGTGCTTCCGGTTCACTCTCGGTACAGAAAACAATGAATGATCCAGTTCCCAACACTGATAGCATCGCTTTAATTCACACGGGCACATTAGTTTAAAGTCACTGATTCAGGAACTTTGATAATATCTCTGTTATTCATAATAATTGAAGTAATTGCTCCTTTGAAAACTTTCTCATAATTACAAACATAAATCAGATTAATATTAACAATGATACAGTACAAATGTCAACAGGAAACACCAAACACAGCCCTCTGACTGTCCGCGAGTCAGTACAATGCAGAGACCACATTTTATATAGTTAGAGTAACAAGTTAGAGATTAGGGAAACAGATATAAGATTAATTCGTTTTGGACAGAGTGCTTGGAGCGCATTTTTTACATAAATGATTGTGAGACTGTGTGACTCACTATCAGAGGTAGTGACTGAAGCAGAGACCGTGTTAATATTGGATAATAAGTTAGAGAGGTGGTTGAAGAAAAGTGAATGAAGGGATCAGGGAACAGGGCGGGTACATGGGATTAGGATGAACACCAACACTGGACTAATGAATCCGAATGGCCTGTTTCCCTGCTGTAACATCCCTGTAATTCTGTGTGTTCTGGATCATGGATCCGGCAGGAATTGAAGCAGCGGAATGTCAGGCGTTAATCAGAATTCCACCTCCATCTGTCAGTGACTGCAACACGTTATTGGTAATCTCGGAAATGACTTTCACCAACACAGTCTAACAGAGAAGACTATGGAAACAGCAAAGAATGTAACTGGATCCAGACACTGAGAGTAATTTGATACAAAGAGCATTGGGTGAAATTGGTCTTGGGCCGGAGCGCAAAACGGGCGGTATTGATTTGACCGCCCGTTTCACACCCCGCCCGATTTTCCCCTCCCTTCGCCCCATTGTCTCTTGTGAGAAGAGGGAACAACTGATGGTCTTATTGGGAACTCCAACACTGTGCGCCAGCACCAACTGCTGGTTAAAGATGGACTGACGGGAGATTGGATCCTTGCGGCCATTTTAATGGATATGAAGCCGGTTTAAACTCACCAACAGAACAAACTGGAATAGACTGAGTCTGAACAACTCATTCCCACAGATTATATCCACAACATTTCCTGTTTCAGCTCACAAATCAAGCAGGTGAAGGATTCACGTCCCATTATATGGTGACCCATTTTAGTCACAGTGTTATAAACTCTTGGGCTGGAAATTGCGGTCGGAGGCTTCCCGCGGGCGAATGCCTCCGAACCGCAAGAAAATACGCACCTACCTGGTACCTCGGTATCTTCAGACTCTTGCGCTCCTGGGCCTGCAGGCGTACACCTGCGAAACGGCCCACGTGTCCCAGAGGTGCATGCGGTTCGCAAGCGTCCCTGGGAACAAGTGGGCCGGCCCAACCAATCACAAAGGGGGATTCCCATCATGCTTCCTGGGATTTTATTTACATCCGGAATCCCGATAAACATAATCGGACTGCCCTAAAAAAGACATTTCACCCCACTGAAAGAAAAATAAAACATGACATGTTTAAAATTAATTAAAACACAATTTAATTAAACATTTAAAACCAAAAATGTAAACATTTTTAAAGATGCCAGTAATAACCTAAACTAATTTTAAAGGTTTTTGAATGTTTAAATCATGTTAAAAATGTTATTTTCACATTTATTTAAACCCTTACATTGGTAAAGGAAGGCCTTCCCCCTGCTTTTACCAGGCGTAAGAGGGTCGTGGGCATTCTCTGGGCAAACAGCAGAACCTTGTGCCAGCGAATGTCCATTTCCTTTGGATTCATACCGTCTGTCAAGCTGAAACTTAACAGATCGCAAGTTCCGGGTTTTCGCGCATGGACATCGCATGTGGAAACCCAGAAGTTGTGGGGCATTTGTGAGCCACAGGCCCCGGACAATCCGGGCCCTTGTTTCCTCCTGGGGGCGAAATCTTCGTCACTTCTTTGAATGTTTCCCAAAGATCTGTCTGATCTATTTTGTGCTAACGCCGTGAATGATGTGATTGGAAATGGAGGAGATAATGCAGCAGAAACCATGGTCAAAGTGCGGGAACTGAGGGAAAACCAATATAGGAGGAGGTAATGAAGAAGAACATAAAGGCCTGGTAATTCGTCTCGAACGGTGGCGCAAAACGGACGGTATCAGATCGGCCGTCCGTTCTATGGCCTGATATTCAGTTCCATTTGGTCACATCAGTTCCAGTGATATTCAGGAGATGCGTAGAACGGGCGGCCGATCCGGTACCGATCGTTTTGCGCCACCACCCAAGACGAATTTCTAGGCCAAGAACACTTGGAACAGGATTAGGCCATTCGGCCTATCGAGGCGGCCCCGCCATTCAACATGATCATGGCTGAACTTTTACTTTAACTCCACTTTCCTGCCCTATCCCCATATCCCTTGATTCCCATATTGCTCCAAAATCTATTAATCTCAGTTCTGAATATACTCAACGACTGAGCATCCACAGTCTCTGGGGCAGGGAATTCCAAAGATTCACAATCGTTTGAGTGAAGAAATTTCTCCTCATCCCAGTCCCAAATGGCCGACCCCTTATTCTGAGACTGTGACCCCTAGTTCTGGACTCCCAGACAAGGGAAATATACTTCCAGCATTTAGCCTGTCAATCCCCTGAAGAGTTATATATGTTTCAATGAGATCACCTCACATTCTTCTAAACTCTAGTAAATGTAGGCCTAGTCTACTCAATCTCTCCTCCTAGGACGATCCCCACATCCCAGGAATCAGTGTAGTGAACCTTCGTACAGTCCCTCTCAGGAACGTATAGCCATCCTTTGGTAAGGACAGGGACTCAATAAAATTAACGTAATTAAAATAATAGTAATGACGAAAATAACAGCACTAAAGAGTGATAAATCCCCAGGACCAGATGGTTTCCATCCCAGGATTTTAAAGGAAGTAGGTGAGCACATTGCAGAAGCCCGAACTATAATCTTCCAAACTCTCTCGATTCAGGAACAGTTCCTTTAGATTGGAAAATTGCGCTTGTCACTCCGCTATTTAAGAATGGCGAGAGAGGGATACCTGTGAATTATAGACCAGTTAGCCTAAAATCCATTGTCGGGAAATTGCTAGAATCTATAATTAAGGATAGGGTGATTGAACACGTCGAAAATTTTCAGTTGATCATGGAAAGAGCCAGCATGGATTTGTGAAAGGTAGGTCATGCCTGACAAACCTGAGTGAATTTTTTGAGGAGGTAACTAATGTAGTGAACAGAGAAATGTCTATGGATATTATTTATATCGACTTCCAGACGGCATTTGATAAAGTCCCACATACGAGACTGTTAACTAAGGTGGAAGCCCACGGAATTGAGGGCAAATTATTGACCTGGTTAGGACATTGGCTGAGCGGCAGAAGACAGAGAGTAAGGATAATGGGTCGGTACTCAAATTGGCAGGATGTGACTTGTGGTGTCCCGCAGGCATCTGTGTTGGGGCCTCAACTATTCACACTATTTATTAACGAATTAGATGATGGCATAGAAAGTCATATTTCCAAATTTGCTGATGACACACAGATAGGTGGCATTGTAGGCATTGTAGATGAAAGCATAACATTACAAAGTGATATAGACATATTAAGTGAATGGGCAAAACTGTGGCAATTGGATTTCAATGTAGGCAACTGTGAGGCCATCCACTTTGGACCTAAAAAGGATAGAACAGGGTACTTTCTAAATGGTGAAAAGTTAAAAACAGTGGTGGTCCAAAGAGACTTGGGGGTCCATGTACATATATCATTAAACTGTCACGAACAGGTACAGAAAATAATCAATAGGCTAATGGAATGCTGGCCTTTATATCTAGAGGAGTAGAATACAGTGGGTAGAAGTTATGCTGTTGCTGTACAAAACCCTGGTTAGACCACACCTGGAGTACTGTGAGTAATTCTGAGCACCACACCTTAGGAAGGATATATTGGTCTTGGAGCGAGTGCAGCGTAGGTTTACCAAAGTGATACCCGGACTTCAAGAGTTAAGTTACGAGGAGAGATTACACAAATTAGGGTTGTATCTCCTAGAATTTAGAAGGTTAAGGGGTGATCTGATAGAGGTTTTCAAGATATTAAGGGAAACAGATAGGGTAGATAGAGAGAAACTATTTCCGCTGTTTGGGGTTCTAGGACTAGGGGGCATAGTCTAAAAATTAGAGCCAGACCTTTCAGGAGTGGTATTAGGAAACACGTCTACACACAAAGGGTGGTAGAAGTTTGGAACTCTCTTCTGCAAACGGCAATGGATGTTAGATCAATTGTTAATTTTGAATCGGAGATTAATAGCTTTCTGTTAACCAACGATATTAATGGATATGGACCAAAGTTGGGTATATGGAGTTAGGTCGTAGATCAGCCATGATCTCATTGAATGGCGGAGCAGGGTCGAGGGGCTGAATGGCCTATCCCTGTTCCTATGTTCCTATGTAAGAGTAGGCCATACGGCCCCTCGAGCCTGCCTCGCCATTCAAAAAGATCATGGCTGATCTTCGACCACAAAGCCACTTACCCGCCCGATCATCATATCCCTTGATTCCCTTTGAGGGAAAAAGTCTATCGATCTCAGCCTTGAATATACTTAACGACTGAGCATCCACAGCCCTCTCGGCTAGAGAATTCCAAAGATTGCCAACCCTGAGTGAAGAAATTTCTCATCATCTCAGTCATAAATGGCCGAACCCTTATCCTGAAAATATGCCCCCTAGTTCGAGACTCTCCAACCAGGGGAAGCACTTCTCAGCATCTACTCTGTCAAGCCCCCTCAGAATCTTATATCTTTCAATAAGATTACCTTTAATTCTTCCGAACTCCAGAGAGTATAGGCCCAATCTCAATCTCTCCTCATATGACAACTCTCTCATCCCAAGAATCAATCTAGTGAAGTTTTGTTGCACTCCCTATAATGCACGTATATCCTTCCTTCGATACAGAGCCCAGAACTGTACACAGTACTCCAGGTGTGGTCTCACCAAGGCCCTGTACAACTGTAGCAAGACCTCCTTGCTGTTGTACTCCAAACCCCCTTGCAATAAAGGCCAGCATGCCATTTCCCTTCCTAATTGCTTGTTGCACCTGCATGTTAACTTTCTCTGTTTCTTGTACAATGACAGCCAAATCCCGCTGAATACCAACATTTAATAATTTCTCACCATTTCAAAATATTCTGTTGTTCTATTCTTCTTACCAAAGTGAATAACTTCACTTTTGAGGGTAATATTTTAGCCTGGATAGAGGATTGGTTAAAAGACAGAAAGCAAAGTGAAGGCATAAACGAGTCGTTTTCAGGTTGGCAGGCTATTACTAGTGGAGTGCCACAAGTATCAGTTCTGGCCCCTCAGCTATGTACAATCTATATTAATGACTTAGATGAAGGTTTTATCTACCCTGCTAGTTATGTCCTCAAAAATATCTAATAGATTTGTCAAACACGATTTCCCTTTCATAAAACCATGTTGACTCTGCCTAATCATATTATGATTTTCTAAGTGCTCTGTTACCACTTCCTTAATAATGGATTCCAGCATTTTCCCGATGACTGATGTCAGGCTAACTGGTCTGTAGTTCCCTGTTTTCTTTCTCCCTCCTTTCATGAGTAGCGGTGTTACATTTTCTACTGTCCGTTCCAGAATCTAGGGAAATTTGGAAGATCAATACAAATGCATCCACTATCTCTGCAGCGACGTCTTTGAGGACCCTATGATGTAAACATCAGGTCCAGAGAATTTGTTGGATTTTACTTCCATTAATTTAACCAGTGCTTTTTCTTTACTGATATTAACTACTTTAAGTATCTCACTCTCAATACACCATAGGCTCCCCACTATTTCTGGTATGTTTCTGTGTCTGCTGCTGTGAACACAGGTACAACATATTTGTTTAACGTCTGTGCCATTTCCTGGTTCTTCATTATAATTTCTACTGTCTTAGCCTCTAAGAGACCCAAGTTTACTTGCGCTACTCTCTTCCTTTTTATATGCTTGTAGAAGCTCTAACAATCTGTTTTGATATCATTTGCTAGTTTATTCTCATGCTATTTTCTCCCATGTTATCAAATTTTGGTCATCCTTTGCTGTTTTTTAAAAACTCTCCCAAATTTCAGGCTTGCTACTCTTCTTGGCAACGTTAGAACCGTCTTCTTTTGATCTAATAATATCCTTAACATTATTAGTTAGCCACGGGTGGATCTCTTTTCCTGTGATGTTTTATTTCTCAATGAAATGTACATTCGTTGAGAATTATGAAATATATCTTTAAATTTCCCCTATTGCATATCTACCGTCATAACATTAATCTATTTTTCCAATCTACCACAGTTAACTCGCCCTCATACCTTTGTAATTGGCTTTATTTAAAATTAATACTCTAGTTTCAGACTTAAGTGCGTCACTCTTGAACTCAATGTGATTTTTTTTATATTATGATCACTCTTCCACAGAGGATCCCTTACTATGAGATTATGAATTAACCCTGTCTCATTACACAAGACAAGACCAAAAATAACCTCTTCCCTGGTTGGTTCCACGACGTATTCTTCTAGGAAAGTGTCTCGAACGCATTCCATGAACACGTTCTCGAAACTGCTTTTGCCAATTTGATTTGTCCAGTGTATATGAAGATGAAAGTACCCCACGATTATTCCATTACCTTTGTTACAGGCTCCTCTTATTTCTTGAATAATACTCTGTGCAACAGTATAGGGACTGTCCGGGGGTCTACAAACTACCCCCACCAGTGTTTTCCGTCATTTGATATTTCTTATTTCCACCCACACTGGTTCTACATCCTGCTCTTCCGAGGCAAGATCCTTCCTTACTATTGTTCTTATATCGCCCTTTATTATCAGGGCTTCACCCATTCCTTTTCCATTTCGTCTCTCTTTTCGAAACGTCAAGTACACCGGAATATTTGGTACCCTACCTTGGTCACCATGCAACCAGTTCTTTGTAATGGCTATCGATCAAACCCATTTTTCACTATTTGTGCCATTAATTCCTCTATCTTGTTAGGAATGCTTTGTGCATTCAGATAAAGCGCATTTAATTATAACATTTTCAATTTTTCCCTGATTTAGCCTTATTCACTGATGCACTATTACCGTTAAACTCACTGTCCCTTCCTGTCACACTCCAAGTATCTTTACACAAATCGCTTTACAGCCTTGCCTTTTCTCTTTAGATTTATAAATTTCCCTTCAGTTGACTCCTCCCCCTTTTAGGTTAAAGCCCTATTAATGCAATCAAGGGGTATGGGAATATTGCAGGAAAGTGGAGATGAGGTAGAAGATCAGCCACGATCAAATTGAATGGCAGACCAGGCTTGAAGCGCCAAATGGCCTACTCCTGCTCCTGTTTCTTATTTCGTATGTTCTTATATCAACAGCCTTAGTTATTTGATTCACCAGAACATTGGTCATAGCCCGGTTTAAGTGGAGCCTGTCACAACGGAGCAGCTCCCTTTTTCCCCAGTACTGGTACCAGTGCCCCTGAATCGAAACGACTGTCTCCCACACTACTATTTGAGCCAAGCATTTAACTCTCTGATCTGTTTCACCCTATACCAATTTGCATGAGGCTCAGGTAATAATCCTAATCCTAACCCTAACCCTTTGAGGTTCTAATGTATTAATTTGTACCCTAGCTCCTCAAACTCTCTCAGCAGAACCTTATTCTTAGTTCTACCTGTGTTGTTGGTTCATTCGTGGACCACGACAACTGCATCCTCCCCATCCCACTCCAATTTCTTCTCTGGCCGTTAGGAGATATCCTTAACCCTGGCAGGGAACAAAAACTTTGGAACGCCCAGTCGCAGCTGCAGAGAACAGGATCTATCCCCCTGACTATACTGTCTCCTACCACGACCACATTCCTATTCACTCCCCTACTTGAACGGCCTCCATTACCACAGTGCCGTGGTCGATTTGCTCATCCACTTTGCAGACATTTCCCTCATCCATACTGACCGCAAAAAACACGAACCTGTTGGATAATGGCAAAGGCCGGTGCTCCTCCATCATTTCACCTGGAGGTCGCCTCACCTGGCTGATTTGCAGTCACACCCTCCTGTCCATGACCACTTCCTATCCTAAGAGGTGTGACTGCCTCCTGGATCAATGTGTCCAGGTAACTCTGCCCCTCCCTGATGCCCCGCAATGTCTGCACCTCGGAGTCCAGCTCAACAACTCTGAGCTGAAGTTCCTCGAGATGCAGACACTTACTGCAGATGTAGTTGTCCGGGATCGCGATGCTCCCACAAACTCCCGCATGCTGCAGTTGCGGCACACCTCCTGAACTGCCATCACTATCAAACCTCGTTTTATTTATTTAATTAATTGTTTTTTACGTATTTAATCAACTTAGCTTAAAGTTTTTAGTTTCTAACTAATTACTTGATCTAGTTTAAGCTATAGGTAGATTAAATTAAATAGCCACCGGTAACATGAACCACTACAAGTATTGGAGGGAAAAGCATCCCCTCCTTCCTCCTCTGCACCGAACTCCCACTCTCACCAAATTCCCACGTTTACACTCTGTTTATGACGCACTCCGTTTATGACAACTCTGTCCGCCCATTCCATGCGTCAGCAGATAACTGTTTACTTTTATACACCTTTTCGAGCCACACCCAGTCTACAAGTGCTCACTGAACTCACTGCTCACAGTAATTACCCCTTATTCAGGTAATCACTTAAAGCTGTTAACTGTTATCTGCCACTGACAGGCAGTCTCTGTTAACTCGTGAATATGTCGCACAACACCAGGTTATAGTCCAACAGCTTTATTTGAAATTACAAGCTTTCGGAGCGCTCCGAAAGCTTGTGGATTCAATTTCAACTTCAGCATTATCGCAGCCGTTACTTCCACAGTGATCCACTAAGACGGCCACTCAACACGCTGAACTGACCTATACTGAATGCAACTATTTTGAACTGGACCTGTCCACACTGAATGTAATTGCGCCGAACTGGACATGACCACAATGAATGTAATTGTGCTGAACTGGACCTGTCCACACTGAATGTAACTGTGCTGAACTGATCCTGTACACACTGAATGTAACTGCGCTGAACTAGACCTGTCCACACTGAATGTAACTGTGCTGAATTGGTCCTGTCCTCAATGAATGTAATCGTGCTGAACTGAACATGTCCACAATGAATGCAAACGTGCTGACCTGGACCTGACCACACTGAACGTAACATTGCTGAACTGCACCTGTCCACACTGAATGTAACTATGTTGAAACTGACCTGTCCACACCGAATGTAACTGTGCTGAAATTGACCTGTCCACACTGAATATAACTGTGTTGAACTGGACCTGTCCACGCTGAATATAAATGTGTTGAACTAGACCTGTCCACACAAAATGTAACCGTGCTGAACTGGACCTGTCCACGCTGAATGTAAGAGTGATGAACTGGACCTGTCCACACTGAATGTAACTTTGCTGAACTGGACCTGTCCACACTCAGTGTAACGGTGCTGAACTGGAAATGTCCACACTGAATGTAACTGTGCTGAACTGGACCTGTCCACACTCAGTGTAACCGTGCTGAACTGGACCTGTCCACACTGAATGTAACCGTGCTGAACTGGACCTGTCCACACTGAATGTAACTGTGCTGAACTGGACCTGTATACATTGAATGTAACTGTGCTGAACTGGACCTCTCCACACTGAATGTAACTGTGCTGAACTGGTCCTCTCCACACTGAATGTAACTGTTCTGAACTGGATCTCTCCACACTGAATGTAACTGTGCTGCACTGAAGCTGTCCACACTGAATGTAACTGTGCTAACTTGACCTGTCCACACTGAATGTAACTGTGCTGAACTCGAGCTGTCCAGACTGATTGAAACCGTGCTGTTCTGAAGCTGTCCAAATAAAAACACAGACAGTTGGTTAAAGTGGATGTAAACTTTCACAGGGAGTTGGACGCAGCTGCACGTGACCCGTGCTTACCCGGATGGAGCTGGATAATACCAGGTGCGAGAATTTGTCCGAGTTTTCCGGCTGCAGGAGCAGAGTTTCTCTTGTCAATTATAACTTGAACTGAGTTCTCCTCACATAGTATTAAGGGGTTTAGACCTGTGAATTCATCCCGTAGAAGGCTCACTTTCACCTTCGCAAACACTTATTCACGAATTTATTATATTTTATGAGGAAATCAAACCGGCATCATACTGTAATATCTGGGTATTTCACTTTAGAGCCGGGTCAGAGTTATTTAAATACATTCCTTTCCATCAAATCATAAACACCATCCTGGCAGCGGCTGCACTAATCTGTTTGTTTCAATTAGTGTAATTAATATGAAAGATCAAGCCATCTGATTATCTCCCTGGAGCCTGACATCAGGTATAAATGTGACAATCTGTGAGTGTCGTGCAGAGCGCGCTCAGAGCTTCTGAGAGAAATGCACGGGATACCAAAAGGTCTGGTGTTTGCCCTTTACTATCCCACCATTGCAGCTATCGGGGTTCCAGGTAAAGTATTGAAGTTAGTTATTAGTTATGGGAATCATTGGTTAACTGTATCACTGCACCTATTTACAGGGAACGCTTCTCCCCTTCAACTGTGCAATTTCAGCCGTTTCACGGTATATTTTATCCACTTTTACGGAAGCATTTCCCCCCTTTGACGGTATAATTCCTCCTCCTTTACCGCAATCTCTTCTTCTCTTTCTCAACATAATTTCTCCCCTTTAACGGAACCACTGCCTAACTTGAGTGCCTGGTCCTGCAATATTTGTTTGAATGTGTTTTCCACAGAGCCGCCTCTTCAGCTGTACCAGTCTATTTGCCCCGAGTGATGTTTTATTGAAATTCAACAGTAGATGTCGCTGCACTGTGAGTGGTATCACACTATTATAACTGTGGACATATATTTCCTATTGTGTTATTGGTATTTCACTGTGAGTGGTATCACACTATTATAACTGTGGACATATACTTCCTATTGTGTTATTGGTATTTCACTGTGAGTGGCATTATCACACTATTATAACTGTGTGCATATATTTCCTGTTGTGTTATTGGTATTTCACGGAGTTGTATTATCATACTATTATAACTGTGTGCATATATTTCCTCTTGTGTTATTAGTGTTTCACTGTGACTGGTATTATCACCCTATTGTAACTGTGTACATATATTTCCTATTCTGTTATTGGTATTTCACTGTGAGTGGTATTATCATCACTATTATAACTGTGTACATCTATTTCCTATTGTGTTATTCGTATTTCACTGTGATGAGGTGAACGGGACTTGGTGCGAGTTAGGACACAGGGCAGCAGAGAATTGGATGAGCTCAAGTTTATGAAGGGTGGAAGTTGGGAGGCCGGCCAGGAGAGCATTGGAATAGTCAACTCTAGAAATAAGAAATGCATGGATGAGGGTTTCAACAAGTTATGAGCAGAGGCAGGGGTGGAAACGGTTATGTTACGGAGGTGGAAGTAGACGGACTTGGTGACGGAGCGAATATGTGGTAGGAAACTCGATTTTGGTGAAATAGGACGCCAAGGTTGCGAACTGTTCGGTTCAGCTTCAGACCATTCCCAGCGAGAGGGATGGAGTTTGCTCGCAAATGGAGTTTGTGGAGGGAGCGAATACAATGGCTTCGGCGGTCTACCCAATAATTAGTTGGAGGAAGTTTCTGCTGATTCAGTAATGGATGTAGGACAAGTAGTCTGACAAACCAGAGACAATGGAGAGGTCATGGTGAGGTCGAGCTGGGTGACGTCAGCGTAGATGTGGAACCTGACGCTGTGTTTTCCGATGATATCGCCGAGGGGCCGCATGTAAATGAGAAATAGGAGGGGCCAAGGATAGATCCATCAGGGATTCCAGAGCTAACGGTGTGGAGCGGGAAGAGAAGCCATTGAAGGTGATTCTCTGGCTTCCAGGGTCGTTCCACTCAACTGAATGACGGAGGAGAGAAGGTGGGGGATGATGGTGTGGTCAACCGTGTCAAAGGCTGCAGGCATTTCGAGAAGGATGAGAGGGATAGTTTAGGATGGCATTTGTGATTTTGGTAAGAGCTGTATCAGCGTTATGATAATGGTGAGCATATACTTCCTATTGTATTATTGGTATTTAACTGTGGGTGAATTATCACACTGTTATCGCTGTTCACATGGAGTTCTATTGTGTTACTGACACTGTCACTGTGGTGAATTATCAAAGTGTTATCACTGTGTACATGAATTTCTATTGAGTTACTGACACTGTCACTGTGGGTGAATTATCACACTGTTATCACTGTGTACATGGAGTTCTATTGTGTTATTGACACTGTTACTGTGGGTGAATTATTAGACTTTTATCACTGTGTACATGGAGCTCTATTGTGTTATTAACACTGTCACTGTGGGTGAATTATCACACTGTTATCACTGTGTACATGGAGTTCTATTGTGTTATTGACACTGTTACTGTGGGTGAATTATCACATGGTTATCACTGTGTACATGGAGTTCTATTGTGTTATTGACACTGTCACTGTGGGTGAATTATCACACTGTTATCACTGTGTACATGGAGTTCTATTGTGTTATTGACACTGTTACTGTGGGTGAATTATCAGACTGTTATCACTGTGTACATGGAGTTCTATTGTGTTATTGACACTGTTACTGTGGGTGAATTATCACATTGTTATCACTGTGTACATGGAGTTCTATTGTGTTATTGACACTGTTACTCTGGGTGAATTATCACATGGTTATCACTGTGTACATGAAGTTCTCTTGTGCTATTGACACTGTTACTGTGGGTGAATTATCACATGGTTATCACGGTGCACATTTAGTTCTGTTGTGTCTGTATTTTCCCCAAGCTCCCACAGCGCAGTTTTCTGGTCTCAGTCTCTGACTCTCACTGGTGCAGCTTGGTTCCCTCTTCCACAATCTGCTGCTGTCTTGAATCGGCAACAATCACCAGGAGCAGGGGTGCTGAGACATCACTTGTAAATTGGGTGATGCTCCAAGTGTATAAAAGTAAACATTTCTGCAGAGCACAGAGCGGTCTGCACAGAGCGGGATTAAACGGAGTGGACTTGGACAGAGTTTTTATTTGGGAATTTGGAATGAGTGGGAATATCTGGTAAGTATTTGATAAATAGAAGCTGTAAAAAGTGAAATTTAGTTTGAGGTTTAGATTTTAACTTATAACTTTAAAAACTGTAGTTAACAGAAGCTGTTGCCAGTGGCAGTTAACTGTCATTCAGCTTTAAGTGTTTGTCTTGAATAGGCGCTAATGACTAGGAGCAGGGGAGCCGAGCCATCACTTGTAAATTGAGTGAATTTGGAAAGAGTGGGAAATTGGAGAAGAGCGGGAAGGAGGTGTTGCTTTTTGCTTACACTACTTGTAGTGCTTTGTGTTACAGGTAGATATTTAATGGCAGTTCCCTTAACTTAATCTAGATCAAGTACGTGGTCAAGAAACTACACTGTAATCTAAGTTACCTAAATACAAATGTAATTACATTTAATTAAATAAAACAATGTCATATAGGGATGGTAGTGCAGGCGGTGTGCCACAACTGCATCATGTGGTAGTTTGTGGAGAGCATTGTGATCCCGGACAATCACGTTTGCAGTAAGTGCCTGTATCTCCAGGAACTTCAGCTCAGAATTTTTCAGCTGGAGTCTGAAGTGCAGACATAGCGGGACATCAGGGACAGGGAGAGTTACCTGGACACTATGATCCAGGAGGCAGTCACAGCCCTTAGGTTAGGTAGTGGTACATGTCTGTTAGTGGTCAGGGACAGGAGGGTGTGACTGAAACTCAGGCAGGTAAGGGGACCCCAGGTGCAGTGCTGGAGGAGCCTCAGCCTTTGCCCTTGTCCAACAGATATGGGGTCCTTGCTGCCTGTGTGGACGAGGGAAAAGCCTGAATGATGGAGGAGCAAGATGATCATGGCACCATGATGGAGGAGGCCAATCAAGTGGAGGGAGTAATAGTGAATGTAGTTGTGGTAGGGGACAGTATAGTCAGGGGGATAGATACTGTTCTCTGCAGCCACGACCGAGAGTACCGAAGGTTGTGTTGCCTGCCCGGTGCCAGGTTAAAGACATCTCCTCGCGGCTGGAGAATAACTTGGAGTAGGAGGGGGAAGATCCAGTTGTCGTGCTCCACGTAGGAACCAACGACATAGGTAGAACTTGGAGTAGTTGGGGGAGGATCCAATTGTCCTGGTCCACGTAGGATCCAACGACATAGGTAGAACAAGTAATGAGGGAGT
Organism: Squalus acanthias; assembly: GCA_030390025.1. Taxonomy (NCBI): domain Eukaryota; kingdom Metazoa; phylum Chordata; class Chondrichthyes; order Squaliformes; family Squalidae; genus Squalus; species Squalus acanthias. The sequence continues at coordinate 250,331 of JASTWF010000565.1, forward strand.
CCTGCCAAGGCAGTTTATGGAGCTAGAATTCAAATTAAAAAGCAGCACCTCAAAGCTAATAATCTCTGGATGGTTACCTGAGCCACGCGCAAATTGGCTTAGGGAAAAACAGATTCGAGGTTTAAATGAGTGGCTCAAAGAAGGGGTTTCAATTCATGGGGCACTGGCACCAGTACTGGGGAAAGAGGGCGCTGTTCCGCTGGGACGGGTTCCACTAAAACCAGGCTGGGACCAATGTCCTGGTGAACAGGATAACTAGGGCAGTAAACAGGGCTTTAAACTAATGAAAGGGTGGGGGGTGGTAGGATTCAGGAAAGATTAAGTTTAAAAGCAGTGAGAGAAATGTCAAGGATCTAGAGCAGAGTAGAGTTTTGGGTAAAAATAAGCAGCGTGGGTCAGGAAGGGAAAGAGAGAGCAACAAAGGTAATAAGGCATCAGTGTCTAAGGTGAGCTCAGGGAAAAATAGAAATAAGTCAAACTTAAAGGCACTTTATCTGAATGCGCGACGCATTCGCAACAAAATAGCGCAAAAAAATTTAACCAGTTTGATCTATTAGCCATAACGGAGAGGTGGTTGCAAAGTGGCCAAGGTTGGCAACGAAATATTGCAGGGTACTTAACATTTAGCAGAGATAGGCAAAGTGGAAAACGAGGAAGGGTAGCCCTGATAATAAAGGATGGGATGAAGACAGTAGAGAGAAAGGATCTTAGCTCCGAAAATCAAGACGTAGAATCAGTTTGGGTGGAGCTCAGAAACAGCAAGGGGCAGAAAGCATTATAAACCAAATTTGCAGTAATAGTGTGGAGGACGAATTCATGGAATGTATGCAAGATAGTTTTACGAATATACGAACATACGAATTAGGAGCAGGAGTAGGCCACTCGGTCCCTCGACCCTGCTCCGAGATTCAATAAGATCATGGCTGATCTGATTACTCCGCATTTCCGTCTACCCCCGATAACCTTTCACCCCCTTGCTGATCAAGAATCTATCTACCTCTGCCTAACAAATATTCAAAAACTCTGCTTCGACCGACCTCTTTGGGCGGAGCTAAGAAACAGCATGTGGCAGAAAACATTGGTGGGAGCTGTTTATAGGCCCCCAAACAGTAGTTGTAATGTAGGGCAGAGTATAAATCAGGAAATTAGAGGATGCATGTAACAAGGGTCTGATGGCCTACATCCTCGGGTTCTGAAATAGGTAGGTATGGAGATAGTGGATGCATTGGTTGTCATTTTCCAAAATTCCATAGATTCTAGAACGGTTCCCGTGGATTGGAAGGTAGCAAATCTAACCCCACTATTTAAGAAAGGATGGAGAGAGAAAACGGGGAACTATAGATCAGTTAGCCTGACATCAGTAGTAGGGGAAATGCTAGAATATATTATTAAGGACGTGGTAACAAGGCAATTAGAAAATAATAATACGATTTATGATAGATTCAACACGGATTTATTATAGGGAAATCGTGTTTGACAAATCTGTTTTTGAAGTTGTAACGAGTAGAATAGATACAGGACAACCAGTGGATATGATGGATTTGGATTTTCAGAAGGCATTCGATAAGGTGCCACACAAGAGGTTATTAAACAAAATTAGGGCTCACGGGATTGGGGGTAATATATCAGCATGGATTGTGGATTGGTTAACGGACAGAAAATAGAGAGTAGGAATGAACGGTTCATTTTCGGGTTGGCAGACCACTGTAACTGGTGCTTCGGCCTCAGCTTTTCCAAATCTACATCAATTATTTGGTTGAGGGGATCAAATTTAATATATTCAAGTTTCCCGATAATACAAAGCTGGGTGGGAATGTGAGGAGGATGCAAAGACGCTTAAGCGGGATATAGACAGGCTAAGTGAAAGGGCACGAACATGGGAAATGGAATATAATGTGGTGAAACGTGAAGTTATCCACTTTGGTATGAAAAATAGAAAAGCAGAGCATTTTTTAAATGGTGCAAGATTGGGAAATGTTGGTGTTCAGAGGGACCTGGGTGTTCTTGTACACCAATCGCTGAAAGTTAACATGCAGGTACAGCAAGCAATTAGGAAAGCAAATGGTATGTTGGCTTTTATTACAAGAGCATTTGACCGCTGCTGAGCCCGGGAGTTCCCGTCTTCAATCATTGAGTGAGGCTGCATAACTGAGTCACAAAGGTTTAAGTTCAATATCCACTCTAAAACTTTTTTTTTATTCGTTCATGGGATGTGGGCGTTACTGGCAAGGCCAGCATTTATTGCCTATCCCTCGTTGCCCTTGAGACGGTGGTGGTGAGCCGCCTTCTTGAACCGCTGCAGTCGTGTTGTGATGGTACTCCCACAGTGCTGTTCGGGAGGGAGTTCCAGGATTTTGACCCAGCGACGATGAAGGAACGGCGATATATTTCCAAGTCACGATGGTGTGTGACTTGGAGGTGATCTTGGAGGTGGTGGTGTTCCAAAGCCCCTGCTGTCCTTGTGCTTCTAGGTGATAGTGGTCGCGGGTTTCGGAGATGCTGCCGAAGAAGCCTCGTTACGCCGGTGGTGGAGGGAATGAATGTTTAATGTGGTGGATCAAGCGGGCTGCTTTGTCTTGGATGGTGTCGAGCTTCTTGACTGTTTTTGTAGCTGCACTCATCCAGGCAAGTGGCGAATATTCCATCACACTGCTGACTTGTGCCTTGTAGATGATGGAAAGTCTTTGTGGAATCAGGAGGTGAGACACTCGCCGCAGAATACCAGCCTCTGACCTGCTCTTGTTGCCACAGTATTTCTCTGGCCGGTCCAGTTAAGTTTCTGGTCAATGGTCACCCCCAGGATATTGATGGTGGTGGATTCCCCGATGGTATTGCCGTTGAATGTCAAGGGGAGGTGGTTAGACACTCGATTGTTGGAGATAATCATTGCCTGGCACTTGTGTAGCGCGAATGTTACCTGCCACTTATCAGCTCAAGCCTGAACGTCGTCCAGGACTTGCTGCATGTGGGCATGGACTTCTTCATTGTCTGAGGAGTTGTGAATGGCGCTGAACACTGTGCAGTTATCAGCGAACATCCCCATTTCTGACCTTATGTTGGAGGGAAGGTCATTGATGAAGCAGCTGAAGATGGTTGGGCCTGCGACACTGCCCTGAGGAACTCCTGCAGCGATATGCTTGGGCTGTGATGATTGACCTCCAACTACCACAACCATCTTCCTTTGTGCTAGGAGTGACTCCAGCCAGTGGAGAGTCTTCCCCCTGATTCCCATTGACTTAAGTTTTACTAGGGCTCCTTGGTGCCACACTCGGTCAAATGCTGCCTTGATGTCAAGGGCAGTCACTCTCATCTCACCTCTGGAATTCAGCTCCTTTGTCCATGTTTGGACCAAGGCTGTAATGAGATCGGGAGCCGAGTGGTCTTTGCGGAACCCAAACTGGGCATCAGTGAGCAAGTTATTGGTGAGTAAGTGCTGCTTGATAGCACTGTCGATGACACCTTCCATCACTTTGCTGATGATTGAGAGTAGACTGATGGGGCAGTAATTGGCCGGATTGGATTTATCCTGCTTTTTGTGGACAGGACATACCTGGGCAGTTTTCCACATTATCGGATAGATGTCAGTGTTGTAGCTGTACTGGAATAGCTTCGCTAAAGGCGCGGCTAGTTCTGGAGCACAAGTCTTCAGCACGACAGCCGGGATGTTGTCGGGACCCACAGCCTTTGATGTATCCACCGCGCTCAGCCGTTTCTTGATATCACGCGGAGTGAATTGGCTGAAGAATTGCTTCTGTGGTGGTGGGGACCTCAGGAGTACGCCGATATAGATAATCTAGTCGGCGCTTCTGGCTGAAGATGGTTGCAAATGCTTCAGCTTTGTCTTTTGCACTCACGTGCTGGGCACTACCATCATTGAGAATGGGGATATTCATGGAGCCTCCTCCTCCCTTAAGTTGTTTAATAGTCCACCACCATTCAAGACTGGATGTCGCAGGACTGCAGAGCTTTGATCTGATGCGTTGATTGTGGGATCATTAGCCCTGTCTATAGCATGCTGCTTCCGCTTTTTAGCATGCATGTAGTCCTGTGTTTCAGCTTCCCCAGCTTGGCACCGCATTTTAGGTACGCCTGGTGCTGCTCCTGGCATGCTCTTCTACATTCCTTATTGAACCAGGGTTGGTCCCCTGGCTTGATGGTAATGGTAGATTGAGGGATATGCCGGGCCATGAGGTTACAGATTGTGGTGGAATACAATTATGCTGCTGCTGATGGCCCACAGCGCCTCATGGATGCCCAGTTTTGAGCTGCTAGATCTGTTCTGAATATTTCCCATTTCGCACGGTGGTAGTGCCACATAACACGATGGAGGGTGTCCTCAGTGTGAAGACGGGACTTCGTCTCCACAATGACTGTCCGGTGACCACTGCTACCAATGCTTTCATGGACAGATGCATCTGCGACAGGTAGATTGGTGAGGACGAGGTCAAGTAGGTTTTTCTCCCGTGTTGGTTCTCCCACCACCTGTCACAGTCCAGATTGGCAGTTATATTCTTCAGGTAGTGGTGCTACCGAGCCACTCCTGGTGATGGAGTTTGAATTCCCCCACCCAGAGTACATTCTGTGCCCTTGCTACTTGGTGTTCAACATGGAAGAGTGCTGATTCATCAGCTGAGGGAGGGCGATAAGTGGTAATCTTAAAGAGGTGTCATTGTCCATGCCTGACTTGAATCCATGTGACTCCCTGGGGTCCGATTTCAATCTTGTGGGATCCTTACCAACTGTATACCACTGTGCCGCCACCCTGGTGGGTCTGTCCTGCTGGTGGGACAGGACATTCCCAGGGATTGTGATGGAGGAGTTTGGGGCATTGGGGAATTTGGGATATTGGCTGAAAGGTATGATTCGGTGAGTATGACGATGTCAGGCTGTTGCTTGACTAGTCTGTGGGCCAGCTGTCTCAATTTTGGCACAAGTCCCCAGATGTTGATGAGGAGGAATATGTAGGGTCGACTGGGCTGGGCTGGGTGTCCGTAGCCGATGCCGAGGTCGATGCTGCGTGGTGCGTCCGGTTTTATTCTTATTATTTTTCGCAGTGTTTTTTTTTCAACTGAGTGGCTTGCTCGGCCATTTCAGAGGGAAGTTACGAGACAACCACATTGCTGTCGGTCTGGAGTCACAGATAGGCCAGCACAGGTAATAATGGCAGATTTCCTTCCCTAAAATACATTCGTGAGCTAGATGTGTTGTTACAACAATCTGTTACTTGGTCACCTTTACTGATACTAGCATTCTATTCCAGATTTATTTAATTAAGTGAATTTAAATTCCCCAGCTGTCGTGGTGGGTTTTCAACTCACGTCTCTGGATCATTAGTCCAGTATCATTCCCACTACTTACTGTTCGGGATCATTTATCCAGACAGCGCTGTGCAGTGCTGAGCAAGTGCTGCATTGTAGGAGGTGCCTTTCACCGACTGAGACCTCATCCTCTGCCACTTCCGGTGGTTCCGATGGACACCGAAGATCCCAGGTGATTATCAGAAGCAGAGCTCGGAGTTTTCACTGTGTCCTCGCAACATCCCCCTCGCAAAGTCAGCAGCTCCAATTGTCCGTCCGCCCCTCGCTGTTTGCGAATCTTTTGGCACAAGTTGACTTCCATAAGTGAATAATTTTACAGTAATTCATCGGATGAGGGCGTTTTGGGTCCTCCGCAGGACATAATCCGTTTTAAATGCATTTTGTCCTATTTTCTTGTTACTTTCCACTTTCTTTGTCGGTTTCATATTTACTCTCTAAATATCTTCTCTAATGCGTCATGATATGTTATTATTTTGTCTATTTGATGTTCCCGCTTTCGTTTCGAGGTCTTTCCGATGCTCTCTTGATCTCCATTAGGATTCATTATGTTATTTTACATTCCGATGTCATTGGCCTGTCTTATTTTTAACCTGGAGGATTATTTTAAACACAGAAGCAGGTGCCCACAGCGTAAGCGATCTGTTTTCAACTCAGGATCACTTGTCAATGCTGTAAATTTCACACTGAACCTTATCAAATGGATGATCTTGCTGGGAGTCGGGCCAGTAATTTTCCTGTTCTCGCTCTCACACACATTTACTCTCTCTCACTCTCTCTCACACACATTAACTCTCTCTCCCTCTCTCTCTCACACACATTCACTCTCTCTCCCTCTCTCTCACACATATTCAATCTCTTTCCCCCTCTCTCACACACATTAACTCTCCCTCTCTCTCACACACATTCACTCTCTCTCCCTCTCTCTCACACATATTCAATCTCTTTCCCTCTCTCTCACACAGATTCACACTCTCTCCCTCTCTCTGACACACATTAACACTCTCTCCCTCTCTCTCACACACATTCACTTTCTCTCACTCTCTCACACACACGTTAATACTCTCTCCCTCTCTCACACACATTCACTCTCTCTCCCTCTCTCTCACACATATTCAATCTCTTTCCCTCTCTCTCACACACATTCACTCTCTCTCTCACTCACACACTCATTCACTCTCTCTCCCTCTCTCTAACACTCATTCACTCGCTCTCCCTCTCTCACACACTCATTCAATCTCTCTCCCTCTCTCTATCACTCATTCATTCGCTCTCCCTCTCTCACACACTCATTCACTCTCTCTCCCTCTCTCTCACACACATTCACTTTCTCCCCCTCTCTCACACTCATTCACTCTCTCTACCACTCATTCACTCGCTCTCCCTTCTCACACACTCATTCACTCTCTCTCCCTCTCTCTCACACACATTCACTCTCTCTCCCTCTCTCTCACACACATTCACTCTCTCTCCCTCTCTCATTCATTCACTCGCTCTCCCTCTCTCTCACACACATTCACTCTCTCTCTCACACACATTCACTCTCTCTCACTCTCTCAATTTCTCTCTCTCTCTCTCTGTTACAGCTAACTTTGCAGTGATTGTGATCCTGTTCCGAGGAAGGTGCGGTCTCTCCAGATGTATCACTCTGTACCTGGTATCCATGGCGATGACGGATCTCCTGGTCATTATCACCGCTGTGATATTTAACCGGATTGGTGGTATTTATTTCCCGTTTAGTTTCCTGTCTATCACTCCGGTCTGTAGTCTCCGTTTTGCCCTAATCTATGCAGTCACCGACAGTTCTGTCTGGGTAACGGTCGCTTTCACCTTTGATCGATTTGTCGCCATTTGTTGCCAGAAGCTGAAAACAAAATATTGCACCGATAAAACGGCGGCGGTTGTTATAGGAACGGTCTGTGTCTTAAACTGTTTGAAAGCTACCTTCTTATATTTTATATATGAACCGTTGTACACAATTAACAACATACCCTGGTTCTGCAGCATAACATCAACATTTTATACCTCACCTGCATGGATCGCATATGACTGGATTAATCGCATTTTATCCCCGTGTCTCCCATTCATTCTGATTTTGCTGCTCAATGCTCTGACCGTCAGACACATTCTCGCGGCCAGTAGAGCCCGCAGGAGACTCCGGGCCCACAGCAATGGAGAGAATCAGATTGACCCAGAGATGGAGAAGCGGAGAAGGTCCATCGTCTTACTCTTCTGTATCTCGGGCAGTTTCATCCTGTTATGGTTGTTGTTTCTTATAAGATTCCTCTATGTCCGGATTGCGAAACTTACTTATTTTTCAGGTACCAATATCAATCAATCAAATTTTATTCTGAATGAAAGCGGATTTATGCTTCAGCTTTTGAGTTCCTGCATCAACCCATTTATTTATGCAGGGACCCAGAGTAAATTCAGAGAGGAGTTAAAGAATGGCGTGAAATATCCAATGAGTCTAATTGTTAAATTATTTAAATGATGAAAATAATAAAGTATATTATGAATTGTACCTTATATTCCATGTTGTGTCTTCTTGTCCCTGTCAGACACGCCCCCTCCCAGATACACAGTCACTTACTCTAAGATCCTTACCCAATGTGAAATTAAGAATGTTTGAGGAACTCTGCATCAGCGCACAATTCAGTGTTGTAACCCGTTCTCAGTTAGTTTCCAGATCTCTTGTCGTTGCTGACTCAGGCCTGGTACATTCGCACCAGCCCCGAGCGCCCTGGAGTATCTCTACATTCATGTGGAGTCCGACCTCTGATCTGTGATTGGATATCAAGTTTAACTGTTCAATGAAGGGCCCAATGTCCCTCCTGGGAATGGTTTGGATCTTGAGGGTCGGACACGCTCTGAAATGGGAGCACGCGCTGTCCCCACGCATTGGTCTCCGCTCACCGCCCCACAGCCGCACTCCTATGTCCATAGACACAGGAACAGAGGAATTGCTGGAGGATAAAGACAAACGACCATCCAGGTCACTTTCTGCTCTTTAAAGTGGCCAATTGGGGCGACACCCCCAGTGTCATTAAACAAAAGAAAATTAATCGAACGAACTTTGTAAAGGGGCAAAACAATAATCACCAAAATCATACAAATTCGAAACTGATTAAATTAAATGAGAATATTACCTTCACTATCTTTTATACACTCAAGTCTACTTCGATTTCTACCATCCTGTTAGTCCCCGGATACAATGATAATGGAGTTGTTGACTAAACACAGCAATCAATCTCTATCGATTAGTCTACAACAGACCCAGACATGAGGTGAGGAAAACCACAGTGGTGGAGAGCTTTAGGAACCATATGACCACAGTCACCTGTTCCTCCCGATCACGCTGCAATTAAAACATGTCATGTCTCTAATTACTCACATACTGTGTCCCCAAGTGTTATACGAATGATATATATTTAATTTGCAGGCCCCTGTAGGGACTGAACCCCCGTCCCTGTAGGGAGTGAACCACCGGCCCCTGTAGGGATAGGACCCCGGCCCCTGTAGAGAGTGAACCACCGGCCACTGTGGGGACTGAACCACCGGCCACTGTGGGGACTGAACCACCGGCCACTGTGAGGACTGAACTCCCGGCCCCGTGTTGGGACCGGACCCCTCGGCCCGAAGTGGGGTTTAGATCCCCTTCCCCCAGCGCCCCGTGTCGCTGACAGCATCTTTACTCGTGTTGATTCTAATCTGTGACAGCCACTTACAAAGATTAATCTATAAACGATCACTAATGGCCGCCGGATTACCCGCAATCCCGGGGTTCAGAAACCGCTCTATCTGTCCCGGGGTTTGCCGTTTGTTTAGATCAATTTTGGGCCAGAGTGAGACGTGAGAAACCGAAGGAAAGCGGGGAGCGGGAATAATGCTCACTGTTTTATATTCGGTCCTGGAGCCGCACTCGGTGTTTGCAAAACCTGTGACTCTCTGGGTTTATTAACCCGCTCGCTCCAGACCTCCATTGATATCGAGAGGGAGAAATCTGCCGCCCGGTGTATTCTGGGCACGGCCAGACGCCATTTCCAGCTCCGATCATAGAATCAGGGAATGATTCAGCCCAGGAGGAGACCATTCTTAAATGATGTTTTTATATATCAGCAGCCTGTAATGGAGATAATGGCCCAAAACCTCGGCTGAATACGGGAGAGTACGCACTGTGTACTCTCGCGTATTCGGTTCCGAAGTGCCGGTTTCCTGCATGCACTGCGCATGCGCGGGAAACCGGCTCTTCCGATATTGCTAAGGGGGCGGTTCCTAAGTGAACCGCGTGCGCGCTACAGGCTGTGCGCACGCAGCGCACTTCGGTTTTTTTTCAGGTTTCAACGCGAGGGTAAGTATTGAAGATTTTACACATGAAAAAAGCAGGCGTAAGACCCCCTTTTAACAAGGTAAGTAGTTAATTAAGTATTATTTTAATTTTTTTTCAACAGGTTTATCTATTTTATAGACTTTAAAGAAAGGTAAGTTTATTTTTATAACTTTTAAAAAGAATTTAAATTTTTTCAAAAATTTAAATTTTTGTTTAAAGTGGTTATTTTATTTAACTATAGTTATTTCATTAATGTGATGGTTTTTTAAAAATTTATTTGAGGTTTAGCTGTTCTTTTGGGGGCAATTTGTATTCATAGTTTTGACAGCTCTTCCTGTCAAATCTATGAATGAAAGATGGTGTGCTGCCATTGGCTCTCCATGGCCCATCTGATCCCAGAGGTCGCATCGAACTAACTGCGCCTCTGGGACACGCACACACTGCGCGCCGGCACCAGGGAGAGGCCCAGGAGCTGAAGTTCGTGTGGGCCTGAAACACAAAGGCAGGCGCGGTAGGTAAGATCGCGCCCGAACCTTACCCCCGCGGCAACCATCGAAGTCTAATTTCTGGGCCAATATTACAGGCAAAAGGTGAATGTAGCGGCTGAAGCTCAGAGAGGCGCATTTGGAGCAGGAAGTGAGGGGAGGAGATAATATTAACAATGAAGAGACTGTTGACCCCGCCGCCTTCCGGTGCTCACGGTGATGTCACAGTCACTATTGAGACAGTAGCAGCTTAGGGATTAGTTTATAGTTTACGGTTAGGGTTTAGGTTAGGTTAGTGGTTAGGGTGTTATGTTTCGGATGTTACAGTTAGGGGTGTGGTTACGGGGTTTGGGTTAGCGGTTAGGGTTAGGGTGTTATGGTTAGGATGTTAGAGTTAGGGGCGGGGTTACGGGGTGAGGGTTACAGTTTGGGGGTTAGGGGTTGGAGTTTGGGTGTTATATTTAGGATGTTAGAGTTAGGGGAGGTGTTACCGGGTTAGGGTTACAGTTTGGGGGTTAGGGGTTGGGGTGTGGGTGTTATTGTTAGGATGTTAGAGTTGGGGTGGTGTTACTGGGTTAGGGTTACAGTTTGAGGGTTAGGGGTTTGGGTTAGGGCGTTATACTTAGGGTGTTCGAGTTAGGGGTGGGGTTACGGGTTTATGGTTACAGTTTGGGGGTCAGGGGTTGGGGTTAGCGTGTTAGGTTTAGGGGTTTTGCTTTGGGATGCCAAGGTTAGGAGAGGCACTCTGGACAGTACGGGGAGCTCGGACCCCTTGTATTATTTGAATTACAGGCTGTAGATAAATGAAAAATAACTGATTGTCCCCGAATTCTTCAGAAACTCAATGACGCTTCTGCTTACCTCGAATGCTCCTTGTTATCGAATACGCCCTGTCTAAAATAGTGCGCTGGTGCAATAGACGCTCGTTCCTGGACAGTGTCTGTCCTGAGATACGCAGTGCCGGCCGGCGGCTGCTCTCTGGAGGAAGACAGCAGAAGGAACAGAGGAGGCGGGGGCGGGGCAGGTAGGAGAGAAGGGGGCGCAGTGGGGTATTAAAAACACGAGGCAGATTTTATAAACACGGGATGCGGCCGAATAACAGCCCCCGGGACCGGTGGATGTGAAGTGGGGCGGCAGCTGCGGGGCTTTCTCTCCGCTGACAGACCCGGGTTATCGAGGTGACCGAATGCTCAGAACAGGGTCAAATAGAACGCCGAGGTTGCAAACTTACTGGCTCAGCCTCAGACAGTTGCCAGGGAGAGAGTCGGTGGCCAGGGAACTGCGCATTACTCTGTATCTAACCCGTGTTGTACCTGCCCTGGGAGTGTTTGATGGGACAGTATAGAGCGAGCTTTACTCTTTATCTAACCACGCTGTACCTGCCCCGGGAGTGTTTGCTGGGACAGTAGAGAGGGACCTTTACTCTGTATCTAACCCACGCTGTACCTGCCCTGGGAGTGTTTGATGGGACAGTGTAGAGGGAGCTTTACTCTGCATCTAACCCGTGCTGTACCTGCCCTGGGAGTTTTTGATGGGACAGTGTAGAGGGTGCTTTACTCTTTATGTAACCCACGCTGTACCTGCCCTGGGAGTGTTTGATGGCACAGTGCAGAGGGACCTTTACTCTGTATCTAACCCGTGCTATACCTGCCCCGGGACTGTTTGCTGGGACAGTGTAGAGGGAGCTTTACTCTGTATCTAACCCGTGCTGTACCTGCCCTGGGAGTTTTTGATGGGACAGTGTAGAGGGAGCTTTACTCTGTATCTAACCCGTGCTATAACTGCCCCGGGAGTGTTTGCTGGGACAGTGTAGAGGGAGCTTTACTCTGTATCTAACCTGTGCTATACCTGCCCTGGGAGTGTTTGCTGGGACAGTGTAGAGGGAGCTTTACTCTGTGTCTAACCCGTGCTGTACCTGCCCTGGGAGTGTTTGATGGGACAGTGTAGAGCGAGCTTTACTCTGTATCTAACCCGTGCTGTACCTGCCCTGGGAGTGTTTGCTGGGAAAGTGTCGAGGGAGCCTTACTCTGTGTCTAACCCGTGCAGTACCTGACTCGAGAGAGTTTCAATCAGACACTCTTTGCTCATAATGCCCCATTTATTTACACTATGAAGCCCATTTTCGATGTGTATACCTCTATTCAATTTCCCCTTAACATGTTTTGATCTGTGGAGAACAACCCTAGCTTTCTTCGTCTCTCTATGTAACTGCAGTCACTCATCCCCGGTACCATTCCAGTAAATCCAGTCTGTACCGTCTCCAAGTCCTTGACATCCTTCTTAAAGTGTGGTGCCCAGAATTGAACACAATAATCCAGCTGAGGCCGAACCAGTGATTTATTAAGGTTTAGGATAACTTCCTTGCTATCGTACTCTATACCTTTACTTATTAAGCCAAAGATCCCGTCTGCTTTAGTAACAGAATTCTCAACATGTCCTCCAACTTTTAAAGGTTTGTGTATCTGAACCCCTTTTAGGTTTTAGAGATATTAACAACATAGCTAAAATACACTGTCATTAAATTTCTGGTATGTTTATTATGAGAAAGAGAAATTTAGTCTGAGTTAGAAACTCAAACTGGTCTTTCACTGCAGACAGGTCGCCATGGCAACACTGATAAGACATTCCATTCCACTGAATTCACTGGGTGCAAACTCTCATCCGATCATGGGAAAGAACAGTGTTTGTCTGTTAGTAACCACAATACAAGATTGAACCAGAATGAGTAATAGAATACGTTAGATTATAATGTGTCATCTTTATAGCTATAATTGTGAAACTATAAGAAATAACACCATCAACAATAGGCAGGTTAGTTCAGGGATATTGAGACAATTACTGAAGAAAAGTAACTGCTGGGAACCAGGGAAAGTGTCCTTGTAAATCACAGATTACAGAAGTTCCAGCTGTCTTTCCCTCGCTTCCTGCCAAAACTCAGCTGAGAAGACAAAGTAGAGTCAGGTTCCAGAGATGGATCACTACAGGGTATAAAACTGAGGGGATCCTGATGTAAGGGGGCAGTCGGGACTGGAGACACCGGAGATCAAGCTCAGGGCGCCCGAGGTTCCATCCAGCGGGCTGACCTCGTGTAAGTTACTGTGGACACACGGGACTTGCAGGTTTACTCTGATTGATGGATCAATGTAAGGTACGGTAGAGGACAGAGAATCTGCTCATCTTATATTCTAATAATGTATTAAAGTTGCTGACACTAGACTTTTGATCCTGCCAATTAATAAGACAAGGCATCAGCTAGAATCTTATAGACCTAAGTCTCTTTGCTCCTCTACTCCTTTTAAAGGTCTCCCATTTATTGTACATTTTATCGCCCTTTGCTTCATCCCAAAATGTATCTCCTCACATTTCTCCGTGATAAATTTCATCTATCATTTACCCGCCCCATTTTCTAACCTGTGTATTTACACTGAAGTTACTAACAGTCCTCTTCAGAGTTCCCAAGCTCCCTGTTTTGGTCTCAGTTGGAGATTTTGATCTTGTATGTCCAAGCCCAGCTCATTTCTCTATATTTCCACTGCAGGGCTGGCTGGGGATTGCTGTTCAGATCCACAGCCCCACTGCAACTAGACTGGAGATTCTCCTGTCAGATCATATAATGTTGCAGTCTTGCCAGATATTTACACGCTGAATTATCAGAGTTTACGACAGATAAGGTGTATCCAAGAAGAATTTGTAACTGGTCCAGTACTTGATGAATTCAACAATGTACATATGTCCCAGTGTGTTATTTTATTCAGGGCTTTACCCAACTGTCTCTCTCATGGGGGGCTGAGCGTTTGTGACGGTGTTTAATGACACTAAGTGCTGGAGTTTCGGGCTATGTTATTAACTTTGCTCCAAACGCATTCCACCTGCTTGTATTCTCTTTCTTGTCCAAATTACCACACTGTTATCACTCTGTACACGGAGTTCTATTTTGTGAATGTAGAACTGAACCCAGCCAGAGTCAGCACCTTCAGGGGAGGAGAGGGAGGGGAACCAGTGAGTGTAGAACTGAACCCAGCCAGAGTCAGCACCTTCAGGGGAGGAGAGGGAGGGGAACCAGTGAGTATAGAACTGAACCCAGCCAGAGTCAGCACCTTCAGGGGAGGAGAGGGAGAGGAACCAGTGAGTGTAGAACTGAACCCAGCCAGAGTCAGCACCTTCAGGGGGGGAGAGGGAGGGGAACCAGTGAGTGTAGAACTGAACCCAGCCAGAGTCAGCACCTTCAGGGGAGGAGAGAGAGGGGAACCAGTGACTGTAGAACTGAACCCAGCCAGAGTCAGCACCTTCAGGGGAGGAGAGGGAGGGAAACCAGTGAGTGTAGAACTGAACCCACCCAGGGAGGATTGAAGAATTTTAGTGGGTAAATAACGAGAAAACATTTCTGCTGGTTGTGGAGTCCAGGAACACGGGGCTTAAATTAGAATTAAAGTTTGGCCGTTCAGGGTTGATGCCAGAAACCACTTCTTCACACAAAGGGCAGTGAAAATCTGGAACTCTCTGAAATTCTCCACATTGTTTACAACATTCGAAGTTTTGTTCCATCTCCAAAAATTGAAATTATGGCTCCTAGGTACAGGTCATTAATATATATCAGAAAGTTCAATGGACCCTGCGGGACACCACTGTACTTTCTCTAGTCTGAACAAACCCGTTCGCCACTACTCTCTGCTTTCTGTCCCTTTCAATGTTGTATCCATGCTGGCACTGCCTCATTAATGCCATGGACTTCCATTTTGCTCACAAGTCTATTACATGGCTCTTTACCAAACACCATTTGAATGTCCATAAGCACATTAACATCACTACCTCCATCAACCCCTCTGCTATTTCATCGAAGTACTCAATCAAGTTTGTCGACCACGATTTGCCTTTTACAAATCCGTGTTGGCTGCCATTTATTAACCCATGTTCTTCCAAGTGACAATTAATTTGTCCCGGATTCTCCTCACTAGAACTTTTCCTGCCACCGATGTTAGGCTGACAGACCTGCAGTTGCGGGTAAATCCCTCTCCCCTCTCTTGAACAGGGTGTAGCATTTGCAACCCTCCAGTCTTCTAGGAACTCTTCTGTATCCAAGGAAGGTTGAAAAACTGTGACCAGAGACTCTGCTATTTCCACCTTTACTCCGCTCAACAACCTGGGATGCATCCCATCCGGACCAGGTGACCTTTCTACTTTGTTCACTGCCAAACTATTTTTCTATTTTTATCCGATACACCTGCTCCACCCACCTCCTTTACCGTGACATTGGCAGATTTCTCCTCTCTTGTGAAGACCAATACAAATCAATCACATATTGTCTGAATTAATGTAACCATTTAATGAATTTAAATTCTAAGTCAATGAATGGTTGACAAAAATTATATTCAATTCTATAATTGTCTGGAATTATTAATGAACTTGACTTTCCACAAAACAAATATACACACCATCCTAGTGACTGCACCTTGACGTGCTGGGAGGGCTTGCGTGCTACCCTGACCCTGAAAGCTATGCTGACAGGAGTACAACGAAATAAATAAAGCATTTAAAGTCATGAATTAAATAGCACAGAATTAAGTTGGATTCAATACCAAAAGGCAACCCTGGAGATGAGGCAAATAGAGAGGCATTTGTCCAAGATTACTGACGACACTGTTAGATAGCACAATAAGTCGTGCAGATGGATTCAACACTAAACGTTTGCATGGAGTGTAAAAAGGGCATAAAGATGGCAAAGAAAAATTACGATTTGAATATAGCAATCGAAGGGAAGTTGTGACACTATTCACATTACCACCAACATGGTTGACGAATAGCTGTGCAATCTTAAGATGAATCAATCTCAGCGGCCGGGGAAGATTCATTCGAGAATCCTTGTGCAGATAAGGGAGAAAATTGCAGGAACTCGGGCATAAATCAGGGAGAAATTATTGAATTCTGCAGAGGTGCCGGGGACTGGAGGAAGGCAGATGCTAAGCTTATATTCTAAAAAGAAGGTACCAAAAGTGACCCAGGAAACTACAGACCAGTAAGTTAGGGCCCGTTGTGCGTAAAGCCATGAACACACTGATTAAAGATAAGATCATGGAGCATCTGGATAGAAATACCACCTTAAAATATAACCAGGGGAGGCCTTGTCGATCTAGTTCACTAGTTCTCTTTGAGGGTGTGACAATTGAGCTGGACAGGGATAAGGCAGTGGGTGAGGTGTATTGGCTTCAGTCAGGCCTTTTATACCCATCCTCTGGAAAGGACGTGCCTGAAAAGAAAGATCGTGAGAATCAGGGGAAATATTTTACAAGGTATGTGTAATTCGTGCACCGATAGAACCCAGAGAGCGGTGATACAGGGATTGCCATCGGACTGGGAGAAGGTTACGAGTGGGGTCCCGCAGAGATCTTTTTGGACCTCTTTTGTTTAATATCTTTATCAATCATCTGGAACTGGGAGTCACAACATTTTGAGATGAAACAAAGCTGGTGAAGGTGGCAGACTGCAAAGCTGAAGAGGATAAACTACAGGAGAATTTAAATACTGGAGAATTGGGCGGACAGGCGACAGATGTCATTCAATGTAGTGAAAGGCAAAGTGCGTCACATGGAGACAAGAAATCCAGGAAGGGATAATCACATAAATGAAAATAAATGAGTCTCCATGGAAAGTGAAAGAGATCTGGGGTCTTATTGACAACAAATTGAAGCTATCGCAACAATGAGTAAAGCAAATCAGACGTTGGGCTGTATTAAACGGTGAATATTGAGCCGAGATAGCGAGGCAATCCTGCCCCACTTTATAAATCATTGGTGCAACCGGGCTCAGACTACTGTGTACAGCTCTGGACACCACAGGGTATTGCAGTTATTGAACGGACACGGAAGAGAGTGACCAGGATTACTGGAGGAGGGAGGGTTGGATTGTGAGGAGAGATTCTGTAAATTGAGCAAGTTCTCCCTGGAAAAGAGAATGTCGAGAGGTGATATGATTGCTGTTTTTAGGATTCTAAAGGGACAAGATAATGTCGAGCACGACAAGTTATTACACCTTGTCCAGACAGTAGAAGCAGAGGACACGGCCTGCTCTTGAAGGGGGTCAATTCAGACCCAATGTGCTGAAACAGTGTTTCAGCGCGTGAGTGGTCAATATATGGATAGGCTGCCTAGGGAGACGGTGGACGCAGTTAGTGATGATTTCTACAATGCAAATTAAATAGACATCATTCCTAGTATAACACTTGGGGATGCAATATGTGAGTAATTAGAGACATAACATGTGGTAAGTGCAGGGTGCTCGGGAGGAACAGGTGACTGTGCTCCTATGGTTCCTAAAGCTCTCCACCACTGGGGTTTTCCTCACCTCATGTCTGGGTCTGTTGTAGACTAATCGATAGAGATTGATCGCTCTGATTAGACAACAACTCCATTATCATTTTATCGGGGAACTACCAGGATGGTAGAAAGCGAACTAGACTGGAGTGTATAAACGAGAGTGAAGATAATATTCTCAATTAGTTTAATAAGTTTCCTATTTATATGATTTGGTGTTTATTGTTTTGCCCCTTTACAAAGGGGCCTCGGTCGTTTGATTAATTTTATTTTGTTTAATGACACTGGGTGTGTCGCCCATATTGGCCACTGAAGAGAGCAGAAAGTTACCTGGATGGTCGTTTGTCTTTATCCTCCAGCAATTCCTCTGTTCCTGTGTTTCTGGACACAGGAGTGCGGCTGTGGGGCGGTGCCCAGTGAGCGGAGAACAATGCGTGGGGACAGCGCGTGCTCCCATTTCAGAGCGTATCCGACCCTCAAGATCCAAACCATTCCCAGGATGGACATTGGGTCCCTTCATTAAACAGTTAAACTTGATATCCAATCACAGATCAGAGGTCGGACTCCACATGAATGTACAGATACTCCAGGGCCCTCGGGGCTGGTGGGAATGTACCAGGCCTGAGTCAGCATCGACAAGAGAACTGGAAACTAACTGAGAACGGGTTACAACACTGAATTGTGCGCTGATGCAGTGTTCCTCATACATTCTTAAATTCACAATGGGTAAGGATCTTAGAGTGAATGACTGTGTGTCTGGGAGGGGAGACCATGCCTGACACGGACAAGAAGACATAACATGGAATATAAGGTACAATTGATTCTATACTGTACTATTTTCATCATTTAAATAATTTAACAATTAAACTCAGTGGATATTTCGCCCCATTCTTTAACTCCTCTCTGAATTTACTCTGGGTCCCTGCATAAATAAATGGGTTGATGCAGGAACTCATAAGCTGAAGCATATATCCGCTTTCCTCCAGAATAAAATTTGATTCCTTGAAATTGGAACCTGAGAAATAACTAAAGCTCGCAATCCGGGCATAGACGATAGTTATAAGAAACAACAACCATAACAGGATGAAACTGCCCGAGATACAGAAGAGTAAGACGATGGACTTTTTCCGGCTCTCCATCTCTGGGTCTCTCTGATCCTCCCCATTTCTGTGGGCCCGGAGTCTTCTGCGAATTCTAATGGCCTCTAGAATGTGTCTGACGGTCAGAGCATTGAGCAGTAAAATTAAAATGAATGGGAGACACGGGGTTAAAATGGAAAGAGTCCATTCATATGCGGCCCAGTCAGGTGAGGTATAAAATATTGATTTTAATCTGCAGAACCAAGGTACATCGTTCATTATATAGAAAGGCTCAAATACAAAGTACCAGGGGATGTTTTTAACACAGCTTAAGGCACAGACCGTTCCGAGAACCACTGCCGCCGTTTTCTCGTTGCAATATTTTGTTTTCAGCTTCTGGCAACAGATGGCTACATATCGATCAAAGGTGAAAGCGACCGTTACCCAGACAGAACAGTCTCTGGCTACATAAGTTAGCACAGAACTGAGACTGCAGACCGGAGTGATGGACAGGAAACTGAAAGGGAAATAAATACCGGCAATCCGGTTTAATACCACAGCCGTGATAATGACCAGGAGATCCGTCACCGCCATGGATACCAGGTACAGAGTGATACATCTGGAGAGACCGCACCTTCCTCGGGACAGGATCACAATCACTGCCAAGTTAGCTGTAAAACAGACAGACAGACAGTCAGTGAATAAGTGACTGAGAGAGAGAAAGGGAGAGAAGACAATACCGGAAATACTCACAGCTCATGCAGCGTCTGCGAAGAGAGAACAGAGTTAGAGTTTCTGGTCGGTAACCTTTTGTTCTATCAGAGAAAGGCCCCTCCTACAATTCAGCGCCCCCTCAGCACTGCATTGCGCTGTCAGGATAAACTATGGCCTTAGGACTAGACCGGACATTGAAATTACAAAATTGGGAATCAGATCCGAGAGAGGTTATCAGTTATGCGTCCTCACTCAATGAGGAGTAAAGAACCAGGACGAGAACATATGAGGCATTGGTAGGTCTAAGGAGCAGTAATACAGTATCTACACCGATTTAACAGAGAAATGCCGTTCACAGCGCAGCACAAGGTGCACAATAGAAAGACATGTACACAGTGATAACAGTGTGATAATTCATCCACAGTGACAGTGTCAGTAACACAATAGAACTCCATGTACACAGTGATAACAGTGTGATAATTAACCCACAGTGACAGTGTCAATAACACAATAGAAAGACATGTACACAGTGATAACAGTGTGATAATTCATCCACAGTAACAGTGTCAATAACACAATAGAAAGACATGTACACAGTGATAACAGTGTGATAATTCACCCACAGTGACAGTGACAGTAACACAATAGAACTACATGTACACAGTGATAACATTGTGATAATTAACCCACAGTAACAGTGTCAATAACAGTGTAGGAAGCGGCGGACAGAGAGGTCAGATTGGGAGAAAGATGGAGAATTAAAATGACAAGCGTCCGGAAGCTCAGGGTCAAGTTTTTTGGCTGAACGCAGGTGTCCAGCAAAGCGATCACCCAATTTGTGTTTGTTTTCTCCAATGTACAGGAGACCGCATCGTGACCACCGGATACAGTATACTAAATTCAAAGAATTAGAAGTACATATATGTACACAGTTATAATAGTGTGATAATACCACTCATAGTGAAATACCAATAACACAAGAGGAAATATATGCACACCATTAAGATAGTGTGATAACACCATTCACAGTGTAACACTAATAACACAATAGGAAATATATGTACAGACTGATAATAGGAGCAGTGATGCAGTTAAACAATGACTCCCATAACTAGTAACTAACTCCAATACTTTACCTGGAACGCCGATAGCTGCAATGACGGGATAGTAAAGGGCAAACACCAGACCTTTTGGTATCCCGTGCATTTCTCTCAGAAGCTCTCAGCGCGCTCTGCACTAAACTCACAGATTGCCACATTTATACCTGATGTCAGGCTCCAGGGAGATAATCAGATGGCTTGATCTTTCATATTAATTACACTAATTGAAACAAACAGATTAGTGCAGCTGCTGCCAGGATGGTGTTTATGTTTTGATGGAATAGAATGTCTTTAAATAACACTGACTCGGCTCCGAAGTGAAATACTCAGAGATTACAGTACAATCCCGGTTACATTTCTTCATATAATCTGGGGGTTCATATCCACAGATCTCTGAAGGTTGCCATTCAAGTGGATAGAGCAGTAAAGAAGGCCTATAGTGTGGTAGTGTTTATTAACAAGGGGTTTGAGTTTAAGAAACGTGAGGTTATGCTGCAACTGTACAGGACCTTGGTGAGACCACATTTGGAATATTATGTGCAGTTCTGGTCACCTCACTATAGGAAGGACGTGGAAGCATTGGAAAGAGTGCAAAGGAGATTTACCAGGATGCTGCCTGGTTTGGGGGGGAGGTCTTATGAGGAAAGATTGAGGGAGCTAGGGCTTTTCTCTTTAGAGCGGAGGAGGATGAGAGGCGACTTAATAGAGGTTTATAAGATGATGAGGGGGATAGATAGAGTGGATGTTCAGAGACTATTTCATCGGGTGGATGTAGCTGTTACAAGGGGGCATAACTATAAGATGCATGGGGGGAGATATAGAAGGGATGTCCGAGGTAGATTCTTTACTCAGAGAGTGGTTGGGGTGTGGAATGGACTGCCTGCTATGATAGTGGAGTCGGAAACTTTAGGAACTTTCAAGCGTTTATTGGAGTGGGCTAGCTTGATCTTGGTTTCGGACAATGCTCGGCACAACATCGAGGGCCGAAGAGCCTGTACTGTGCTGTACTGTTCTATGTTCTATGTTCTAACATAATACAACGCTAAATAAGAGATTGCAATGGTGAGAGTGAGCAGTATACAGGAGGATTCAAGGGTGTAAACCAGTTAATGCTGAGTTAAGAGGTCTCAGCACAATCTATAATTAACCAGAGTAACTCTGGTCCTGCCGCCTGAAAACGCGGCCAGGTTCTCGGTCATGGTCATTATCCAGCTCCATCCGGGTAAGCACGGGTCACGTGCAGATATCTTCAAATCCCTCTGAGAGTGTACACCCACTTTAAACAACTGTCTCTGTATTCAGTGTGGACAGGTCCAGTTCAGCACATTTGTATTCGGTATGGACAAGTCCAGTTCAGCACAGTTACATTCAGTGTGGACAGGTCCAGTTCAGCACATTTGTATTCAGTGTGGACAGGTCCAGTTCAGCACATTTCTATTGGGTGTGGACAGGTCCAGTTCAGCACAGTTACATTCAGTGTGGACAGGTCCAGTTCAGCACATTTGTATTCAGTGTGGACAGGTCCAGTTCAGCACATTTGTATTGGGTGTGGACAGGTCCAGTTCAGCACAGTTACATTCAGTGTGGACAGGTCCAGTTCAGCACATTTGTATTCAGTGTGGACATGTCCAGTTTAGCACAGTTACATTCAGTGTGGACAGGTCCAGTTCAGCACAGTTACATTCAGTGTGGACAGGTCCAGTTCAGCACAGTTGCATTCAATGTGGACAGGCCGTGTTCAGCACAGTTACATTCAGTGTGGACAGGTCCAGTTCAGCACAGTCACATTCAGTGTGGACAGGTCCAGTTCAGCACAGTTACATTCAGTGTGCACAGGTCCAGTTCAGCACAGTTACATTCAGTGTGCACAGATCCAGTTCAGCACGGTTACATTCAGTGTGGCGAGGTCCAGTTCAGCACAGTTACATTCAATGTGGACAGATCCAGCTCAGCGCATTTACATTCAGTGTGTTCAGGTCCAGTTCAGCACAGTCACATTCAGTGTGTTCAGGTCCAGTTCAGCACAGTTACATTCAGTGTGGAGAGGTCCAGTTCAGCACAGTTACATTCAATGTGGACAGGCCGTGTTCAGCACAGTTACATTCAGTGTGGACAGGTCCAGTTCAGCACAGTCACATTCAGTGTGGACAGGTCCAGTTCAGCACAGTTACATTCAGTGTGCACAGGTCCAGTTCAGCACAGTTACATTCAGTGTGCACAGATCCAGTTCAGCACGGTTACATTCAGTGTGGCGAGGTCCAGTTCAGCACAGTTACATTCAATGTGGACAGATCCAGCTCAGCGCATTTACATTCAGTGTGTTCAGGTCCAGTTCAGCACAGTCACATTCAGTGTGTTCAGGTCCAGTTCAGCACAGTTACATTCAGTGTGGAGAGGTCCAGTTCAGCACAGTTACATTCAATGTGGACAGGCCGTGTTCAGCACAGTTACATTCAGTGTGGACAGGTCAAGTTCAGCACAGTCACATTCAGTGTGGACAGGTCCAGTTCAGCACAGTTACATTCAGTGTGCACAGGTCCAGTTCAGCACAGTTACATTCAGTGTGGAGATGTCCAGTTCAGCACAGTTACATTCAATGTGGGCAGATCCAGCTCAGCACAGTTACATTCAGTGTGGAATGGTCCAGTTCAGCACAGTTACATTCAATGTGGACAGGTCCAGTTAAGCAAAGTTACATTCAGTGTGGACAGGTCCAGTTCAGCACGGTTACATTCAGTGTGGAGAGGTCCTGTTCAGCACAGTTACATTCAGTGTGGACAGGTCCAGTTCAGCACAATCACATTCAGTCTGGACAGTTCCAGTTCAGCACCGCTACATTCAATGTAGACAGGTCCAGTTCAGCACGGTTACATTCAGTGTGGAGAGGTCATGTTCAGCACAGTTACATTCAGTGTGGACAGGTCCAGTTCAGCACCGTTACATTCAGTGTGGACAGGTCCAGTTCAGCACGGATACATTCAGTGTGGACAGGTCCAGTTCAGCACAGTTACATTCAGTGTGGACAGATCCAGTTAAGCACAGTTACATTCAGTGTGAACAGATCCAATTCAGCACAGTTACATTCAGTGTGGACAGGTCCAGTTCAGCAGTTACATTCAGTGTGGACAGCTGTAGTTCAGCACAGTTACAGTCAGTGTGGACAGGTCCAGTTCAGCAAAGTTACATTCAGTGTGGACATATCCAATTCAGCACGGTTACATTCAGTGTGGACAGATCCAGTTAAGCACAGTTACATTCAGTGTGGACAGATCCAGTTCAGCACTGTTACATTCAGTGTGGGCAGGTCCAGTTCAGCACAGTTACATTCAGTGTGGACAGCTGTAGTGAAGCACAGTTACATTCAGTGTGAACAGATGCAATTCAGCACAGTTACATTCAGTGTGGACAGATCCAATTCAGCACAGTTACATTCAGTGTGGACAGGTCCAGTTCAGCACAGTTACATTCAGTGTGGTCAGATCCAGTTCAGCACAGTTACTTTCAGTGTAGACAGGTCCAGTTCAGCACAGTTACATTCAGTGTGGTCAGATCCAGTTCAGCACAGTTATATTCAGTGTGGACAGCTGTAGTTCAGCAGTTACATTCAGTGTGGACAGATCCAGTTCAGCACAGTTAAATTCATTGTGGACAGCTGTAGTTCAGCAGTTACATTCAGTGTGGACAGATCCAATTCAGCAGTTACATTCAGTGTAGACAGGTCCAGTTCAGTACAGTTACATTCAGTGTGGACAGGTCCAGTTCAGCACAGTTACATTCAATGTGGACAGGTCCAGTTAAGCAAAGTTACATTCAGTGTGGACAGGTCCAGTTCAGCACGGTTACATTCAGTGTGGAGAGGTCCTGTTCAGCACAGTTACATTCAGTGTGGACAGGTCCAGTTCAGCACAATTACATTCAGTATGGACAGTTCCAGTTCAGCACCGCTACATTCAATGTAGACAGGTCCAGTTCAGCACGGTTACATTCAGTGTGGAGAGGTCATGTTCAGCACAGTTACATTCAGTGTGGACAGGTCCTGTTCAGCACAATTACATTCAGTGTGGACAGTTCCAGTTCAGCACAGTTACATTCAGTGTGGACAGGTCCAGTTCAGCACGGATACATTCAGTGTGGACAGGTCCAGTTCAGCACAGTTACATTCAGTGTGGACAGATCCAGTTAAGCACAGTTACATTCAGTGTGAACAGATCCAATTCAGCACAGTTACATTCAGTGTGGACAGGTCCAGTTCAGCAGTTACATTCAGTGTGGACAGCTGTAGTTCAGCACAGTTACAGTCAGTGTGGACAGGTCCAGTTCAGCAAAGTTACATTCAGTGTGGACAGATCCAATTCAGCACGGTTACATTCAGTCTGGACAGTTCCAGTTCAGCACAGTTACATTCAGTGTGGACAGATCCAGTTAAGCACAGTTACATTCAGTGTGGACAGATCCAGTTCAGCACTGTTACATTCAGTGTGGGCAGGTCCAGTTCAGCACAGTTACATTCAGTGTGGACAGCTGTAGTGAAGCACAGTTACATTCAGTGTGAACAGATGCAATTCAGTACAGTTACATTCAGTGTGGACAGGTCCAGTTCAGCACAGTTACATTCAGTGTGGACAGATCCAGTTCAGCACTGTTACATTCAGTGTGGACAGATCCAGTTCAGCACATTTACATTCATTGTGGACAGCTGTATTTCAGCAAACTTACATTCAGTGTGGAGAGCTGTAGTTCAGCACAGTTACATTCAGTGTGGACAGGTCCAGTTCAGCACAGTTACATTCAGTGTGGTCAGATCCAGTTCAGCACAGTTACATTCAGTGTAGACAGGTCCAGTTCAGCACAGTTACATTCAGTGTGGTCAGATCCAGTTCAGCACAGTTACATTCAGTGTGGACAGCTGTAGTTCACCAGTTACATTCAGTGTGGACAGATCCAGTTCAGCACAGTTAAATTCATTGTGGACAGCTGTAGTTCAGCAGTTACATTCAGTGTGGACAGATCCAATTCAGCAGTTACATTCAGTGTAGACAGGTCCAGTTCAGTACAGTTACATTCAGTGTGGACAGGTCCAGTTCAGCACAGTTACATTCAGGAGACAGGTCCAGTTCAGCACGGTTACATTCAGTGTGGACTGATCCAATTCAGCACAGTTACATTCAGTGTGAACAGGTCCAGTTCAGCACAGTTACATTCAGTGTGGACAGGTCCAATGCAGCACAGTTGCATTCATAAAATCATAGAATTTTAGAAATTTACAGCACAGAGTGGCATAGTGGTTAGCACTGGTGCCTCACAGCGCCAGGGACCCGGGTTCGAATCTGGCATCGGGTGACTGTCTGTGTGGAGTTTGCACATTCTCCCCGTGTCTGCGTGGGTTTCCTCCGGGTGCTCCGGTTTCCTCCCACAGTCCAAAAATGTGCGGGTTAGGTTGATTCGGCTATGATAAATTGACCCTTAGTGTTAGGGGGGGATTAAATATGTGGGGTTACGGGGATAGGATAGGAAGGGATATGTTAGGGGGAATTAAATACGTGGAGTTACGGGGATAGGGTGGGATATATGTCGATGCAGGCTCGATGGGGATTCTGTGTGAGAAAGCAGGGATAGGGTACTGGATTTGGATGATCAGCCATGATCGTATTGAATGGTGGAGCAGGCTCGACGGGCCGAATGGCCTACTCCTGCTCCTAGTTTCTATGTTTCTATGTTTCTATCTCGCCCCGTCGTGTCCTTCGCCGGTCGACAAAGAGCTATCGAGTCTAATCCCTCTTTCCATCCCTTGGCCCATAGGCCTGTACGTTTCGGCACATCCAATCACAATTTAAATGTGTTGAGGGTTTCTGCCTCTACCACCCTTACAGGCAGTGAGGTCAAGACACACACCACCCTCAGCTGAAGAAATTTCCCCTCAAATCCCCTCTAAATCTCCTACCAATTACCTTAAATCTATTCCTCCTAGTTGTTTACCCCTCTGCTAAGTGAAATATGTCCTTCCTATCCACTCTATCTAGGCCATCATAATTTTATACACCTCAATATTGTCTCCCCTCAGCCTCCACTGTTCCAAAGAAAACAAACACAGCCTGTCTAATCTTTCCTCATAGTTAAAATTCTCCAGTCCAGGCAACATCCAAGTAAATCTCCTCTGTAACTTCTCTAGCGCAATCACATCATTCCTTTAATTTGGTGACCAGAACTGCACGCTGTATTCTAGCTGTTGCCTAACTACTGTTTTATTCAGTTACAGCATAACCTCCATGCTCTTACATTCTAAGCCTCGGCTAATAAAGGCAGATAATCCGTATACCATCTTAACCACCATATCTGCCTAGGCCTGCTACCGTCAGGGATCCGTGGACCTACACTCCAAGACCCCTTTGTTCCTCTACACTTCTCAGTATCCTACAAGTTCGTGTTGACTGGTCCAATTAATCCCGGCTTCATTCAGTGTATTAGGCCCAGTTCGGCACAGTTATATTCAGTGTGGCCAGGTCCAGATTAACACGGTTACATTCAGTCTGGACAGGTCCAGTTCAGCACGGTTACATTCAGTGTGGACAGGACGAGTTCAGCACAGTAGCATTAAGTGTGGAGAGGTTCAGTTCAGCACGGTTACATTCAGTGTGGCCAGTTCCAGTTCAGCCGGGTTACATTCAGTGTGGTCAGGTGGAGTTCAGCACGGTTACAATTAGTGTGGGCAGGTCGAGTTCTGGAGAGTTCCATTCAGTGTGTACAGGTACAGTTCAGCACAGTTACATTCAGTGTGTACAGGTCCAGTTCAGCACATTTACTTTCAGTGTGGACAGGTCCAGTTAACCACAGTTACATTCAGTGTGGACAGGTCCAGTTCAGCGCGGTTACGTTCATTGTGGACTGGGCAAGTTCAGCACAGTTATATTCCGTGTGGACTGCTCGAGTTCAACACAGTTACATTCAGTGTGGACAGGTCGAGTTCAACACAGTTACATTCAGTGTGGATAGATACAGTTCAGCACAGATACATTCAGTGTGGACAGGTCCAGTTCAGCACAGATACATTCAGTGGACAGGTGCAGTTCAGCACCGATACATTCAATTTGCACAGGTCCAGTTCAGCACAGTTACATTCAGTTTGGATCGGTCCAGTTCAGCACAGTGACATTCAGTGTGAATAGGTCCAGTTCAGCTCAGTCACATTCAGTCTGGACAGTTCCAGTTCAGCACAGTGACATTCAGTGTGAATAGGTCCAGTTCAGCTCAGTTACATTCAGTCTGGACAGTTCCAGTTCAGTACAGTTACATTCAGTGGACAGATCCAGTGCAGCACCGATGCATTCAGTTTGCAAAGGTCCAGTTCAGCACATTTACATTCAGTGTGAATAGGTCCAGTTCAGCTCAGTTACATTCAGTTGGACAGTTCCAGTTCAGGACAGTTACATTCAGGAGACAGGTCCAGTTCAGCACAGTTACTTTCAGTGTGGACAGGTCCAGTTCAGCACAGTTACATTCAGTGGACAGATCCAGTGCAGCACCGATGCATTCAGTTTGCAAAGGTCCAGTTCAGCACATTTACATTCAGTGTGAATTGGTCCAGTTCAGCTCAGTTACATTCAGTCTGGACAGTTCCAGTTCAGGACAGTTACATTCAGGAGACAGGTCCAGTTCAGCACAGTTACTTTCAGTGTGGACAGGTCCAGTTCAGCACAGTTACATTCAGTGGACAGATCCAGTGCAGCACCGATGCATTCAGTTTGCAAAGTTCCAGTTCAGCACATTTACATTCAGTGTGAATTGGTCCAGTTCAGCTCAGTTACATTCAGTCTGGACAGTTCCAGTTCAGGACAGTTACATTCAGGAGACAGGTCCAGTTCAGCACAGTTACTTTCAGTGTGGACAGGTCCAGTTCAGCACAGTTACATTCAGTGGACAGATCCAGTGCAGCACCGATGCATTCAGTTTGCAAAGTTCCAGTTCAGCACATTTACATTCAGTGTGAATTGGTCCAGTTCAGCTCAGTTACATTCAGTCTGGACAGTTCCACTTCAGGACAGTTACATTCAGGAGACAGGTCCAGTTCAGCACAGTTACTTTCAGTGTGGACAGGTCCAGTTCAGCACAGTTACATTCAGTGGACAGATCCAGTGCAGCACCGATGCATTCAGTTTGCAAAGGTCCAGTTCAGCACATTTACATTCAGTTTGGCAGTTCCAGTTCAGCACAGTTACATTCAGTGTGGATAGGTCCAGTTCAGCTCAGTTACATTCTGTGTGGACAGGTCCAGTTCAGCAGTTACATTCAGGAGATAGGTCCAGTTCAGCACAGTTACATTCAGTGTGGACAGGTCCAGTTCAACACAGTTACATTCAGTTTGGATAGGTTAAATTCTGTACGGTTACATCGAGTGTTGACTGGTCTAATTCATCCCGGCTACATTCAGTATTGTTCAGTTCTTCAGTGGATCGCTGTGGTAGTAACATCTGCGATAAAGCTAAAGATGAAATTGACAAAGTTTATCCGGATTTAGCACTTTCTGCAAGGATCTCAAAATTGACCAGACAACAGGGGCTGACATGAGGAACCGAGGGCGCTCAAAGAAATGGGGAGTGCGCCCCGCGGGCCCCGTGCTCATATATTGAACAATTCGCTGCGTCTGGGATTGTTCCGTGGAGTGGTGAGAGGCGCATGTGGTTCCAAGACTTAATAAAGGAAATGAGCGAACCGGGAAATTACAGGCTCATTAGTTTCACTTCAGTTAAACGCATCGTCAGTGAAACACTTTCCGGTCACCTTGACAGAGAGCGGGTTATTAGAGAATCTCAACAAGGTTTCAGACAAAGGTTTGCTCTCACTAACTTGGTTGAATTTTTGACGAAGTTACTAGCTTGTTGGATGTAGGTTGCCCGGTTATCCTTCTGGATCTTGAGTTCCAAATTGCCCTTGACAAGGTGCCACATGGAATGCTGCTGCATAAGGTTGATATCTATGGGTTTAGCAGGTAGATTTTGGGCTCACTAAGGAACCGGCTGCGTTCTTGAAGAGAGAAGATAGTTATTAATGGCAGTGGTTCTGTGTGTGGACCTGTAACTGATGGAGTTACGCAAGGAGCCATGATGGGAGTTCTTCACTATCTTTATCAATGATCTGCAAAAAGGCATCGGGGTAACTTTCCACAAACTCGGAGATGATACAAGGAATTGTGGGGGGGTTGGGACCATAGATGAGAAAATAAATTACAGGCAGATCTAGATGGGGCGGGGAATGGACCCACATCTGGTAGATGTAAGTAAATATCGAGAAATGTAGCGTGAATCACGTGGGTAGGGCCTATGCCAGTCACACGTACACCAGGCAGGGTTGTGTGCTGAAGGATAAGGCCCTGTGTATTATAGGGCCAGGGCTAATCACATGTACACTGGAAAGGGTTGTGTGCTGAAGGATAAGGCCCTGGGTATTATAGGGCCAGGGCTAATCACATGTACACTGGAAAGTTTTGTGTGCTGAAGGATAAGGCCCTGGGTATTATAGGTCCAGGGCTATTCACATGTACACTAGAAAGGGTTGTGTGCTGACGGATAAGGCCCTGGTTATTATAGGTCCAGGGCTATTCACATGTACACTAGGAAGGGTTGTATGCTGAAGGATAAGGCCCTGGGTATTATAGGGCCAGGGCTCTTTTTAATTCATTTTTATGTGATGTGGGTGTAACTGGCAAGGCCAGCATTTATTGCCCATCCCTAATTGCCCTTGAGAAGGTGGTGGTGAGCCGCTTTCTTGAACCGCTGCAGTCCGTGTGGTGAAGGCACTCCCATAGTGCTGTTAGGTAGGGAGTTCCAGGATTTTGACCCAGCGACGATGAAGGATCGGCGATATACTTCTAAGTCAGGATGATGTGTGACTTGGAGGGGAACTTGGAGGTGGTCGTGTTCCCAGGCGTCTGCTGCCCTTGTCCTTCCAGGTGGAAGAGTTCGAGGGTGTCGGAGGTGCTGCCGAAGAAGTCTTGGCGAGTTGCTGCAGTGCATCTTGTAGATGGTACACACTGCAGCCACGGTACGCCGGTGGTGGATGGAGTGAATGCTTAATTCTATTCACATGTCTACGAAAAAGGGTTATGTGCTGAAGGATAAAGCCGTGGCTATAATCGTCACGTTTACACCTGGCAGGGTTCTGCACTAAAGGGCAAGACCATGGGTACTACAGGGCCAGTGCTATTCACATATACACCAGGCAGTGTTCTGCGCTGAAGAATAAGGCCCTGGGTATTACAGGGCCAGTGCTAGTCACATGTACACCAGGCAGGGTCCTGTGCTGAAGGACAAGACCCTGGGTATTACAGGGCCAGTGCTATTCACATGCATACCAGGCAGTGTTCTGCGCTGAAGGATAAGGCCCTGGGTATTACAGGGCCAGTGCTATTCACATGTACACATAGGCAGGGTTCTACGCTCAAGGCTGCTGAACGGGAAAAGGATCAGTTTTCGCCACATGTACACCAGACTGGGTTGTGTGTGCAAGGCTGCTGAATGGGACAAGGACCTGGGTAATGTAAGGGCAGTGCCAAGCACGTCTGTTGGTTAATTATTTCCTCATCCTTTAAATAGATTCGTATAACTGGAGACAGTGGCAGATGTTATAATTTACTTCATTTATTATCAACAAAGGATTTATCTTAAAGCACCCTAACCAAACATACAGAACAGAGCAGGTCAGCCCTGCATCCAAAATTTATTGTGCGTCGATTTAATAAACCATCGTGAAATGTCTTCGCCAAGCCTGTTCTCAGCCCCGGGATTTCGAATGCAGCTTTATTTCCTTATTTCCTTCCATCTAACCAATAATATCATGGCATCTGTCTTATATACTTTAAGTTTATGGTTCTCTTCCTGCTGGATGCAACCGTATCTCATGTTTTTCAACCACCCATTTATTTCAAATAGATTGCTAAAGAGAGATGACAGTGGGCATAAACGGAGTGCATTTTAAACAGAGTTTAATGAGGGGAATTCGGTAAAAGTTGAACTTTGGTCAGTAATGCGTCTCAATCTGAAATTTATTTTGACTTTTGGAATTTAACTTAGAACTTTAAAAACTTTTAAAATAAACTGCAAGTTGGTCAAGCGTTAACAGAAACTGCCTGTCAGTGGCCGTTAACAGTTACCAGTCAATCTGCTTTCATTGATTGCCTGAATAGGGGGTAATTACTGTGAGCAGGAAGCTGCGTGACACTTGTAACTTGGGTGTGGCTAGAAAACGTGTAGAAATGTATCATTTATCTGTTGAAGCAAAGAATGGACGGTCAGAGTTGTCATAAACGGAGTGCGTCATAAACAGAGTGTAAACGTGGGAATTTGGTGAGAGTGGGAGTTCTTTGCAGAGGAGGAAGGAGGGGCTGCTTTTCCCTTCAATATTCGTAGTGGTTCATGTAACCGGTGACTATTTAATTGAATCTACCTATAGCTTAAACTAGATCAAGTAATTAGTGAAAATACTAAAAAGTATAAGCTAAATTGATTAAATTCATAAAGTTTAATTAATTAAATAAATAAAACAAGGTTTGATAGGCATGGCAGTGCAGGAGGTGTGCCGCAACTGCAGCATCTGGGAGTTTGTGGGAGCATCGCGATCCCGGACAGCCACATCTGCAGTAAATGTCTGCATCTCGAGGAACTTCAGCTCAGAGTTGTTGAGCTGGACTATGAGGTGCAGAAATCGCGGTGCATCAGGGAGGGGGAGAGTTACCTGGACACTTTGCACCGCCTGTTAGCACCTGGGGGAGGCGGTAATGAGACGCTAAAGGGCTAGCGACTGGGCGCGGCCAATTTAGCAATGCCCGTGAAATTCCCTGCTGGTTTAGCGCTGGCGCTAACACTTACCACCTTACCCACTAGCGCCTCGCAGTTTGTGACGTCATAAAGTGCGCAGCGCCCCGTTCCCGCCCCGGATATGAAATTGCCTCCTGCCCCCTCCTGTATCGCCGGGCTTCAGCAGCGGCAGGAAGAGGAGGCTTTGTTACCTCGGCTGGCCGCTTGGGAAGCGCTAATAAAAGGCAGTGGTATTCTTTGCATCAGTCTGGTGCCTCCTGAAAGTTTTCGATTCCTTATTGGTGGATGGCCAAGCCCTCCACTCTCTGAGATTGTTTGGGGCTGTAATGGCAGTCGAGCAGGTCGCCTGGCAGCACAGAACTGAGCAGAAGTATTTTGTGCGTCATCATTGGCCTTTCCCTTTAAGCGAGGGAAGAAGCCTCCGATATCGGTATCTTTGCACTCCACATTGTTCAGCGCGCTGCCGCTACCGCCCCATACTCGCACTTCAGCGCCCTAAGAGAAGTGGTTAGCGCTTGATTTAGCGCTCCACTTCCCTCTTGGAGCGATAAAGCTCAATTTCCTGGGACCAGAAAATGATTATCGCCTGGCGATTCTTTTCCGGGATTTAAAAAGTTATCACCCCAAACGGGGCGCGACGGAATTTCCTGCCCTTTGTTCCAAGAGGCAGTCACACCCCTTAGGTTAGGAGGTGGCACAGATCAGGTCATAGAAAGGAGGCTGTGACTGCGACTCAGGCAGATAAGGGGACCCCAGGTGCAATGCTGGAGGAGCCTCGGCCTTTGTCCCTTTCCAACAAGTGCGAGGCTCTTGCGGCCTGTGTGGATGAAGGAAAATCTGCAGAGTGAATGAGCAAACTGACCATGGCACCGTGGTACATGAGGGCAGTCAAATGAGGGGAGTGAAAAGGAAAGTGGTACTGCTAAGGGACCCTATAGTCAGAGGATAGATACAGTTCTCGGCAGCCACGATTGGGAGTTCCGAAGGTTGTGTTGCCTGCCCAGTGCCAGGATTAAAGACATCTCCACGTGGCTGGAGAAGCACTTGAAGCGGGAGAGGGAGGATCCAGTTGTCGTGGTCCACGTAGGATCCAACGACATCGGTAGATCTAGGAATTAAGTTCTGCTGAGGAAGTTTGAGGAGCTGGGATCCAAATTAAAAAGCAGAACCTTAAAGGTAATAACCTCTGGATTGCTACCAGAGTCACGTGCAAATTGGCACAGGGTGAAACAGATTAGAGGTTTAAGTGCACGCCTCAAAGAGTGGATTGGGAGGAAGGGGTTTCGATTCTTTGGTCAATCGCAACAGTACTGGGGAAAGAGGGGGCTGTTCCGTTGGGACAATCCCCAATTAAACCGGGCTGTGACCAATGTTCCAGTGAATTGTATAACTAAGGCTGCAGATAGGGCTTTAAACTAAAAGGGGAGGATTCAGGTGAGGGGAAACGTACAAAATCTAAAGAGAAAATTCAAGTCCATAGAGCTGTGTAGCGATTTGGATTAAGATAAACAGAGTGTGACAGGGAGGGACAGGGAGTTTAACAGTAATAGTGCATCAGTGGGAGTAGTTTCTAGGCCCCCCGAACAGTATCTATACTGTTGGACAGAGTATTCATTAAGAAATAAGAGAAGAATCTAACAAAGGTAATGCAATAATCGTGGGGTCATTAATCTTCATATAGACTGGACAAAGCAAATTGGCAAAAGTTGTTTTGAAGAGGAGTTTATGGAATTCACTCGAGAGAGTTTCCTAGAACAATACGTCGTGGAACCAACCAGGGAAGAGGTTATTTTAGATATTGTCTTGTGTACTGAGACAGGGTTAATTAATAATCTCATAGTAAGGGATCCTCTCGAGCAGAGTGATCATAATATGATAGAATTTCACGTTACTTTTGAGAGTGACTTGCCTAAGTCCGAAACAAGAGTCTTAAACTTATATCAAGCCAATTACAAAGGTATGAGGGGCGAGTTAACAAAGGTGGATTGGGAAAATAGATTAAAAGGTATGACGGTATGTAAGCAATGGTGAACATTTAAATAAATATTTCATAATTTACAACAAATGTAGATTTCATTGATACAAATACATCACGGGAAAAGTGATCCATCCATGACTAACTAATGAGGATAAGGACAGTATTAGATTAAAAGAGGTTTATAACGTTGCCAAGAAGAGTAGTAAGCCTGAGGATTGGGAGAGTTTCAAAAACCAGCAAAGGATGGCCTACACATTGATAAAAGAGGGAGAAAATAGAAACAGATTGTAAGAGCTTCTACAAGTATATAAAAAGGAAGAGAGTAGCGAAAGTAAACGTGGGTCCCTTAGAGGCTGATATTGTAGAACTTATAATGAGGAATCAGGAAATGGCAAAGTCGTTCAAAATATTTTGGATCTGCCTTCACAGTAACAGACACATAAAACATACCGGAGATAGTGGGAGCCAATCGTCTAATGAGAGTGAGGAACTTAAAGATATAATATTGGTAAAGAAAAAGTACTGAATAAATTAATGGGACTAAAATCCAACAAATCCCCTGTACCTGATGGCCCACATCCTCGGGTCCTCAAAGAGCTGACTGCAGAGATAATGGATGCATTGGTAGCAATTTTCCAAAAATTCTCTAGATTCTCGAACGGTCCCAGTGAATTGAAAGATAGAAAATATAACACCGCTACTCCAGAAAGGATGGAGAGAGAAAACAGGGAAATACCGGCCAGTTAGCCTGACAGCAGTCATCGGGAAGATGCTGCAATCCATTGTTAAGGAAGTGGTAACAGGGCACTAAGGAAATCATAACATGATTGGGCAGAGTCAACATGGTTTCATGAAAGGGAAATCGGGTTTGAAAAATGTATTAGATCTTTTTGCGGATATAATTAGCATGGTAGATAATCCCTTCATCTAAGTCATTAATTTATATTGAAACTAGCTAAGGGACCAGCACTAATACTTCTGGCTCTCCATCAGTAAGAGACTTTCAACCTGAAAGTTACGTGTTTATTCCTACTCTTTGTTTTCTCTCCTTTAACCAATCCTTTTTTATCGGAAGAATCTAAAAACAAAATATTTTTTAACTAGTGAGTAACTACTAAATGTTGGTGTTCAGAGGGATTTGGCAGTCCTTGTACACGAAAAAGTGAAAGAACATAAGAACATAAGAAACAGGAGCAGGAGTAGGCCAATCGGCCCCTCGAGCCTGCTCCGCCTTTGAATAAGATGATGGCTGATCCAATCTTGGCCTCAACACCACTTTCCCGCTCTCTCCCCTACACCTTGACTCCCTTGTAGTTCAATTGTCTGTCAATCTCCGCCTTGAATATGTTCAATGACTCCGCCTCCACAGCTCTCTGGGGTAGAGAATTCCAATGATTCACGACCATCTGAGAAAATAAATTCCTCCTCATCTTCATTTTAAATGGGCGACCCCTTATTTTGAAATTATGCCCCCTAGTTCTAGATACCCCCACTAGGGGAAACATCCTCTCAGCATCCACCCTGTCAATCCCCCTCAGAATCTTATATGTTTCAATAAGATCACCTCTCATTCTTCTAAACTCCAATGAATTTCGGCCCAACCTGCTCAACCTTTCGTCATACGTCAACCCCTTCATCCCAGGAACCAACCTCGTGAACCTTCTCGGCACTGCCTCCAAATGCAAATATATCCTTCCTCAAATACGGAGAACAAAACTGTACGCAGTACTCCAGGTGCGGTCTCAACAGAGCCCTGTAAAGTTGGATCAAAACTTCGCTACTTTTATACTCCATTCCCCGTGCAATAAAGGCCAACATTCCATTAGCCTTCCTAATTACTTGCTGCACCTGCATGCTAACTTTTTGTGTACTAGGACCCCCAGATCCCTTTGTACCGCAACATTTTGTAGTCTCACTCCATTTAAATAATAAATTGCTTTTTCATTCTTCCTTCCAAAGTGGATAACCTCACATTTTCCCACATTATACTCCATCTGCCAATGTTTTGCCCACTCACTTAGCCTATCTATATCCCTTTGCAGACTCTTTATGTCCTCCTCACAACTTCCTAACCTACCTATCTTTGTACCATCAACAAATTTGGCTGCAGTACACTCGGTTCCTTCATGCAAGTCATTAATATAGATTGTAAATAGTTGAGGCCCCAGCACTGATACCTGTGGCACCCCACTAGTTACTGATTGCCAACTGGAAAATGAACCATTTATCCCGAATCTCTGTTTTCTGTTTGTTAGCCAATCCCCTATCCATGCCAATATATTACCCCCAACCCCGTGCGCTCTTATCTTGTGCACTAAACTTTTCATGTGGCACCTTACCGAATGCCTTCTGGAAATCCAAATAAACGACATCTACTGGTTCCCCTTTATCCACCCTGTTTGTTGCATTCTCAAAAAACTCTAGCAAATTTGTCAAACACGATTTCCCTTTCATAAAACCATGTTGACTCTGCTTGATTGTCTTATGATTTTCTAAATGTCCTGCTATTACCTCCTTAATAATGGATTCCAGCATTTTCCGAATGACAGATGTTAGGCTAACTGGCCTATAGTTTCCTGCTTTCTGTCTCCTTCCTTTCTTGAATAGTGGCGTTACATTTGCGGTTTTCCAAACCGCTGTGACCTCTCCAGAATCCAGGATATTTTGGTCGATTACAACCAACGCATTCACTATCTCTGCAGTCACTTCCTTTAAGACCCGAGGATGCAGGCCATCAGGTCCAGCGGACTTGTCGCCCTTTAGCCCCATTAGTTTGCCTAGTACTTTTTCTCCAGTGATAGAGATTGCTTTAAGTTCCTACCTCCCTATAGCCCCTTGATTATCTATTATTATTGGGATGTTTTTAGTGTCTTCTGCCGTGAAGACCGATCCAAAATAATTGTTTAGAGTCTCATGCGGTACCTGCATGAAAGTTAACAGGCAGGCACAGAATGCAATTAGCAAGGGGGTTTGGAGTAAACGAGTAAGGATTTCTGCTGCAATTGTACAGGGCCTTGGCGGGACCACACCTGGAGTACTGTGCCCAGTTTGGTCACCGTATGTAAAGAAGGATATACTTATTTATAGGGGGTGCAACGAAACTTCACTAGATTGATTCCTGGGATGAGAGGATTGACCAACGAGGAGAGATTGAGTAGATTGGGCCTATACTCTCTGGAATTTAGAAGAATGCGAGGTGATCTCATTGAAACATACAATTTTCTGATGGGGCTTGACAGAGTAGATGCTGAGAAGCTTTTCCCCTGATTGGAATGTCTGGAACTAAGGGGCATACACTCAGGATAAGGGGTCGGCCATTTAAGACTGAGAGGAGGAGAAATTTCTTCACTCAGAGAGCTGTCAATATTCTGAATTCTCTAGCCCAGAGGGCTGTAGATGCTGAGTCGTTGAGTATACTCAAGGCTGAGATCAAAAGATTTTTGGACTCAAAGTGATTGAAACGATATGGGGATCGGGCGGGAAAGTGGATTTGAAGTTGAAGATCAGCAATGGGCTTCTTGAATGGCGGAGCAGTCTCGAGGGGCCGTATGTCCTACTCCTGCTCCTATTTCGTATGTTCTCATGTTATCAAACACTCCCAGGGAAAGAACAACACGCGTTAGAAGCCGTGGAAAGCTTCATCTACTTGGTCCGATACTGTGTTTCGGGGTCAGGTTCTGTGTGACTGCTGCGTATATTTTTCTTTTACTTGCTGGTTGCTATGAAACAGTTACATGTGATTAAATACAATGTTGCTATTATTAGATCATGTTGTTTTCAGTGTGGTGCACAAACTTTAGCAAGGAGATACTCACCTTGGAGAAAGTCCAGCGAGAAATCACCTGCGTGATAAGACGGTTAAATGGCTTGAGTGGAGAGACCGAATTAATTTGTACTAAAATGTGTGGAAATTAGATTGTGTGTCGATTTGATCGAAATGGTAGACTAATTAAGGAAGTCACAGATAACATAACACAACTCTTCTCTCTAATTGGTGAATCTAGAACTACGGGGCATCATGTTAGGATTCCAGGTACAGCCAGTTGATAGCGTTTTCCCAGAATAGATGCGAGGTTGTACAGCACACGTTATCAGACAGAGAAAATCAACGGAGGCCTGGAATATGGGACTGAGTACTTGCTTAGGAAATATTGGTTGTAAGAAATAACAGTCAACCTCCTGTAGTGTTAGATAGGGGAGTTAAAACCAGGTGTGGTCTTCGGGTGAAGCAGGGTTAGAGGGCGGGGTTAATCGGACCAGGAAGGACAGATGTTGTCCGGGTCCCA
Source organism: Squalus acanthias (assembly GCA_030390025.1). Classification (NCBI taxonomy): domain Eukaryota; kingdom Metazoa; phylum Chordata; class Chondrichthyes; order Squaliformes; family Squalidae; genus Squalus; species Squalus acanthias. The sequence goes on from JASTWF010000565.1 coordinate 288,732, forward strand.
TTTTAAAGTGACATATTCTGCCGTTTTTATACATGGCACTGTGATTTTATATTATTACAATATGATCTCCCGCGGTGTCGCACATAGGGTGTCGAGGCCAAGTAGCAACATTTTGTACAGTTTGGGAATCAGAGACATGAAGTTGGTTGGAGCAGCGAAATCTCTCTAAATTATGAGCTGCAGAATCGGGAAACGCAAAGCTGAGGCGCTACAGCGCCACCCCCGTCGGAAGGGCGGAACTGCATCATGAGCTGTTCAAAAGTTCATAAGAAGGGATGGGGGCGGGGGGGGGAGATTTCCCCGGATACCTGTGGCGCTAAAGAGCCTCCAAGGTTGCCAGATTGGGGTCTTAATCTGGAACACCGGTTTAGCCCGGGATTAACGCAAGACGCCATCTTGGCCAAGGAGTTGAAGCTTGCACTGGGAACGGCCGCCGGAGGGTCATTAAGCAGCTATTTGCTACTTAAATTGCCTGCTAGCGCTCATTAACGAGGCTGCACGGCATTCTGGAGGCCGGCGCTGGACCTGACGCCCTCTCCTAACAGCGACCAGCTGATTGGAAGTAGTTGCTGAAGATTTGGAGCGCTGTTTAAAGGGAGATCGCCTTTTACTGTCCACTTGTTGCTGGAGCTTTGAAGAGGACTTTTGAAACACATCGGGAGACTTTCGAGGAAACTTAGTCAGACTTCACCAACACTCTATCAACATTGATTCTGGAAATTCTCTGAGGACTTCTCTTAAAAAGAGTGAGTGCTGTGCTACTCTACCTTATTGACACCTTCCAGGAGTCACCAGGAGAAAGGAACGGGATCGGATCGGATAAGCCGCCCGTTATATGCAGCGGCTGATATTTGCTGTAATTTCAGTCAATGGAGCTGAATATCAGGCGCTGCGTATAACGGGCGGCCGATCCCAGACCGCCCGTTCTGCGTCACCGCCCGAGACCAATCGCTAGACCCATCCACCCTATCAATTCCTTTAATCACCTTTAATATCTTAATTAGATAACCCCTTAATATTCTATACTAAAGGGAATATAAGCCTAGTCTGTGCAACCTGTCCTCATAATTTCACCCTTTAAGCCCAGGTACCATTCTGTTGAATCTGCTCTGCTCCCCCTCCAAGGCCATTTTTCCCGTCCTAAGGTTCGGTGCCCAGAGCTGACTGCAGTGCTGCAGATGCGGTCTGACCAGGGCTCTGTACAGCTGGAACAGAACTTCCACCCCTTTCAATTACAGCCCCTTTGATAAAACGCGGCCATTCCATTAACATTCCAATTATTTTTTGTGCCTGACAAGAGCCTTTATTGCTATCTGTACTTGGACACCTAAATCACATTGTTCATCCGCAGTTCCCAGCTTCTCACATTTTATAAAACACTCTGATCTATCTTTCTGAGGGCCAAAGTGAATGACCTCACACTTCCCCACATTGAACTCCAGCTGACACAGTTTTGCCCATTCACCTTATCTCCCAATGTCCCTTTGCAACTTGCTGCTCCCACCTACACTAGTTACTGTGTCACCTAACTTGGTGTCTTCAACAACATTGGATATGTGGCTCTCTATTCTTTCATCCAAGTCATTTATGAGTAGAGTGAAAAGCCCCTGTCATGATCTCTTGAGGCACCACTAGCTACATTCTGCCAACCTGTCAACATATGCATTATCCCTACTCTCTGTCTCCTACCTCTGAATCAATTCCCTGCCCATGTCAATAGGTTGCCTCCAATTCCATGCACTCTCATTTTTGTTAACAGTTCCTTTTGTGGAACCTAATCGAATGCCTTCTGGAAGTCCTTATAAATAATCTCCTCTGACTCTCCATTATCAACCACGTTAGTTCCATCGTAATAAAAATCAACTTGGTTCGTTCCAAATGCCTTGCCCGGTACAAATCCACGGTGGCTCTCTCTGACCAGTTCATATTTGTCTAATTGCTCAATCACTCTGTCCCTAAAAACAGATTCTAATAACTTCTCCACAACAGACCTTACACTAATAGGCCTATAATTTCCGATTGTGCCTCCGCTACCCTTCTTAACTAATAGATTGAGAATGGCAATTTTCCAATCCATGGGCACAGTTCGTGTAGATGGAACGCCATCAACATGAGAACGAAGAAAGCACAAGCAGATTGTATAAACTATCAATGGGAAGGTTTTATGTTGGTCTTGTTTTATTAACATTTTTAAATGTTGGTAAACTGTTTAGTGCAATACCTGTGCAGCTGGTCATTTTAGATCAAGTTGCTGCACAAAGTATAAAATGTTACAAACAGATTTAAAATAACACTGAATTAATAAGTGTTTCAGGGATACTTTATAAATTAAATTCCGTATTTCAGGCGCCAGGTGGACAGTTTTCATTTCTTCTCGTTGTTCTACATTAATTTAGCAATTAGAGTGATGGGAAATTTCACCACAGTCATCAACTCCTCTCTGAATTTAGTCTGAGTCACGGCATAAATACAAGTGTTTGTGCAAGAACTCAACAGTTGAAGCATGAATCCAATTTCTTGTAGGACATGCGAAGCACTAATGGTCCCATTATTAAACATTGCCATTATGCGCAAGTATATGGAATTCACCAAAAACATTACCCATAACAGGATAAAATTCCCGGATATAACAAACAGTAAAATGATGGATTTCTTTCGCTTCTCCATCTCTGGGTCACGGGGACTCTCCCCACTGCTGTGGGCTCGGAGTCTCCTGCGGGCTCTGCTCGACAATAAAATGTGTCTGACGGTTAAAGCATTGAGCAGCAAAATCAAAACAAATGGAATAAATGGGGTTAAAATAAAATGAAGAGATTCTATTGCTGCCCATACCCGTGAAAACAAAACACTGTCTAATACATTGCAAAACCAAGGACTGTTAAACAGTAAATATTCACTTGTGTACATAAAGTACCAAAACATGTTTTGCAAACAAAACAGCACAGTCACTGTTCCTAGAACCACAGCCGCCGTTTTTTCGGTGCAATATTTTGTTTTCAGCTTCTGGCAACAAATGGCCACAAATCGATCAAAGGTGAAAGTGACTGTGAACCAGACAGAACAATCTGTGGCTGCGTACAGCAGGACGGCGTGGATATTACACACTTTAATGTTCAGTACAAAAAGGAATTGTGCAGCGTGAGCGACGGGAATCTGTCTTAGTATCACGTCAATGATAATGACCAGTAGATCCGCCGCTGCCATGGACACCAGGTAACGGGTGACACATTTGGAGAGACCGCACCTTCCCCGAGACAGGATCACAATCGTCACCAAGTTAACTGTAAGGAAGGTTACAAAACAGAAATTATACATCAGGCTCCAACAGAAGCAGCAACCCGGTGGAGTTCGGTCTGAAATTAGAAGCTTTGCTACTACATCCAGGTATAGAGACTGATTATTTTACCTGTGATAGGGCTTTCTGCTGGAGACAGGGTTTAGAATAAAAGCAGAAATAAAATATGAAATAAATAACTGAACAGTATAAAATTAAACAGAATAAATAAAAGTATCTTATGAAAAGTATAAGAAAATCCATTCCTGTGAAGGGAGATTACTGTTGGAACTGGTCGATAACAACAACTTGTTGTAGCTGGAGGCAAAAATTACCCAAAGTTCCCAGGTTCGGACGGAAGCCTGTGCGGAATTGACCGTTCGCTGTTCCATGTGTCATAGTGCTGTAGGTTAGGTGAGGACATGGGGCAAAGATGTTCCTTCTGATCACTGGCCACCAACACCTACTGGAAGGTGCACAAATGTGGCAGTGAGATGAGAACAGCTTTCTCGGGGATCTGATACCTACTATGGACTCTGTCTAGGTTCTCTCGGTGAAGGCGTTTGTACCCTCGTAGCCCATGGTCCAAAAGATCAGCGCTTTCAGAAAAGTGGAGAGAAAAGAGGGAGGTAAAATAAAAAAGCACACACGCAGTAGATGGGAAGACATTACATTATCCGGGAGTTCCAGGGACACTAGAATGTGGAGATGAAGAAGGAGCGAGATGAATGAGGCGGTCTCCTCCAGCGGGACTGCGGGTGAGCAGTAGCAGAATGAAGCAGAGCGGAGGATGTGTAGGTCTCAGGTGACGATATTAGACCTGCGCTTGGAACAGAGGAAGTGGAGGGAGAAGAAAGGAAATATATTAAATATAAATCAGTATTACAAATAATTGTATTAAAAACTCAGTCATTGGATTCATTCCGAGTCAGTTCGGCTCGTGTTGAGTGAGAAGCTCATGGGTTCAAGCCCCACTCCTGGCCTTGAGCGGGTCAACACTCCAGTTAAATACTGATCAGAGGCGCCCTCCTTCCGGGGAGAGTGTGATCTGAGATCGCCTCGACCCGCTCTTCTCATTCATGGGATGTTAAAGTTGGGACTATTACAAGAAGAACATGGAGCTCTCGGTGTCATTGCCAACATTCCCGCACCAGACAACATCAAACAAACTATTTACCAGCTGCTGTGTGAAAAATTGCGGCTGATTTTTTGCTCCAAGTTCTCTCTACTTCATGTGTGTAAATGTGAAACACGTATTACTATTCGAACAGATAGGATGCAACGCTGTGTAAATCCAATGCTTTATTTTAATTAAAAATGAGCACTTTCAGTTCATATATATATTGCAATTAATTTTACAGCAGATTTCCCAATACTTTACCAATATACTTTCTAAGAGTGAATTACAACCATACAATCAATCGCTTATTAATGTCAATTGTCCGGGTTGCCAATTGATGATGGAAAGGACGTAGGCGATTATCCAAAGTCAGGTTGCGCCTCACTGAGAGACTCCCTGAACTGTGCAAGGCCCGCATGGCTTTACACTGATGTGTCAGAGTAATGATTAATATTAAGTTTGTGGAAATACGATTAATTGACTATATTACTGGAACAAACATTACACTTGTAATCCTGCCTTAAACATCCTCAACCAGTGGGTGGAGTGCAGAGTGGGCGATGGTGGAAAGTCAGACAGTGAAGTGGAGCTGGCGGGTTTTCTCAAACGTTTCTGTGTATTTCTGGACTCTCTGTCAGATCGCTACTGCTCTACCTATTGAACTGTACGCAGAATACGGAATATAAAATCGTCCTGACAACACATTTCTGATCTAATGGAAATGCACAGTTCCGGCATCACCCTGGAACAAAGAGTAACATTGCTGCTGTTAAAGGATCAAAGTACATTAAACGCTCAAACATTGTTAAACAGATGGCAGGAGTGAGGCCGCAGTGTCTTTTAAAGTCAGACCAGTGAACAGGCGACTGTGTAACAAACACATCAAGACAGATACCTTCCAAAACCGCACACCAAGAGGGATACACGGAGCACAACCAACAGCGGGGAAATTATCTAAATCACAACCACAGTAACAATCAAACAAACATGGTCCAGAGAATTACTACCTGCAGAGAAGAGTCGACATTACAGTTGGCGATGAACTGGAAAACCCTTAACGCTTTCATGTAGCATTTCGTGCCTCACTGTTTAAAAGAGGAGTTAACTGATTTCAGATCAGTTGGTGGGAACCTGGATTGAAATATGTAACAGCGGCAGATCTTTCAGGCGTGCTAAGCTTTAATGTCCCTTCATCATAAACAACAACACTGAACCAACAGTTACTTCCCAGGAACATGGCGGGGTCGGGAACGCTCTAACTGAATAGGTGGTGGAAGCTATTCCAACAATAGTTTCAAAAGAGAGTTGGACAGGAACTTGAGGATGAGGAACTTACAGGATTACCGGTAAAAAGCGGGAATGTGGGACTGAGCATGACTGCTCTTTCACAGAGCCAGGGACAGGTGCGAGGGGCCGAATGGCCTCCTTCTGGACTGTAAGTTTCTATGATTCTATGAACATCAGTGACCTGAGACTGTGGCAGGAAATGGGAGTCACAGAGGAACAGTAACAAAGTTAAAAATGGTGCACGGAGTTAATAGTTGGACTTACCAGGAACATCAATGATCCGAGACTGTGGAAGATAATGGGAAATACAGAACAACAGTAATACAGTTAAACATGCTTCACGATGTTAATAGTTGGACTTACTGGGAACACCAACGGCAGCGATGATGGGGAAGTAAATCTTTTGTACGTCCCAGATTGCCCATAGCACCCAAAGAGTTACTGGGAATCCCGAAACATGGTTCCACTTTTGGCGGGAAAGGATGAAGTTATCAGTGCTCGGGGCACCGCTCCCACTGAATCAATGGAATAGAGAATTCAAAGGAGTATCTTATTTATATTCGAGTCAAAACTGCAGAGAGACGAACAGATTCCCTGGTAACTGACATTAATTACACTCGTTAAACAAACAGAAGAAGTTAACCATTTCAGTCCCAACAATTCTAATATTACAAAAATCAATTAAACAGGCATTGCACAAATGGAATGTGACACCCTCCAATGATCAGAATATTTAGAGAATGATTGGATAGAAAATAAAACGTGAACCCCGCAGTCCGAGAGCAGGGACATGAAGTGTGAGGGGATAAATTGACAGAGTGCAGGGTCTGTATGTTTTTAAATTACACTGGACCCTGTCTCTGTTTATATTACACTTGACCCTGCCTCAGTAAATATTTCACTAGTCCCTGTCTCTGTTTATGTTACACTAGACCCTGTCACTGTTTATATTACATTAGACCCTGTCTCTGTTTATATTACACTAGACCCTGACTCTGTTTATATTACAATAGACCCTGTCTCTGTTTATATTACACTGGGCCCAGTCTCCGTTTATATTACACTAGACCTTAGCTCTATTTATATTACGTTAGAACCTGTCTCCGTTTATATTACACGCGGCCTTGTCTGAGTTATCATTGCACTGCACCCTGTCTCTTTTTATATTGCACTAGACCCTGCCTTAATTATTACTGCACTAGACACTGTTGTTGTGTATATTCCATTAGAGCGCGTCTTTGATTTTTACATTAGCTCCAGTCTCACTTCTAATGGTGAAAACCTTGCCTCTGTTTATATTACACTAGACCCCGACTCTGTTTATATGATACCAGACCATGTCTCATTTTTTACTGCACTAGACACTGTCTCTGATTATATTGCACTGGACCCTTTCTCAGTTCTGACTGCACTAGATAGTGTCTCTGTTTAGATGACACTAGGCCCTGTTTCATTTAATATTGTACTGGACAATACTCTGTGCAAATTTCACTCAGCCCTATCTCAATTATCACCGCAATCGATCATGGGTCAGTTTAAATTCTACTATGCGCAGGCACCATCTCAGTTATTACTGTACTGGACCATGTCGCTGTGTATTTTATATTAGAACGCATCTCTGTTTGTTACATTAGCTCCAGTCACACTTATTATGGCAGAACACCCTGTCCCTGTTTAAATCACACTAGACACTATCTCTGTTTGTATTACACTAGACCCTGTCTCTGTTTATATTACACTAGACCCTGTCTCTGTTTATATTACACTGGACCCTATCTCTGTCTATATTACACTAGACCCTGTCTCTGTTTATATTACACGAGACCCTGTCTCTGTTTATATTACACTAGACACTGCCTCTGTTTATATTACACTAGACTCTGTCTCTGTTTATATTACACCAGACCCCGTCTCTGTTTATATTACACGAGACCCTGTCTCTGTTTATATTAAACTAGACCCTGTCTCTGTGGATATTACACTAGTCCCTGTCTCTGTTTATATTACAATAGACCGGGTTTCTGTTTATATTACTCTAGACCCTGTCTCTGTTTATATTGCACTTGACCCAGTCTCTGTTTATATTACGCTAGACCCTGTCTCTGTTTATATTACACTAGGCCCTGTCTCTGTTTATATTACAGTAGACCCTGTCTCTGTTTATAATACACTAGACACTATCTCTGTTTATATTACAAAAGACCCTGCCGCTGTTTATATTACACTAGACTCTGTCTCTGTTTATTTTACACTCTAACCTGTCTCTGGCTATATTACACTAGGCCCTGCTTCTGTTTATGTTGCACTAGACTCGGCTTCTGTTTATATTAAACTCGAACTTGTCTCTTCTATATTACACTAGACCCTGTAACAGTTATTACTGCACCAGAACTGTTTCTGTTTATATTACACTAGACCCTGTCTCTTTTTATATTGCACTGGACCCTGTCTCAGTTTATATTATACTCGACACTGTCTCTGTTTATTTTACACCAGACCCCGTCACTGTTTATATTACACGAGACCCTGTCTCTGTTTATGTTACACTAGACCCGGTTTCTGTTTATATTACACGAGACCCTGTCTCTGTTTAAATTAAACCAGCCCTGTCTCTGTTTATGTTACACTTGACCCAGTCTCTATTTATATTACACAAGACCCTGTCCCTGTTTATATTACACTAGACCCTGTCTCTGTTTATATTTCACGAGACCCTGTCTCTGTTTATATTACACCAGACACTGCCTCTGTTTATATTACACTGGACCCTGTCTGTGTTTATATTACACTGGACAATGTCTCTGTTTATATTACACTAGACCATGTCTCTATTTATATTACACTAGACCCGATCTCTGTTTCTATTACACTAGACCCCGTCTCTGTATATATTGCACTAGACCCTGTCTCTGTTTATATTAAACTAGAGCCTGTCTCTGTGGATATTACACTAGTCCCTGTCTCTGTTTATATTACAATAGACCGGGTTTCTGTTTATATTACACTAGACCCTGTCTCTGTTTATATTACACTTGACCCAGTCTCTGTTTATATTACACTACACCCTGTCTCTGTTTATATTACACTTGACCCAGTCTCTGTTTATATTACACTAGACCCTGTCTCTGTTTATATTACACTAGACTCTTTCTCTGTTTATATTACACCTGACCCTGTCTCTGTTTATATTACGCTAGACCCTCTCTCAGTTATTACTGCACCAGAGTTGTGTCTGTTTATATTACCCTAGACCCTGCCTCTGTTTATATTGCACTGGACCCTGTCTCAGTTTATATTATACTAGACCCTGTCTCTGTTTATATTACACTAGACCCCGTCACTGTTTATATTACACCAGACCCTGTCTCTGTTTATGTTACACTAGACCCTGTTTCTGTTTATATTACAATAGACCCGATATGTTTATATTACCCGAGACCCTGTCTCTGTTTATATTACACCAGCCCTGTCTCTGTTTATATTACACTTTGTCAGGGGGATGGGAAAAAGGGCCGTAGTCCAGGAGCCAGTGGTGAGTGTAGGGAGGTACTGAGGAGGGTATCAAGGTCGCAGGAATGTACCGGCAGACAGGAAGATGGCTTAAAGTGTGTCTACTTCAATGCAAGGAGCATCCGGAATAAGGTAGGAGAACTTGGAGCGTGGATTGGTACTTGGGACTACGATGTGGTGGCCATTACGGAGACATGGTTAGAACAGGGACAGGAATGGTTGTTGGAAGTTCCGGGGTATAGAATGTTTCCGTAAGAGTAGGGAAGGTGGTAAGAAAGGTGGAGGAGTAGCATTGTTAATCAAGGATAGTTTAACAGCGGCAGAAAGGCAGTTCGAGGGGGATCTGCCGTCTGAGGTAATATGGGCTGAAGTTAGGAATAGGAAAGGAGCGGTCACGTTGTTAGGAGTTTTCTACAGGCCCCCAAATATTAATAGAGATGTGGAGGAAGAAATTGCAAAGCAGATTATGAATAGGTGTGGAGGTCACAGAGTAGTTGTCATGGGTGACTTCAACTTTCCAAATATTGATTGGAACCTTTATAGGTCAAACAGTTCGGATGGGATAGTTTTTGCACAGTGTGTGCAGGAGGGTTTCCTGACACAATATGTGGATAGGCCGACAAGAGGTGGGGCCACATTGGATTTGGTACTGGGTAATGAACCGGGCCAAGTGTTTGATTTGTATGTGGGAGAGCACTTTGGAGATAGTGACCACAATTCGGTGACTTTCACTATTGCAATGGAGAGGGATAGGGCCATACGGCAGGGCAGGGTTTATAATTGGGGGAGGGGTAATTATGATGCGATTAGGCAAGAATTAGGGAGCATAAGATGGGAACAGAAATTATCAGGGAAAGGCACAAACGAAAAGTGGAGCTTTTTCATGGAGCAATTACTGCGTGTCGTTGATAGGTATGTCCCTGTCAGGCAGTGAGGAAATGGCCGAGTGAGAGAACCATGGTTCACAAAAGAGGTTGAGTGTCTAGTCAAGAGGAAAAAGGAAGCGTATGTAAGGATGAGAAAACAAGGTTCAGTTGGGTCGATTGAGGGGTACAAGGTAGCAAGGAATGAGCTAAAAAAAGAGCTTAGGAGCGCTAGGAGTGGGCATGAGAAGTCCTTGGCGGGTCGGATCAAGGAAAACCCCAAGGCATTTTACTCTTATGTGAGAAATAAAAGAATGACCAGGGTAAGGGTAGGGCCGGTCAAGGACAGTAGTGGGAACTTGTGCATGGAGTCAGAAGAGATAGGAGAGGTGATGAATGAATACTTTTCGTCAGTGTTCACCGAGGAGAGGGGCCATGTTTTTGAGGATGAGAGTGTGATAAAGGTGGATAGGCTGGAGGAGGTAGATGTTCTGAGGGAAGATGTTTTAGCAATTTTGAAGAACCTGTGGGTCGATAAGTCCCCTGGGCCAGATGGGATATATCCTAGGATTCTTTGGGAGGCAAGGGAGGAGATTGCAGAGCCTTTGGCTTTGATCTTTGGGTCCTCACTGTCCACGGGGATAGTGCCAGAGGACTGGAGAGTAGCGAATGTTGTTCCTCTCTTCAAGAAAGGAAATAGGAATGACCCTGGTAATTATAGGCCGGTTAGTCTTACTTCGGTGGTTGGTAAGATAATGGAAAAGGTCCTGAGGGATAGGATTTATGACCATTTGGAAAGAGGCAACTTAATCAGGGATAGTCAACACGGATTCGTGAAGGGTAAGTCTTGCCTAACAAATTTGATTGAATTCTTTGAGGAGGTAACTAAGTGTGTAGATAAAGGTAGAGCAGTTGATGTCGTATACATGGATTTTAGTAAGGCGTTTGATAAGGTTCCCCATGGTCGGCTCATGAAGAAAGTAAGGAGTTGTGGGATAGAGGGAAATTTGGCCGATTGGATAAGTAACTGGCTATCTCATAGAAGGCAGAGGGTGGTGGTGGATGGAAAATTTTCGGACTGGAGACCAGTTACCAGCGGTGTGCCACAGGGGTCGGTGCTGGGTCCTCTGATGTTTGTGATTTTTATCAATGACTTGGAGGAGGGGACTGAAGGGTGGATCAGTAAATTTGCTGATGACACCAAGTTTGGTGGAGTAGTGGATGAGGTGGAGGGCTGTTGTAGTCTGCAAAGAGACATTGATAGGATGCAGAGCTGGGCCGAAAAATGGCAGATGGAATTTAACCCTGATAAGTGCGAGGTGATTCATTTTGGTAGGGCAAATTTGAATAAGGATTACAGGGTCAACGGCAGGGTTCTGAAAACGTGGAGGAACAGAGGGATCTGGGGGGTTCATATCCACAGATCTCTGAAGGTTGCCACTCAAGTGGATAGAGCAGTAAAGAAGGCCTATAGTGTGTTAGCGTTTATTAACAAGGGGTTTGAGTTTAAGAACCGTGAGGTTATGCTACAACTGTACAGGACCTTGGTGAGACCACATTTGGAATATTGTGCGCAGTTCTGGTCACCTCACTATAGGAAGGACGTGGAAGCATTGGAAAGAGTGCAAAGGAGATTTACCAGGATGCTGCCTGGTTTGGGGGGGAGGTCTTATGAGGAAAGATTGAGGGAGTTAGGGCTTTTCTCTTGAGAGCGGAGGAGGATGAGAGGCGACTTAATAGAGGTTTATAAGATGATGAGGGGGATAGATAGAGTGGATGTTCAGAGACTATTTCCTCGGGTAGAGGCAGCTGTTACAAGGGGGCATAACTATAAGGTGCATGGGGGGAGATATGGAAGGGATGTCCGAGGTAGATTCTTTACTCAGAGAGTGGTTGGGGTGTGGAATGGCCTGCCTGCTGTGATAGTGGGGTGTGGAATGGACTGCCTGCTGTGATAGTGGGGTGTGGAATGGACTGCCTGCTGTGATAGTGGAGTCGGACACTTTAGGAACTTTCAAGCGGTTATTGGATAAGCACATGGAGCACACCAGAATGATAGGGAGTGGGATAGCTTGATCTTGGTTTCGGACAATGCTCGGCACAACATCGAGGGCCGAAGGGCCTGTACTGTGCTGTACTCTTCTATGTTCTATGTTCTATGACCCAGTATCTGTTTATATTACACTGCACCCTGTCTCTGTTTATATTACTCTAGACCCTGTCTCTGCTAATATTACACTGGACAATGTCTCTGGTTATATTACACTCGACCATGTCTCAGTTTATATTACACCAGACCCGGTCTCTGTTTATATTACACTAGACCCTGTCTCTGTTTATATTACTTTAGACCCTGTCTCTGCTAATATTACACTGGACAATGTCTCTGGTTATATTACACTCGACCATGTCTCAGTTTATATTACACCAGACCCTGTCTCTGTTTATATTACACTAGAACCTGCCTCTGTTGATATGACACTGGTCCCATTCTATGTATATATTACAATATACCCGGTTTCTGTTTATATTACACGAGACCCAGTCTCTGTTTATATTACTCTAGACCCTGTCTCTGTTTATATTACGCTAGACCCTGTCTCTGTTTATATTACACTAGACCCTGAAATTCTTTATATTACACTAGACTCTTTCTCTGTTTATATTACACTAGACCCTGTCTCAGTTTATATTACAGTAGACCCTGTCTCTGTTTATAATACACTAGACACTGTCTCTGTTTATATTACACTAGACCCAGTCTCTGTTTATTTTACACTCTAACCTGTCTCTGGTTATATTACACTAGACCCTGCTTCTGTTTATATTGCACTAGACTCGGCTTCTGTTTATATTAAACTAGACCCTGTCTCTTCTATATTACACTAGACCCTGTAACAGTTATTACTGCACCAGAACTGTTTCTGTTTATATTACACTAGACCCTGTCTCTTTTTATATTGCACTGGACCCTGTCTCAGTTTATATTATACTCGACACTGTCTCTGTTTATTTTACACTAGATCTTGTCTCTGTTTATATTACACGAGACCCTGTCTCTGTTTATGTTACACTAGACCCTGTCTCTGTTACACTAGATCCTGTTTCTGTTTATATTACACTGGGCCCTTTTTCCGTTTATATTACACTAGACCTTAGCTCTATTTATATTACGTTAGACCCAGTCTCTGTTTATATTACACTAGATCCTGTTTCTGTTTATATTACACTAGACCTTGTCTCTGTTTATATTACACTGGGCCCTGTCTCCGTTTATATTACACTAGACCTTAGCTCTATTTATATTACGTTAGACCCTGTCTCCGTTTATATTACACGCAGCCTTGTCTGAGTTATCATTGCACTGCACCCTGTCTCTTTTTATATTGCACTAGACCCTGCCTTATTATTACTGCACTAGACACTGTTGTTGTGTATATTCCATTAGAGCGCCTCTTTGATTTGCACATTAGCTCCAGTCTCACTTCTAATGGTGAAAACCTTGCCTCTGTTTATATTACACTAGACCCCGACTCTGTTTATATGATACCAGACCATGTCTCATTTTTTACTGCACTAGACACTGTCTCTGTTTATATTGCACTGGACCCTTTCTCAGTTCTGACTGCACTAGATAGTGTCTCTGTTTAGATGACACTAGGCCCTGTTTCATTTAATATTGTACTGGACCATACTCTGCGCAAATTTCACTCAGCCCTATCTCAATTATCACCGCAATCGATCATGGGTCAGTTTAAATTCTATTATGCGCAGGCACCGTCTCAGTTATTACTGTACTGGACCATGTCGCTGTGTATTTTATATTAGAACGCATCTCTGTTTGTTACATTAGCTCCAGTCACACTTATTATGGCAGAACATCCTGTCCCTGTTTCCATCACACTAGACACTGTCTCTGTTTATATTACACTAGACCCTGTCTCTGTTTATTGTTACACGAGACCCAGTCTCTGTTTATATTACACTAGACCCTGTCCCTGTTTACATCACACTAGACACTGTCTCTGTTTGTATTACACTAGACCCTGTCTCTGTTTATTGTTACACGAGACCCTGTCTCTGTTTATATTACATTAGACACTGCCTCTGTTTATATTACACTAGACCATTTCTCTGTTTATATTACGCTGGACAATGTCTCTGTTTATATTACACTAGACCATGTCTCTATTTATATTACACTAGACCCGATCTCTGTTTAGATTACACTAGACCCCGTCTCTGTTTATATTACACTAGACCCTGTCTCTGTTTATATTAAACTAGAGCCTGTCTCTGTGGATATTACACTAGTCCCTGTCTCTGTTTATATTACAATAGACAGGGTTTCTGTTTATATTACACGAGACCCTGTCTCTGTTTATATTACACTTGACCCAGTCTCTGTTTATATTACACTAGACCCTGTCACTGTTTATATTACACTAGACCCTGTCTCTGTTTATATTACACTAGACCCTGAATCCCTTTATATTACACTCGACTCTTTCTCTGTTTATATTACACCTGACCCTGTCTCTGTTTATATTACGCTAGACCCTGTCTCAGTTTATATTACACTAGACCTTGTCTCACTTATTACTGCACCAGAACTGTTTCTATTTATATTACACTAGACCCTGTCTCTGTTTACATTGCACTGGACCCTGTCTCAGTTTATATTATACTAGACTCTGTCTCTGTTTATATTACACTAGGCCCCGTCACTGTTTATATTACACTAGACCCTGAAATTCTTTATATTACACTAGACTCTTTCTCTGTTTATATTACACTAGACCCTCTCTCAGTTTATATTACAGTAGACCCTGTCTCTGTTTATAATACACTAGACACTGTCTCTGTTTATATTACAAAAGACCTGGTCTCTGTTTATATTACACTAGACCCAGTCTCTGTTTATTTTACACTAGACCCTGCTTCTGTTTATATTGCACTAGACTCGGCTTCTGTTTATATTAAACTAGACCCTGTCTCTTCTATATTACACTAGACCCTGTAACAGTTATTACTGCACCAGAACGGTTTCTGTTTATATTACACTAGACCCTGTCTCTTTTTATATTGCACTGGACCCTGTCTCAGTTTATATTATACTCGACACTGTCTCTGTTTATTTTACACTAGATCCTGTCTCTGTTTATATTACACGAGACCCCGTCACTGTTTATATTACACGAGACCCTGTCTCTGTTTATGTTACACTAGACCCTGTCTCTGTTACACTAGATCCTGTTTCTGTTTATATTACACTGGGCCCTTTTTCCGTTTATATTACACTAGACCTTAGCTCTATTTATATTACGTTAGACCCAGTCTCTGTTTATATTACACTAGATCCTGTTTCTGTTTATATTACACTAGACCTTGTCTCTGTTTATATTACACTGGGCCCTGTCTCCGTTTATATTACACTAGACCTTAGCTCTATTTATATTACGTTAGACCCTGTCTCCATTTATATTACACGCGGCCTTGTCTGAGTTATCATTGCACTGCACCCTGTCTCTTTTTATATTGCACTAGACCCTGCCTTAATTATTACTGCACTAGACACTGTTGTTGTGTGTATTCCATTAGAGCGCCTCTTTGATTTGCACATTAGCTCCAGTCTCACTTCTAATGGTGAAAACCTTGCCTCTGTTTATATTACACTAGACCCCGACTCTGTTTATATGATACCAGACCATGTCTCATATTTTACTGCACTAGACACTGTCTCTGTATATATTGCACTGGACCCTTTCTCAGTTCTGACTGCACTAGATAGTGTCTCTGTTTAGATGACACTAGGCCCTGTTTCATTTAATATTGTACTGGACCATACTCTGCGCAAATTTCACTCAGCCCTATCTCAATTATCACTGCAATCGATCATGGGTCAGTTTAAATTCTATTATGCGCAGGCACCGTCTCAGTTATTACTGTACTGGACCATGTCGCTGTGTATTTTATATTAGAACGCATCTCTGTTTGTTACATTAGCTCCAGTCACACTTATTATGGCAGAACATCCTGTCCCTGTTTACATCACACGAGACACTGTCTCTGTTTGTATTACACTAGACCCTGTCTCTGTTTATTGTTACACGAGACCCTGTCTCTGTTTATATTACACTAGACACTGCCTCTGTTTATATTACACTAGACCCTTTCTCTGTTTATATTACGCTGGACAATGTCTCTCTTTATATCACACTAGACCCTGTCTCTATTTATATTACACTAGACCCGATCTCTGTTTAGATTACACTAGACCCCGTCTCTGTTTATATTACACTAGACCCTGTCTCTGTTTATATTAAACTAGAGCCTGTCTCTGTGGATATTACACTAGTCCCTGTCTCTGTTTATATTACAATAGACAGGGTTTCTGTTTATATTACACGAGACCCTGTCTCTGTTTATATTACACTTGACCCAGTCTCTGTTTATATTACACTAGACCATGTCTCTGTTTATATTACACTAGACCCTGAATCTCTTTATATTACACTCGACTCTTTCTCTGTTTATATTACACCTGACCCTGTCTCTGTTTATATTACGCTAGACCCTGTCTCAGTTTATATTACACTAGACCCTGTCTCAGTTATTACTGCACCAGAACTGTTTCTATTTATATTACACTAGACCCTGTCTCTGTTTACATTGCACTGGACCCTGTCTCAGTTTATATTATACTAGACCCTGTCTCTGTTTATATTACACTAGACCCCGTCACTGTTTATATTACACGAGACCCTGTCTCTGTTATATTACTCTTGACCCAGTCTCTGTTTATATTACACCAGCCCTGTCTCTGTTTATATTACTCTTGACCCAGTCTCTGTTTATATTACACTAGACCCTGTCTCTGTTTATATTACTCTTGACCCAGTCACTGTTTATATTACAATAGAACCTGCCTCTGTTGATGTGACACTGGTCCCTGTCACTGGTTATATTACAATAGAGCCGGTTTCTGTTTATATTACACGAGGCCCTGCCTCTGTTTATATTACACTAGACCCTGTCTCTGTTTATATTAAACTAGAGCCTGTCTCTGTGGATATTACACTAGTCCCTGTCTATGTATATATTACAATATACCCGGTTTCTGTTTATATTACACGAGAGCCAGTCTCTGTTGATATTACTCTAGACCCTGTCTCTGTTTATATTGCACTTGACCCAGTCTCTGTTTATATTACGCTAGACCCTGTCTCTGTTTATATTACACTAGAACCTGAATTTCTTTATATTGCACTAGACCCTGTCTCTGTTTATATTACACGAGACCCTGTCTCTGTTTATATTACACTAGACCCTGTCTCTGTTTATATTACACTAGACCCTGTCTCTGTTTATATTACACTAGACCCTGTCGCTGTTTATATTACACTAGACCCTGTCTCTCTTTATATTACACTAGACCCTGTCTCTCGTTATATTACATAAGACCCTGTCTCTCTTTATATTACACGAGACCCTGTCTCTGTTTATATTGCACTAGATCCTGTCGCTGTTTATATTACACTAGACCCTGTCTCTGTTTATATTACACTCGACCCTGTCTCTGTTTATATTACACTAGATCTTATCTCTGTTTATATTACACTAGACCCTGTCTCTGTTTATATTACACGAGACACTGTCTCTGCTTATATTACACTAGACCCTGTCTCTGTTTATATTACACTAGACCCTGTCTCTGTTTATATTTCACTAGACCCTGTCTCAGTTTCGATTACACTAGTCTCTGTCTCTGTTTATATTACACTCGACCCTGTCACTGTTAATTTAACAATAGACCCTGTCTCTGTTTATATTACACTCGACCCTTTCTCTGTTTATATTACACTAGACCCTGTCTCTCGTTATACTACACTAGACCCTGTCTCTGTTTATATTACACTAGACCCTGTCTCTGTTTTTATTACACTAGGCCCTGTCTCTGTTGATATGACACTGGTCCCATTCTATGTATATATTACAATATACCCGGTTTCTGTTTATATTACACGAGACCCAGTCTCTGTTTATATTACTCTAGACCCTCTCTCTGTTTATATTACACTTGACTCAGTCTCTGTTTATATTACGCTAGACACTGTCTCTGTTTATATTAAACTAAAATGAGAAGTCGCACAACACCAGGTTATAGTCCAACAGATTTATTTAATTTTACAAGCTTTCGAAGCAGTTCGCTCCTTCGTCAGGTAAGTTAGCAATGAGAGAATCTCCCAGAATTCACAATTTAAACCCAGACAAAATCTATTCACATTATTCCCTACAACAAAGAGCACAGCCAAGACAATGAGATGTGTCCCAGGGGGTCCAACGTGTCAAACCACCTGCTGGCTGCATATCCTGTCAATTTGTGTTCTTGTGTTAGTCTTTTTAAAAAAAAAACACCTGGGAAGACCGGCCATGATGTCAAGTCACGTTCTGTATCGTGACATGAACCCGATATCGCGATTGAGGCCATCCTCATGAGTGCGGAACTTGGCTATCAGTTTCTGCTCTATGATTTTGCGCTGTCGTGTATCTCGAAGGCCGCCTTGGAGAACGCTTACCCGCAGATCCGAGGCTGAATGTCCCTGGCTGCTGAAGTGTTCCCCGACTGGGAGGCAACCCTCCTGCCTGGCGATTGTTGCGCGGTGTCCGTTCATACGTTGTCTCAGTGTCTGCATGGTATCTGCGGGTAAGGAGCGAACTGCTTCGAAAGCTTGTAAAATTAAATAAATCTGTTGGACTATAACCTGGTGTTGCGCGACTTCTCATTTTTGTCCACCCCAGTCCAACGCCGGCATCTCCACATCATATATTAAACTAGACCCTGAAATTCTTTATATTACACTAGACTCTTCCTCTGTTTATATTACACTCGACCCTGTCTCAGTTTATATTACAGTAGACCCTGTCTCTGTTTATAATACACTAGACACTGTCTCTGTTTATATTACAAAAGACCCGGTCTCTGTTTATATTACACTAGACCCAGTCTCTGTTTATTTTACACTCTAACCTGTCTCTGGTTATATTACACTAGACCCTGCTTCTGTTTATATTGCACTAGACTCGGCTTCTGTTTATATTAAACTAGACCCTGTCCCTTCTATATTACAGTAGACCCTGTAACAGTTATTACTGCACCAGAACTGTTTCTGTTTATATTACACTAGACCCTGTCTCTTTTTATATTGCACTGGACCCTGTCTCCGTTTATATTATACTCGACACTGTCTCTGTTTATTTTACACTAGATCCTGTCTCTGTTTATATTACACGAGACCCCGTCACTGTTTATATGACACGACACCCTGTCTCTGTTTATGTTACACTAGACCCTGTTTCTGTTAATATTACAATAGACCATGTCTCTGTTTATATTACACTG
>JASTWF010000566.1:0-15000 GCA_030390025.1 Squalus acanthias
GAAAAGTATTTTACGCTGATTGGGCTTGTTAAGCCTGCCCAACGCGTTTCCCAGCCAATTGAAGGAAGCGAGTCTGATGACGTCACATGATGATGCGTCATCAGCCAGTTTCCTTAAAGGGACTGTGCGCAAATTGTTTTTGACAGTTCGGCTGTCATTGTTCGACAGCATTGAGGTGCTGCAAACGGCTGCACCCAGGCTCTCCCATGACTCCCTCCATATGCTTATGCAGGGAGTCACAGCACGCAGGGAGATCCTCTTCCCTTCCAATGGGCGGAAGAGACCTCCCCAGGAGACCAACGCAGCCTGGTTGCACATTGCAGAGGAGGGCACAAGCAGGGATGTCATCAGGAGGACCAGGCTGCAGTGGCGCAAACCTTTCAATGATCTCAGTAGATCACGAAACTTTACTGCAAAGCCACACTCAACCTCATCCTGCTGTGCCACTCATCACATCCCCATCACTCTGCCTTCCCTACCCTACTCCTGCACATCCTTACTCACACCAACTTACCTTGCACCTGCACCCATCCCTCTCTATCACTTCCCATCTCACTTGCCACCCCTCACACTCACCCTTGTCCTAGTCCAATCATACCAACTAACAACACACAAGGGTAGGCACTTGTGTGTTTTAGCCAATGTTCATGTGAAGTTTCTGTTAATGTGCTGTCAAACATTGAAATCTTTATTTTCAACACTTTGCGTTCTTGGACAGATTTGTGTGCACCTTTGGAAGTGGCTTAGTGAGTTGCAGTGAATGGTGAGACATAACGGTACCCCCCGCAATGCTGATGAGTGTGAAAGGAATGGTTTGGGCATTGTAGGGATGCTTTATGGTGTTGACGTGGGGTGGTGCCAACCTGGTGCACCATGTGGCAGTCAGGGTGTACAGCGTCAAGTGAAGTAAATCTGGCCATGGTGAGGCCATCCCTGGCGTCCCGGGCAGCAATGTGGTCGGGTGCTGATGCCCTCTGTCCTGTGCAGCATCAGGTGATTGCGGAGAAGGTTGGTGTTGTTGTTGGTGCTGCTGGTGTTGGGGCTGATCGTGGTGGGATTCTGAGGAGCAAGGTGAGAGAGTATAAACCGTACCCATGCTGATGGAATAGATGGCAGGTGAACTTGAGATGACAGAAGCGATCTGTCAGTGGTGAGAGAGGTTGTTCCAATGAGGCGACACTGGATAGAGAGTTTGCTCCAAACACTTGCATAAAGCTCAATCTGTCTTCCAAATGCAGTAAGCAACAGCTTCTAATCTTGGAAAGTGAAGACCTATGAAATGGGAGCTTTTATAGACCATTTGCAGCTTTCAGGGAAAGAAATCCTCCCATGCTGACACAACACCCGACCTCCTTACCCGACGTGATCCCCGAGCAGCGGGGAAGTTGGCGAACCCTAAAAATCTAAAGGTCAGCTTAAAATACTAATGAATTGCCTCTTTGTAATCTCTCTAATGATGTAAATTGCCTCCCCTGCCGCTCGGTGTCGGGTCTGTTCAGCGATGACAGACCCAACATCTGGGAGACTCGCGTGGCGGCGGGTTGACGGCGGGTTCCCGACCCGCTGTCGAAAAAAAAAATTCCCAGCCGACCCGCCACCAAACGCCCCTCCGAACCCCCCCCGCAAAAATTTCCCCCATAACCACACTATGCTACCGTACCTGTTAAATCAGAGCATGGTCGATACTTAATGCATTCTTAGACCCTAATGCTGAGCACTGTTGGGTTGGTGGGAGATGGTGATCGTTGTGTCAACCCTCATTGTAATGTTGTCTTTAGGGAGCATATGAGTGAAAACAGTTTTTTTAAACATAAAAAATCATTTAAATAAGGAGAAGAAACAACTGAAAATACAACTTTGGTATAACAGACCACCTGATGGTCTGCCTACAGCATCTCTATGCTTTATCAGTTTCTGTATAGATAAAGAAAGGCTTGCATTTCTATAGCGCCTTTCACGACCACCGGACGTCCCAAAGTGCTTTACAGCCAATAAAGTACTTTGTTTTTGAAGTGTAGTCACTGTTGTAATGTAGGAAACGTGGCAGCCAATTTGCGCACAGCAAGCTCCCACAAACAGCAATGTGATATTGACCAGATAATCTGTTTTTTAGTGATGTTGATTGAGGGATAAATATTGGCCCCAGGACCCTGGGGGTAACTCCCCTGCTCTTCTTCGAAATAGTGCCATGGGATCTTTTACATCCATCTGAGAGAGCAGACGGGGCCTCGATTTAGAACATAAGAACATAAGAAATAGGAGCAGGAATAGGCCACTTAGCTCCTCGAGCCTGCTCCGCCATTCAGTAAGATCATGGCTGATCTTGGGCTCAAAGCCACTTCCCCGCCCGCTCCCCATAACCCTTCACTCCCTTATCTTGCAAAAATCTGTCTATCTCCACCGTAAATGTACTTAATGACCCAGCCTCCACAGCTCTCTGGGGCAGAGAATTCCACAGATTTACGACCCTCTGAGAGAAGAAATTCCTCATCTCAGTTCTAAAAGGGCGACTCTTTATTCTAAAACTATGCCCCTAGTTCTAGATTTCCCCACGAGGGGAAACATCCTCTCTGCGTCTACCTTTTCGAGCCCCCTCAGTATCTTATATGTTTCAATAAGATCACCTCTCATTCTTCTAAATTCCAATGAGTATAGGCCCAGCCTGCTCAACCTTTCTTCATAAGTCAACCCCCTCATCTCTGGAATGAACCAAGTGAATCATCTCTGAACTGCCTCCAATGCAAGTATATCCTTCCTTAAATAAGGAGACCAAAACTGTACGCAGTACTCAAGGTGTGGTCTCACCAATACCTTGTACAGTTGTAGCAGGACTTCCCTGCTTTTATACTCCAACCCCTTTGAAATAAAGGCCAACATTCCATTTGCCTTTTTGATTACTAGCTGTACCTGCATGCTAACTTTTTGTGTTTCATGCAGAAGGACCCCCAGGTCCCTCTGAAGTGTAGCATTTTGTAATCTCTCTCCATTTAAATAATAATTTGCTTTTTTATTTTCCTGCCAAAGTGGATAACCTCACACTTTCCCACATTATACTCCATCTGCCAAATGTTTGCCCACTCACTTAGCCTGCCTATATCCCTTTGCCGATTCTGTGTGTTTCTGTTGAAGGTGGATTCAGGTCTACGAACCCCACTCTAAGACCTATTGAAGGAGGTGTGAAAGTCAATAATAATTCCTACACATCGACTACCTTTATATCCCGATAGCTCAGTATTGTACTGTAATGGAAGTCACTCCCAATCTTCACAGTCCTCCAGGAACACTGTTTCACTAACCTCTAACCTTCACCGTCCTTACATACCTCCGCGACACCGTACTGGACTTAATAGTGTCCCTTTCATACAGGCAGTGCTTTCTGGGGAGCGGGAGTGTGGCCCAAGCACAGAGAAATAGCAGGGTCTACTAAGCCATGCCCCTCTCCCTTCATCTACATGTGGTGGGGCAGACACAGGGCAAGCAGTCCCAGGTTATGGCGGGTTCGATGGAGGAAAATCGGAGCGGCCATTTTTTTGGGGCTGGGGTTAGGTGGACGGCCTCCTGCCCCCTTTCCCTTGCCAGGCTGCCTCTATACTGCCCAAAATGGGGTGGACCTCACCAGGAAAGTCCAAGCTGCAGAATCCACTTTGTATTTCTTTACACAGTACAGGTATCCAATGCAACATTCATGTGTTGAATACGCTGATATTTCTAGCACCAAATCCCGCCATTGATAGATATTAATGATCGTCTTCTTTCAGCATGTTGAAATGACTTTCCAATTACATATCTTTATGCTACAACTGTCAATGCTTTAGATGTCACCACAAGATTTAGTGTTCATATTGAGGTGGCCATCTGAAACAGCCAAAGTTGTTGCATAAAGAGTGTCAGTCTGGCTCGGTGCATAGCACTCTTGCTCCTGAATCAGAAGGTTGTGAGTTCATAGCCCCAGCCCACTCCAAGATTTGAACACATAATCTAGATTGGCACTTCAGTACTGAGGGAGTGCTGCATTTTTAGAGATTCTGTCCTTTGATGAGCTCTTCAACTGAGGCCCCATCAACCTGCTCATAAAAACATAAGAAATAGGAGCAGGAGTCGGCCATTCGGCCCTTCGCGCCTGCTCCGCCATTCAATGAGATCATGGCTGATCTTCTGCCTCAACTCCATTCACCGGCCCTATCGCCATATCCCTTGATGCCCTTACTAGTCAAAAATCTATTGACTTCTGTTTTGAATATACCCAATGACTGAGCCTCCACAGCCCTCTGAGATAGAGAATTCCAAACATTCACCACCCTCTGTGTGAAGAAATTTCTTCTCATCTCAGCCCTGAATGGCCGACCCTTTATCCTGAGGCTGTGGCCCCTGGTTCTAGACTCCCTTTGCAGGTTCTTTGAGTCCTCTGCACAACTTGCTTTCCCACCCATCTTTGTATCATCCGCAAACTTGGCTGCATTACACTCGGTCCCTTCATCCAAGTCATTAATGTAGATTGTAAATAGTTGAGGCCCCAGCACCAATCCCTGTGGTACCCCACTAGTTACCATTTGCCAACCGGAAAATTACCCATTTATCCCGACTCTCTGCTTTCTGCTAGTTAACAATTCTCTATCCATGCTAATATATTACTCCCATCCGAATAATATATTGATGCCTCATCCGAAAGACGGCACATCCGACAGTGCAGCACTCCCTCAGTACTGCTCTGGCGTGTCAGCCTAGATTTTCATGCTCAAATCTCTGGAGTGGGACTTGAACCCACAACCTTCTGACTCGGGGTGCTACTAACTGAGCCACAGGCTGACACTTATAGATATGTAAAGTCTGTTCCTATTTCGAAGAAGAGCAGGGGAGTCCTCCCCGGTGTCCTGGGGCCAATATTTATCCCTCAATCAACATCACTAAAAACAGATTATCCGGTCATCATCACATTGTTGTTTGTGGGAGCTTGCTGTGCGCCAATTGGAGCTTGCTGCGTTTCCCACATTACAACAGTGACTACACTTCAAAAAGTGCTTCATTGGCTGTAAAGCGCTTTGGGACGTCTGGTGGTCGTGAAAGGCGCTATAGAAATGCAAGACTTTCTCTCTAAAAAGACTGCTTAGGTACTGTTAAACTTTAAAGACCCGCTCCTCAAGGCTTTTGGAAGTGAGTTGTAGAATGTCCGTTCGCAGAGCAGCCTTTCCAGTCTCACTGAGCTGCATTTTGTGAACTCTGGAAGCGTTTACACGAGATGAGCGTTTGAGATGCTCACCGCAGGGAGTTGGGTTTCAGGCCCAATGAATGGGTTGACTCTGGAACACATCTTGCAATGTCGTCCAGGGTCAGCGACCGGCTTCGCTCATTATTCCAGAGCCTTTCAATGTCCCGACATGGACAGGAGATCCTCAACAAAAAAATTGAGGTTGGGGGTCATGCGGCTGAGGATAATGGAGAGCCTGACACATTAACAGAGCAGCTGTTTTACTAAATAAGAAATATTCTCGCAGGGTCAGCGCCGCTGTCATGGCGAACTGAACTCACGGTGTTTCTAAAGCAAAACACTGCGGGTGCTGGAAATCCGAAATAAAAGCAGAAAATGCTGGAAATGCTCAGCAGGCCAGGCAGCATCTGGGGAGAGAGAAACAGAGTCAACGTTTCAGCTCGATGTTCTGACGAAGGGTCATCGACCTGGAACGTTAACTCGGTTTCTCTCTCTCTCCGCCGATGCTGCCTGACCCGCCGAGTGTTTCCAGCATTTTTCTGTATTTTTATTTCACTGTCTCGGTGTTTTATTTCAGGGGACAAAGGCTTGGGCTTCCTACCCACGATTGGGGCATCGCTCCTTCGCGGCTGGACTTCGGGGCTGCCCCTCTGACCACAGCCGTATCCCCAACCTCTGGCTTCCTGGATAAGTGGGTGGAATGAGTAACTGGCTAATCAGTGGGCGAGGAGGAAAACCTAGGCCGCAACTTTCAAAATGTTTCCTTTTTAATAATGAAAAAATCTGCATTCAATAAAATTTTAAAAAATATTAGTGAAAATAAAAGAAAATAAATTTCTACAGTGCCTTTCACGACCACCGGTGTTCCAAAGTGCTTTACAGCCAATGACGCCTTACTGCAATTATATAGGGCCCTGGTGAGACCACAACTGGAGTATTGTGTACAGCTTTGGTCTCTTTACCTAAGGAAGGATATACTTGCCATAGAGGGAGTGCAACGAAGGTTCACCAGACTGATTCCTGGGATGGGGGATTGTCCTATGAGGAGAGATTGAGTAGACTAGGCCTATATTCTCTAGAGTTTAGAAGAATGAGAGGTGATCTCATTGAAACATACAAAATTCTTACAGGGATTGACAGGGTGATGCAGGGAGGATGTTTCCCCTGGCTGGAGATTCTAGAACCAGGGGTCACAGTCTCAGAATAAGGGGTCGGCCATTTAGGACTGAGATGAGGGGAAATTTCTTCACTCAGAGGGCTGTGAATCTTTGGAATTCTCTACCCCAGAGGGCTGTGGAGGCTCAGTCGTTGAATATATTCAAGACAGAGATCGATAGATTTTTGAATATTAAGGGAATCAAGAGATATGGGGATAGTGCAGGAAAGTGGAGTTGAGGTCGAAGATCAGCCATGATCTTATTGAATGGTGGAGCAGGCTCGAGGGGCCGTATGGTCGACTCCTGCTCCTAATTCTTACGTTCTTATTAAGTACTTTTTGAAGTGTGGTCACTGTTGTAATGTAGGAAATACGGCAGCCAATTTCCACACAGCAAGCTCCCACAAACAGCGATGTGATAATGACCAGATAATCTGTTTTTAGTGATGTTGGTTGAGGGATAAATATTGGCCCCAGGACACCGGGCAGAACTCCTCTGCTCTTCTTCGAAATAGTGGCCATGGGATCTTTTACGTCCACTTGAGAGAGCAGACTCAACCTCTCCTCATAGGACAACCCTCTCACCCCAGGGAAGATGGGATTCAGACTCCTCATGTGGAGGAGAAACACTGACAGAGATTGATTGGGAGGAACGCCTTGTTTTCGCTGTTGCAATTTCTGTGTAATCTTGTGGTGGTTTTGTGTCAGCTTCACCTCTGACTTCTGAGCGGTTCGAATCGCTCCCACTCCCTTGGTTCTAGACCCTGGACTTATTTGGGGGTTGTGATACAAAAGGTGCAGCAGACAACTGAGTTTGATGAAAGAACTTCAACCTTTATTCAAGAAAGTAAAACACAGCACAAACACTCTGATCACTCTAAAAGTGGGGAACACTTCGGTACACACGAGGGAAATAACATTAGAAGAATACTTCACCCCTCCCAATCCCACTTCACTAGCTAGGTTGGACTCTGGAGAACCAGGGATAATGCTCACCAAACGAATCCTTGACAGTTGAGAGTTAGGGTTTGAGTAAAAAGTTTTGTAAGGCCCTTGTTGCCGCGAGGTGTCCGATGGTCACTGAGGCGGTCGCTCTGGTTTCTTCTTGCGTGTCGGCCTGCGTCTGGAGCTGTTGGCCTTCTTTGTTGAACTTCTTTCTGTTGAACTCTGCCTCTGTTTAAACTGTCTTCTTCCGAGCTGTGGAACTGCCTTCTCTTTGCTTCTCCTGAACTCTGTAACTCCAGCACTGACTTCTGCTGAAAACAGGCTTTCAATTGAACTCCAAACTGCAGAACTGCCTTATGTTGAACTTGAACTGTTTTTACTTGAGAACTGTCTTGTAACTGTTGTAACTGCTGAACTGCTTGATGGGCCTTCAATTATACTAAATTGAAGTGGCCTTATCTACCCCAAATGGAGGCCTCGTTAACAGTAACGACTTTACTAGCGTGTTAACTGGTTTTGTAACTGTGTGAAGTGGTTTCAGGATAGCTCCATCCTGTCGATCTGTTGTTTAATCGGAGTTCGAATTGTCCTCATGTTTTGGGTTTCTTGACTGGGCCTAGGACTTCTGTAGAGTATTTGTTTTATGCATGTCTCCTGATGGGCCCTGTAATCGGTTTGATGGGACCTGTTGTTTTGGGTGGGACTGTCTTCTCCTAGGGTCTATTGTCAAAATGTTAATGCTTGCTGGGGCTTTGAGTGAGGTCATCCCGGTTCCCCAGACATTGCAATTAACGGCAATACCCAAAACTGCTTTTACAGAGGTTGAGCCCACCTGTTGTTCCTTTACAGGCCCAGACATAGTTTTAAAATGCCAAAACTTGGTTTTCGGTCTTACAGTCTCTTAGGTTAGGCCCAAATACAATATTCTCGTTCTGAGGTAGTTCCAAAGTCCTTTTTCCTTAGGTTTTGGGGATCTGCAAATTTTGGAAACCTTACATCTTTAAGATGAGCACAAATGAATCTTGCCAGTCTGGCTGATTGATGGAAGAATAGATTGTTTTTTTTTTGTTTTAGTGTCGGGCACCTCTGACGTTGATGAAAGTAATTGAGCTGGTAATGCACACATTATAAATAGCTGGACAAGACCAACGTATACAATTTCATGAATGTATGAATTGTAGCTTAAACAGGGAGAGCAGTGAGTAAGCAAGGACCTTGAAAGGACTGATAGAAGTGGAACATGCCGCAGATGCCAGAGTGTATAAACTAGATGCGGGACAATTGGGCAGCGGAAAGGAGAAATGGATGAGAGAAGAGGAGAGAAGGAACTTTTTGTAATTTAAAAGCGTGTCTTGTGTCCCAGGTAAGGAAATGAAACACTGATTTTCATCGCTGCCTCGGCCACTTTCTCAGAGGGGCGCTGCAGCAGTACATGACGATAAACAGATAGACTGAAATTATACATTTAAAAAAAATGAAAAATAAGCACTTTAGAGGTTTATTCAGGTGTCTGCTTTTCAGTCCCTACCGTTATAACACGGGTAGTTCAAGGTGAATTCTTTCATCTGAATATCTTGTAGACAGGAACTGATGATGATAATGCCAAGTGACCTTGGGTAATGTCGGAGTGTGCCTTTCACAATTTTCTATTGATTTTAAAAAATAATAATTTGATTTTATGCCTGCATTATTATAGCACATAAATATGTTTAAAAAAAAGACTTGCATTTCTATAGCGCCTTTCACGACCACTGGACGTCCCAAAGCGCTTTACAGCCAATGAAGTATTTTTTGGAGTGTAGTCACTGTTGTAATGTAGGAAATACGGCAGCCAATTTGCGCACAGCAAGCTCCCACAAACAGCAATGTGATAATGACCAGATTATCTGTTTTTTAGTGATGTTGATTGAGGGATAAATATTGGCCCCAGGACACTGGGGATAACTCCCCTGCTCTTCTTGAGTTGGCCAATATTCAGGCGACCCTGATGACCTGAACCGGAACGGGACCAACATCCTTGTGGGGAGGTTTGCTAGTCCTGTTGGGGGGTGTTTAAACTAACCTGGCAGGGGGATGGGATACGGAGTGGAGCTATAGTAGGGGGTGATGCACAGCCAAATATAGAGGAAAAAACAAGTCAGCCTGGAAGGCAGAGCAAATATGTAACGGCACAAGGGAGTATGGCAAGGCTGAATGGCATTTATTTTAATGCAAGGAGTCTTGCGAGTAAGGCAGATGAATTGAAGGTGTTGATGAACACATGGGAGTATGATATTGTTGCTATCACAGAGACATGGTTGAGGGAGGGGCAGGACTGGCAGCTCAATATTCCGGGGTATAGAATCTTCAGGCGAGACAGAGGGGGGAGTAAAAGAGGAGGAGGTGTCGCAATATTAATAAAGGAGACAATTACTGCTGTAAGGAGGGATGATATCTTAGCAGGTTCCTCTAATGAGGCCATATGGGTAGAACTTAAAAACAAAAAGGGGGCAAGCACTTTGCTGGGAGTGTACTATAGACCCCCAAACAGTCAGGGGGAGATAGAGGAACAGATATGTAGGCAAATCTCCGAGAAGTGTAGAAATAATAGGGTAATAATAGTAGGGGATTTCAACTTCCTCAATATTAACTGGGATAGTCAGAGTGTGAAAGGCTTAGAGGGTGCGGAATTCTTAAAGTGCATCCAGGAGAACTTTTTGAGCCAGCATGTAGAAAGTCCTACAAGACAGGGGGCGGAACTAGACCTACGTCTAGGGACTGTAGCCGGGCAAGTGGTAGAAGTGTCAGTAGGAGAGCATTTTGTGACAGTGACCATAATTCGGTGAGATTCAAGGTAGTCATGGAAAAGGACAAAGATGGACCGGAAATAAAGGTTCTAAATTGCGGGAAGGCCAATTTTAATATGATAAGGCAGGATCTGGCCAAAGTGGACTGGGATCAGCTACTTGTCGGAAAATCCACATCAGAGCAGTGGGAGTCATTCAGAAAGGAAATAGAGGGAGTACAGCGCCAACATGTTCCCGTAAAGGTCAAGGGTGGGACCAACAAGTCCAGGGAACCCTGGATGTCAAGGGATATACAAGAATGGATTAGGAAAAAAAGGGAGGCTTTTGGCAGATACAAAGGACTAAAAACAGTGGAAGCCCTAGAGGAATATAGAAAGTGCAGGGGGGTACTTAAAAAAGAAATTAGGAGAGCGAAGAGGGGGCATGAAAAAACACTGGCGGGCAAAATAAAGGAAAATCCCAAGGTGTTTTATAAGTATATTAAGGGCAAGAGGATAGCCAGGGAAAGAGTAGGGCCCATTAGGGACCAAAGTGGCAATCTGTATGTAGAGCCGGAAGATGTGGGTGAGGTTTTAAATGAATATTTTGCATCTGTGTTCACAATGGAGAAGGACGATGTAGGCATAGAAATCAGGCAGGGGGATTGTGATATACTTGAACAAATTAGTATTGAGAGGGAGGAGGTACTAGCTGTTTTAGCGGGCTTAAAAGTGGATAAATCCCCAGGCCCAGACGAGATGTATCCCAGGCTGCTGTGTGAGGCAAGGGAGGAGATTGCAGGGGCTCTGACAC
Organism: Squalus acanthias; assembly: GCA_030390025.1. NCBI lineage: Eukaryota > Metazoa > Chordata > Chondrichthyes > Squaliformes > Squalidae > Squalus > Squalus acanthias. Next base: position 10,886 of record JASTWF010000566.1, read on the forward strand.
AAATTTTCAGAACCTCTCTGGCCACAGGGGAGGTGCCAGAGGACTGGAGGACAGCCAACGTAGTATCATTATTCAAGAAGGGTAGTAGGGGTAAACCCAGGAATTACAGGCCAGTGAGCCTAACATCAGTGGTAGGGAAATTATTGGAAAAAATTCTGAGGGACAGAATTAGTCTCCACTTGGAGAGGCAAGGATTAATCAAGGATAGTCAGCATGGCTTTGTCAGGGGGAGATCATGTCTAACCAATTTGATTGAATTTTTCAAGAGGGTGACTAGGTGCATGGATGAGGGTAGTGCAGTTGATGTAGTCTACATGGACTTCAGTAAGGCTTTTGACAAAGTCCCGCATGGGAGATTGGTCAAGAAGGTAAGGGCCCATGGGATCCAGGGCAATTTGGCACATTGGATCCAAAATTGGCTTAGTGGCAGGAGACAGAGGGTGATGGTCGAAGGTTGTTTTTGTGACTGGAAGCCTGTGTCCAGTGGTGTACCGCAGGGATCGGTGCTGGGTCCTTTGCTGTTTGTAGTGTACATTAATGATTTAGATATGAATGTAGGAGGTATGATCAGTAAGTTTGCAGATGACACGAAAATTGGTGGAGTGGTAAATAGCGAGGAGGGAAGCCTCAGGCTACAGGATGATATAGACGGGTTGGTCAGATGGGCAGAACAGTGGCAAATGGAATTTAACCCTGAAAAATGTGAGGTGATGCATCTTGGGAGGACTAACAAGGCAAGGGAATACACAATGAATGGTAGGACCCTAGGAAGGATAGAGGATCAGAGGGACCTTGGTGTGCATGTACATAGATCCCTGAAGGCAGCAGGACAGGTAGATAAGGTGGTTAAAAAGGCATATGGGATACTTGCCTTCATTAGCCGAGGCATAGAATATAAGAGCAGGGAGGTTATGATGGAGCTGTACAAAACGCTAGTTAGGCCACAGCTGGAATACTGTGTGCAGTTCTGGTCGCCACACTATAGGAGGGATGTGATTGCATTGGAGAGGGTGCAGAGGAGATTCACCAGGATGTTACCTGGGCTGGAGCGCTTCAGCTATGAAGAGAGACTGAACAGGCTGGGGTTGTTTTCCTTAGAGTAGAGAAGGCTGAGGGGGGACCTGATTGAGGTGTACAAAATTATGAGGGGCATAGATAGGGTAGATAGAAAGGAACTTTTCCCCTTAGTAGAGGGGTCAATAACCAGGGGGCATAGTTTCAAGGTAAGGGGCATGAGGTTTAGAGGGGATTTGAGGAAAAACTTTTTCACCCAGAGGGTGGTTGGAATCTGGGACTCACTGCCTGAAAGGGTGGTAGAGGCAGGAACCCTCACAACATTCAAGAAGCATTTAGATGAACACTTGAAACGCCATAGCATACAAGGCTACGGACCAAGTGCTGGAAAATGGGATTAGAATAGACAGGGCTTGATGGCCGGCGTGGACACGATGGGCCGAAGGGCCTCTTTCTGTGCTGTATAACTCTATGGGGTAAAAATTGAGTCGCGCCCCATTTGGGGCGCTAACCTCGCCGGGGTGCGACTTTTAGCGCCCCGAAAAAATTAGCGGCCCCGCGCCGGAACTTCAGTGGTTGCGCCCCAAGAGGGAAGCGGGGCGCAACTGGAAGCACCCCGCATCCCTCTTGGGGCGCTGCGAGTGAATATCCTGGCGCTACGTGCCGCAGCGCCACGCGCTGCGGCACGTCGCGCCGCGGTATTGCAGGCCTTCCTCCCCTTCTTAAAGGGGAGGGACCCTGCGCAGCGCGAACCGGGGCCCAGCTGGGCCCCCAGGGATTGGGAGTGCCGGCAAAAGAGCCCGGCACTCAAGAGAAGTGCCGGGCTCATGGAGCGCAGCCGGCACTTCACGGTGGGGGGGCTTCACGGGGGCCGGGAGCAGGTGCTGGCAGGCGGCCAGCAACAAAAATGGCCGCCTGCCACCTCCGCTTTAAATATCGCCGCCCCGGCCGCACGTACGCCTCCCTGAACCCGTCGGACATAGCGTCTGGCGGTAAATCAGGGGGCGCGACTGAAGATCACGGCCGGGGCGTGAGCGGGGTGCTGCGCACGGCGATGACGTCATCGCCGGCGGCGCAGCGCCACAGGGCGCTACCGGCTGCCGCCGCCGCTAACCTCCCACTAAATTTTTCGGGAGGCGTGGGCGGCGCTGCGCCCGGGCGTTAGCTGCTTTACGCCCCATTAGCGCCCACTTAAGGCGCTAACGGGAGGCGCAAGCAGCTGAATTTTTCCCCCTATGACTCATATCAGATTCTGAGGGGGATTGACAGGGTCGATGCTGAGAGGTTGTTTCCCCTGGCTGGAGAGTCTAGAACTAGGGGTCACAGTCTCAGGATAAGGGGTCGGCCATTTAAGACTGAGATGAGGAAGAATTTCTTCACTCAGAGGGTTGTGAATCTTTGGAATTCTCTGCCCCAAAGGGCTGTAAATGCTGAATCATTGAGAATATTCAAGGCTGAGATCGATAGATTTTTGGACTCTAGGGGAATCAAGGGATATGGGGATCGGGCGGGAAAGTGGAGTTGAGGTTGAAGATCAGCCATGATCTTATTGAATGGCGGAGCAGGCTCGAGGGGCCATATGGCCGACTCCTGCTCCTAATTCTTATGTTCTTATGAGGAGGCCCCGAGAATTAATTTCGGTGGATGTTCGGCCTGACCTCTTCAGGGCACACGCAGCAGTTGTGGCAGATGCCCGTTTCGCGCCCGTATGTTGGGCGCTAAGCACTTTCTCCCCTCCATGGGCCCACTGATGGAGCACACTGGCAGAAACCAATACCAGTGACCAGCAGAGACGAAAGTCGCAGCAACAACCGGGTTCTCTACTGGGATAGTCCGTCTCGTAAACAATGTGTACAGAGGCACTGGTAAAGGCCCAGTGTTCAGCGCCATTCGCAACTCCTCAGATAATGAAGCAGTCCGTGCCCACATGCAGCAAGACCTGGATGACTTTCAGGCTTGGGCTGATAATTGGCAGGTAACATTCATGTCACACAAATGCCAGGTAATGATTATCTCCAACAAGCGAGAGTCTAACCACCACCCCTTGACATTCAACGACATTACCATCGCCGAATCCCCCACCATCAACATCCTGGGGGGGTCGCCATTGACCAGAAGCTTAACTGGATCAGCCACATAAATACTGTGGCAACAAGAGCATGTCAGAGGCTGGGTATTCTGCAGTGAGTGTCTCACCTCCTGACTCCCCAAAGCCTTTCCAACCATCTACAAGGCACAATTCCGGAGTGTGATGGAATACTCTCCACTTGCCTGGATGAGTGCAACTCCAACAACACTCAAGAAGCTCGACACCATCCAGGACAAAAAAATCCGCTTGATTGGCACCCCATCCACCACCATAAACATTCACTCCCTCCACCACCGGCGCACCGTGGCTGCAGTGTGTACCATCTACAAGATGCACTGCAGCAACTCGTATTCATTTTACAGCCACTTTTGCTGTGACAATTTCAAGGAGTTCGTTTATTGGGTGAAGAATTGAAAGGTATACGTTCCAGCCTTTACAAGATTGCATCAGGGAGCTGATGATTTCATGAAGATTTGCCAGGACATTGGTGCGGTCTTGTCACCGTGTACCTTTATCTGTTATCCTACTTTCCTGAAATATTGCCTTATTTAAAAAGGAATTCCTTGGTATCAAATTCTTCCTCTGTTTATATTTATATTGTCCTATGTTCCTATGTTCATATACGTGTATAAATGTTGCCTGGTATGTGAAGCAGTATGCTGTCGAAACGTAGGAGATGGTGCTGTTATTTCCAACATTGTCATCCTTGTCTAGGAGATATGTAGACATTTAATCACTCCTGCCTTCCACCCAAGGGCAGCAGGCGCCTGGGAACACCACCACCTCCAAGTTCCCCTCCGAGTCACACACCATCCTGACTTGGAAATATATCGGCCGTTCCTTCATCGTCGCTGGGTTCAAATCCTGGAACTCCCTCCCTAACAGCACTGTGGGAGCACCTTCACCACACGGACTGCAGCGGTTCAAGAAGGCGGCTCACCACCACCTTCTCGAGGGCAGCTAGGGATGGCCAATAAACGCCAGCCGTGCCGGCGACGCCCACATCCCAGGA